>OY821517.1:238544742-238680742 GCA_963682025.1 Cordilura impudica | reverse complement strand
AAAAAATCACCCGTTATTATTATTATTATTATTATTATTATTATTATTATTATTATTATTATTATTATTATTATTATTATTATTATTATTATTATTATTATTATTATTATTATTATTATTATTATTATTATTATTATTATTATTATTATTATTATTATTATTATTATTATTATTATTATTATTATTATTATTATTATTATTATTATTATTATTATTATTATTATTATTATTATTATTATTATTATTATTATTATTATTATTATTATTATTATTATTATTATTATTATTATTATTATTATTATTATTATTATTATTATTATTATTATTATTATTATTATTATTATTATTATTATTATTATTATTATTATTATTATTATTATTATTATTATTATTATTATTATTATTATTATTATTATTATTATTATTATTATTATTATTATTATTATTATTATTATTATTATTATTATTATTATTATTATTATTATTATTATTATTATTATTATTATTATTATTATTATTATTATTATTATTATTATTATTATTATTATTATTATTATTATTATTATTATTATTATTATTATTATTATTATTATTATTATTATTATTATTATTATTATTATTATTATTATTATTATTATTATTATTATTATTATTATTATTATTATTATTATTATTATTATTATTATTATTATTATTATTATTATTATTATTATTATTATTATTATTATTATTATTATTATTATTATTATTATTATTATTATTATTATTATTATTATTATTATTATTATTATTATTATTATTATTATTATTATTATTATTATTATTATTATTATTATTATTATTATTATTATTATTATTATTATTATTATTATTATTATTATTATTATTATTATTATTATTATTATTATTATTATTATTATTATTATTATTATTATTATTATTATTATTATTATTATTATTATTATTATTATTATTATTATTATTATTATTATTATTATTATTATTATTATTATTATTATTATTATTATTATTATTATTATTATTATTATTATTATTATTATTATTATTATTATTATTATTATTATTATTATTATTATTATTATTATTATTATTATTATTATTATTATTATTATTATTATTATTATTATTATTATTATTATTATTATTATTATTATTATTATTATTATTATTATTATTATTATTATTATTATTATTATTATTATTATTATTATTATTATTATTATTATTATTATTATTATTATTATTATTATTATTATTATTATTATTATTATTATTATTATTATTATTATTATTATTATTATTATTATTATTATTATTATTATTATTATTATTATTATTATTATTATTATTATTATTATTATTATTATTATTATTATTATTATTATTATTATTATTATTATTATTATTATTATTATTATTATTATTATTATTATTATTATTATTATTATTATTATTATTATTATTATTATTATTATTATTATTATTATTATTATTATTATTATTATTATTATTATTATTATTATTATTATTATTATTATTATTATTATTATTATTATTATTATTATTATTATTATTATTATTATTATTATTATTATTATTATTATTATTATTATTATTATTATTATTATTATTATTATTATTATTATTATTATTATTATTATTATTATTATTATTATTATTATTATTATTATTATTATTATTATTATTATTATTATTATTATTATTATTATTATTATTATTATTATTATTATTATTATTATTATTATTATTATTATTATTATTATTATTATTATTATTATTATTATTATTATTATTATTATTATTATTATTATTATTATTATTATTATTATTATTATTATTATTATTATTATTATTATTATTATTATTATTATTATTATTATTATTATTATTATTATTATTATTATTATTATTATTATTATTATTATTATTATTATTATTATTATTATTATTATTATTATTATTATTATTATTATTATTATTATTATTATTATTATTATTATTATTATTATTATTATTATTATTATTATTATTATTATTATTATTATTATTATTATTATTATTATTATTATTATTATTATTATTATTATTATTATTATTATTATTATTATTATTATTATTATTATTATTATTATTATTATTATTATTATTATTATTATTATTATTATTATTATTATTATTATTATTATTATTATTATTATTATTATTATTATTATTATTATTATTATTATTATTATTATTATTATTATTATTATTATTATTATTATTATTATTATTATTATTATTATTATTATTATTATTATTATTATTATTATTATTATTATTATTATTATTATTATTATTATTATTATTATTATTATTATTATTATTATTATTATTATTATTATTATTATTATTATTATTATTATTATTATTATTATTATTATTATTATTATTATTATTATTATTATTATTATTATTATTATTATTATTATTATTATTATTATTATTATTATTATTATTATTATTATTATTATTATTATTATTATTATTATTATTATTATTATTATTATTATTATTATTATTATTATTATTATTATTATTATTATTATTATTATTATTATTATTATTATTATTATTATTATTATTATTATTATTATTATTATTATTATTATTATTATTATTATTATTATTATTATTATTATTATTATTATTATTATTATTATTATTATTATTATTATTATTATTATTATTATTATTATTATTATTATTATTATTATTATTATTATTATTATTATTATTATTATTATTATTATTATTATTATTATTATTATTATTATTATTATTATTATTATTATTATTATTATTATTATTATTATTATTATTATTATTATTATTATTATTATTATTATTATTATTATTATTATTATTATTATTATTATTATTATTATTATTATTATTATTATTATTATTATTATTATTATTATTATTATTATTATTATTATTATTATTATTATTATTATTATTATTATTATTATTATTATTATTATTATTATTATTATTATTATTATTATTATTATTATTATTATTATTATTATTATTATTATTATTATTATTATTATTATTATTATTATTATTATTATTATTATTATTATTATTATTATTATTATTATTATTATTATTATTATTATTATTATTATTATTATTATTATTATTATTATTATTATTATTATTATTATTATTATTATTAACGGGTGATTTTTTTGAGGTTAGGATTTTCATGCATTAGTATTTGACAGATCACGTGGGATTTCAGACATGGTGTCAAAGAGAAAGATGCTCAGTATGCTTTGAAATTTCATCATGAATAGACTTACTAACGAGCAACGCTTGCAAATCATTGAATTTTATTACCAAAATCAGTGTTCGGTTCGAAATGTGTTTCGCGCTTTACGTCCGATTTATGGTCTACATAATCGACCAAGTGAGCAAACAATTAATGCGATTGTGACCAAGTTTCGCACTCAGTTTACTTTATTGGACATTAAACCAACCACACGAATGCGTACAGTGCGTACAGAAGAGAATATTGCGTCTGTTTCTGAGAGTGTTACTGAAGACCGTGAAATGTCGATTCGTCGCCGTTCGCAGCAATTGGGTTTGTGTTATTCGACCACATGGAAGATTTTACGCAAAGATCTTGGTGTAAAACCGTATAAAATACAGCTCGTGCAAGAACTGAAGCCGAACGATCTGCCACAACGTCTAATTTTCAGTGAATGGGCCCTAGAAAAGTTGGCAGAAAATCCGCTAGAAAATCCGCTTTTTTATCGACAAATTTTGTTCAGCAAAGAGGCTCATTTCTGGTTGAATGGCTTCGTAAATAAGCAAAATTGCCGTATTTGGAGTGAAGAGCAACCAGAAGCCGTTCAAGAACTGCCCATGCATCCCGAAAAATGCACTGTTTGGTGTGGTTTGTACGCTGGTGGAATCATTGGACCGTATTTTTTCAAAGATGCTGTTGGACGCAACGTTACGGTGAATGGCGATCGCTATCGTTCGATGCTAACAAACTTTTTGTTGCCAAAAATGGAAGAACTGAACTTGGTTGACATGTGGTTTCAACAAGATGGCACTACATGCCACACAGCTCGCGATTCTATGGCCATTTTGAGGGAAAACTTCGGAGAACAATTCATCTCAAGAAATGGACCGGTAAGTTGGCCACCAAGATCATGCGATTTGACGCCTTTAGACTATTTTTTGTGGGGCTACGTCAAGTCTAAAGTCTACAGAAATAAGCCAGCAACTATTCCAGCTTTGGAAGACAACATTTCCGAAGAAATTCGGGCTATTCCGGCCGAAATGCTCGAAAAAGTTGCCCAAAATTGGACTTTCCGAATGGACCACCTAAGACGCAGCCGCGGTCAACATTTAAATGAAATTATCTTCAAAAAGTAAATGTCATGGACCAATCTAACGTTTCAAATAAAGAACCGATGAGATTTTGCAAATTTTATGCGTTTTTTTTTAAAAAAAAGTTATCAAGCTCTTAAAAAATCACCCGTTATTATTATTATTATTATTATTATTATTATTATTATTATTATTATTATTATTATTATTATTATTATTATTATTATTATTATTATTATTATTATTATTATTATTATTATTATTATTATTATTATTATTATTATTATTATTATTATTATTATTATTATTATTATTATTATTATTATTATTATTATTATTATTATTATTATTATTATTATTATTATTATTATTATTATTATTATTATTATTATTATTATTATTATTATTATTATTATTATTATTATTATTATTATTATTATTATTATTATTATTATTATTATTATTATTATTATTATTATTATTATTATTATTATTATTATTATTATTATTATTATTATTATTATTATTATTATTATTATTATTATTATTATTATTATTATTATTATTATTATTATTATTATTATTATTATTATTATTATTATTATTATTATTATTATTATTATTATTATTATTATTATTATTATTATTATTATTATTATTATTATTATTATTATTATTATTATTATTATTATTATTATTATTATTATTATTATTAATATTATTATTATTATTATTATTATTATTATTATTATTATTATTATTATTATTATTATTATTATTATTATTATTATTATTATTATTATTATTATTATTATTATTATTATTATTATTATTATTATTATTATTATTATTATTATTATTATTATTATTATTATTATTATTATTATTATTATTATTATTATTATTATTATTATTATTATTATTATTATTATTATTATTATTATTATTATTATTATTATTATTATTATTATTATTATTATTATTATTATTATTATTATTATTATTATTATTATTATTATTATTATTATTATTATTATTATTATTATTATTATTATTATTATTATTATTATTATTATTATTATTATTATTATTATTATTATTATTATTATTATTATTATTATTATTATTATTATTATTATTATTATTATTATTATTATTATTATTATTATTATTATTATTATTATTATTATTATTATTATTATTATTATTATTATTATTATTATTATTATTATTATTATTATTATTATTATTATTATTATTATTATTATTATTATTATTATTATTATTATTATTATTATTATTATTATTATTATTATTATTATTATTATTATTATTATTATTATTATTATTATTATTATTATTATTATTATTATTATTATTATTATTATTATTATTATTATTATTATTATTATTATTATTATTATTATTATTATTATTATTATTATTATTATTATTATTATTATTATTATTATTATTATTATTATTATTATTATTATTATTATTATTATTATTATTATTATTATTATTATTATTATTATTATTATTATTATTATTATTATTATTATTATTATTATTATTATTATTATTATTATTATTATTATTATTATTATTATTATTATTATTATTATTATTATTATTATTATTATTATTATTATTATTATTATTATTATTATTATTATTATTATTATTATTATTATTATTATTATTATTATTATTATTATTATTATTATTATTATTATTATTATTATTATTATTATTATTATTATTATTATTATTATTATTATTATTATTATTATTATTATTATTATTATTATTATTATTATTATTATTATTATTATTATTATTATTATTATTATTATTATTATTATTATTATTATTATTATTATTATTATTATTATTATTATTATTATTATTATTATTATTATTATTATTATTATTATTATTATTATTATTATTATTATTATTATTATTATTATTATTATTATTATTATTATTATTATTATTATTATTATTATTATTATTATTATTATTATTATTATTATTATTATTATTATTGTTATTATTATTATTATTATTATTATTATTATTATTATTATTATTATTATAATTATTATTATTATTATTATTATTATTATTATTATTATTATTATTATTGTTATTATTATTGTTATTGTTATTTTTATTATTATTATTATTATTTTTTATTATTATTTATATATGTATGCACTTGGAATACATTAATATATACATACATACATGGCTACATATATGTATGGATTTCTTTATTCTAGGCACTTGGAAATCTTTATTTTGTACACAAACAGTTGGAAGATGTTAAACTTTGGAATTTTCTAACACACAATTGGGAGTCAGCTGAAGGTAAAAATATATATTCGGGAAATATAGAAACCATATCGAGCAAAGAGAAATCGAAATTTCCACAACATTTTTTTCCAGAGGTAATTTTTCTAAAAAAAAAATAAACATTTATTTTGTATATTACACCGTTCAACACAAGTAATGCATCGGGATTTTGACAACTACTAATTGATTTTATATTTACATAAATAACGTTATTTCCAAATGAGGATTCGACATAAATTCATCTTTTAAGGAAATTTAATATTTTTTGGCCTTAGTTTCATTAAATCTAAAACATTGGATTCTCACAAATTAGAACCACTTTGTTTCTCGGATTGTTGTAACTTCTAGGCTTTTTTTTAATTCTCAGAAAATGAAGAAGCAAACTAGACTCAAAAACTGAATATACTACGAGTAGTTCGACTCATAGTTATAACGTCGCACAGTGTTGTGCGAACGACCAAAAGTGAGAAATTTGTTTGTAAATTCTTAAAAAAAAAACAGGTATGACATTTGATTTGGTGTGTTCTAACTAGAAGAAAACCGAAAAAAATTTTAAAAATTATTGAATAGGATAGTTACAGGAGCTTTTCAAACTTTAAGTTTTTCAATACAATTTTCAGTTGCCATCGTGTCAATCGTAATATTACACTTACAAATAATTAAGAGACCTTGATTGTGATGAGTGTTTGGCATTTAAAGTCAGAAATACTAATTTACGATAAATTTATTGAAATCCTAATATTTACAATCAGAACTGATACTTTATGCTTATTTTTGACAAATTCACGTGTAAGAAATATCTTTAATATTACTACCACAATGCATATATGTTTTCATGTAAAATTAGATTTTACCAACCGTATGCATCCGATGTGCGCTACACAAAACGAGTTCACAACTAGAATGTTTTTAGCCTTAAGCACTGGATTTCCATGAGTCTATTAATAACAAGAATGATAAAATAAAGATTACGCCATGCTCATATTTTCCCGTTATATGATGTAGTAGTCCCTCGCAAGGGTTACCAAGTGTGTTTCATGTGTGACAATTATAATTTCTTACGAAAAATTTATGTTTTATGTGATAGTTGGCAACCCTGTAGTTAAAATCACTTTGACAGTTCTCAATAAAATATATTATAAAATACAAATTTCGCTTTATATATTATTAAAAACAAAATTAGAATAATTAAAATTATTAAAAACATTTAGTGAAGTGTGTTATAAAGTTGCAGCACAAAGAAAAACTAAAAAAACAGAAAAAACGTAAACGTAAAACGTAAAAAACAATTGAGAAATTGTGCGAAAAAGTGTAGTGTGTTTGATAAGTCATTGTTACCATACCTTCAGTACGGTAACTAAAGGTAACTTTAAACTTTATTTATAAATGAATGACAATATCCACACTCACTAAACTTAAGCGTGGGAATTTGTATTCTCACTGCTTAGTTTTATATATTTACGTGTGAACTTGCTGACTATGCAAGTTCACACTCATAAGTAATTACCTGTGTGAGAACCACTGCGTGTGTATGTTTTCACACATAGTTGTAAGTGAGAATTAATTATTGTATATGTATGTGTACGCGACTTTTGTTACCAGAGTTTTTTTCTTGGGTTAATCTTAAGAAACCCTGTAACATTGATTGTCCAATATTTACTATAGTCAAAACAAAAAAATATAGGTACAACTTCCTTGAGTTGATGTTATTAACTAAAACTTTATTTTGAAAAATGTTATAGCTAGCTTAAAACTACTTATTGGTTCATCACAATACATAAATATAATTAATAAAGAAAATGCTAATTGTGCATTTGAAAACAAAGGGAATATTTTTAATTCTTTATGTGACAAATCGTACGATATTCGTTGACCAATAATAATTTAGAGTTTTGTTTATATTATTGATCTTTGGATATCAATACAAAGTTGCTGTAAAGAATTTGTAAACAAATTCTTTATCTTTATTTTTATTTCTTTGTCTGAGAAAATCCAAAGTTTGATTTTAATTCAAATGAAATATGATCCCTTATGACAGTACCGCTCGACACAATCATGAATGATAAATACGGTAAGTCGCAAAACAATTAAGATAATTGATTCCTTTATGCCTGAATTGACATAGGTAAGTTCATAGAAGAAATTGGTTCACCCGCAAGATTTGCACATATAACTCCCCCTCCGTTAAGATTCGAGTCCCTTCGAATCCATTTACAATTTTTAATTTTATTCAAAATATAGTATAAAATAATTACAAAAAATAATATATACAGTATGTAGAAATTATGTTTATTCTGTTGGATTTCCAACTTTTCTTTTATTTCTTCTATATTCGTAAAATTTAGTTCAGGCAATAATTCTGTTATATTAATATTATTAGGTAAAATATTGAAGTTTGGAACAATTACATTTAATTTGCTTTCAAATCTTTTTATTTTAAATTGATCTATTTCGATCTCACAATTTACAATATAATTTCCCTTTAAAGGGTATGAAAAATTGGTACACGCATCAAACAATGTACTATTTATATTAGTAAGTAATAAATTTCCAATTTCTATTCCAACAATAGATTTTTCCCTCATTCTGACTTTACTACATTCTCCATAATTGTTTTTCAAGACATTCGACATTTTATTCAAGACATTTTCCTTTTCAACCAAATATGTTACATTTTCAACAGTTACGGTTTTCGTTATATAAACATTTAGTTGCATATGATTTTTGTTCGGTATGGGTACAATTATTTCCGTTCCATATTGCCTACCAATAAATGTTGGTATCATCAGAACGAAAATTATCAAGTTATTATCTATCGAGCCCATACTACTTTTCATATATCTTAACTTCAAGCTATCAATATCAAAATGATCGATTTCATCACTTGTCAAAAAGAATCTACTAGCAATGCCATATTTGGACATAACAATATTTTCCTGTGCTTGATCGATTTTATTACCAACTTCATTTATTAACAACATGAAACTGTTATATTTTGTAATTCTTAAACTTTCTTCGATCTCCCCCGTATATGTTTTATTAAACCTAATTTTGTTCCGTTCTACTATCAATCGGATATTTTGGAAATAATTTTGCATTTCATTATATATTTTTACCTGCTTATTCAAATTATCAATTATATTTTTCTGATCAAAATCCATATTCTTAAAATGATTTTCAATTCTTGATCTATCCTCATCATCCATGTTACCAAAAAGCCAATTTATAATTCTTCCCCCCATATCTTTTATTCCTAGTCTTTGTATGTATTCCCAATGTTTGTAGGGAATGTTCCAATCCCTTAATCTTCTTATCGAGATTTATGGCTAACCAGCCATCTTTTACCTTAAAATTATGGGATATACTCATCCTCAGCTTTCGGATAGTATCCTCAATATCCCTCACGTCTATGACATGAACCAATTCGGTGAAACGACTTATAAGATCCTTGCAACACTGCGTAACCCGCTTGTGTTTCGATACTCGCAATTTGGACTGCAGGCTCAGTGCATGGGGCCAACCAAAACAGCAGAAGTACCAAGATAGTCAACATTGCCGTCACCTGAAAAGGTTTTCAATGGTCTTTTAATATTTGCCAAATCCACTTTATTAGGATTATTATCATTATATTTTAAAAATCTTTTCGCAGTTTTCTGTCTTTGGGCCTCGGGATTTTTCACAAATAGATCGCGATTATTATATCGTGGAACCTGTTCCCTTTTAGAGTTTATTTTCTCTATGGCCCGTTTCTTTCTATTTGCCATGAATTTGGCTACATTATAAAATCTATAGGCTTTAGCCTAATTGTGGAGTGAATGGTGTCATTATAAAAGCCTATTGCTCTAATCACCAATTCCTCAATGTCAATATTTTCATCCCTTCGTTTCAAAATTCGAATATTTTCTAGGGGCGATAAATGCATCCTTTCTATATCAGAGTTTTCCGTATGTGAATTTGGGGTAGTGAAATGGGTTTGAATATCTTTCTCAGAACAGAATAATCTGATTAAAGAATTGTTAAACTCGTTGTCCATAACAAGTAGTTCTGGTTTACCAAGGAGAGCAATCCTCTCTTCAATCTTCACCCTAATGGTACACATGTTTTTATCCGTAATCTTATGTACGGAACCCAATTTGGTAAATTTATCAATCGTTGTTAAGAAATAAGTTCTGTGGACCTGAAATATATCCATATGAACTATCTTATTTGGTCTATTTGGGGTTTCAGTATGATTAAAGTATTTACGATATGGTTTTCTATCGTATTTATTTTCGCTGCATATTCTACAGGAATTTACATACTTGTTTATAAATTTCACTAGATTCGGATAGAAATAGGAATCTTTAATTTTCCCAAAGTTTTCCAAGACTCCCCTGTGATTCCCATCATTATGAACCCTCTCAATTTCTGTAAGAAGTTCCTCTTCACCAGGCAAATCTATTGCCAACTTCGTACATTTTGTAAATTTCAAACTTTGATCATTTCCATATAATGATATAAGTTTATCTTGAACCCCTATATATAAATTACCCGGAAGTTCCGAATATATACCTATCCTTCCTTTATTCAAAGTTCTTCGGAACATATCGTTTAAACAATGATCGTTATATAAATCATTTTCGCTGACATAAATAAGTCTGTATTTTCCAAATAAAATATCCATTTCTCGTGGTTTATTTCGTACCACTCTAATTTGAGTACTATACTTATTTACAATAGAATCGCTTGTATAAAAATTAGTATTGCCATCATCCTCCTGCTGGCTGTGTACTGTTGCGACTTCAGATATCGCAAAGAGTGATTTTATATCATAATCCTCAATTTTCCCATTATCAATTTCCATTCTACTAAGAAAATCTGCAACTTTATTATCTTTTCCCTTAACGTACTCAATGTCAAACTCGTATTCCCCGAGTTTGATCTTCCATCTAATTAATCTGGAATTAGGCTCTTTCAAAGAAGACAATCATTTCAAAGGTTGGTGGTCTGTACGCACCAAAAACTTTGTTCCAAAAACGTAAGGACGAAAATATTTAGTCGCCCACACTACAGCAAGGAGTTCTTTCTCAATTGTGCTATAGTTTTTTTCGTGATCATTCAATGTTCTGCTCGCATAGCAGATTGGTTTACCTTCCTGACTCAACACAGCCCCCAATGCCGTGTTACTCGCATCTGTAGTGAGTACGAATTTTTTGTTAAAATCCGGGTAAGACAGGATTGGTGGGTTAGTTATAATTCGTTTCAGTTTCTCAAAAGCCTCTATATAAAAGGTATCACCAGTATTTATCCTGGCACCCTTTTTAAGGTATTTTACTATAGGTCCCGCCACTAAAGAATAATTCTTTATGAACTTTCTATAGTAACCGGTAAGACCTAAAAATGATTTTATCTTCTTGACGGTGTCCGGAATTTTGATTTTATTGATTGCATCGATCTTTGATGGGCAAGGTTTAAACCATCTGGCGTGACGATATGACCCAAAAACTGAGTCTGTCTAGCCAGAAAATTGCACTTATTCAACTGCACCTTTAAATTATGTCGATTCAACGTAATAAATATTTTGGATAGGCTATCCAAATGTTCTTCCAAAGAAGTTGAAAAAACCAATATATCATCCATATAGATGACACAGTTTTTATTAATATGCTCCCTTAATACGTAGTTCATCATACGTTGAAAGGTGGCGGGAGCATTTTTCAATCCAAAAGGCATTCTGATATACTCAAAATGTCCCATTGGTGTGGAGAAAGCCGTTTTCTCAATGTTCCTATCTTCCATCCTTATTTGGTGGAAGCCCTTCGCAAGATCAATAGTCGAGAAGTGTTGTGCTCGACCTAATTTATCAAATAAAGCATCAATATAAGGCATAGGAAATCTATCATCCACAGTTATACTATTAAGTGCCCTATAATCAATGACTACGCCATTTTTGTACACCTTCATTATCAAGCTTCTTGGGTACGATCCATAAGGGTGAGTTATAAGGCGATTTACTCGGTCTTATAATTCCCTGGACTAACATATCCCTCACTTGATTTTCTATCTCACGTTCATGTGCCTTTGGGTATCTATTAATCCGATGTTGTTATTATACTGTGCTTTACCGCACTAGTAGTTGTCAACGTTTGACCCTCCTGGTAAAAGGTATCCTTGTTTCTACACAGGAATCCTTCCAGGACACGCTTCTCCTCATTCAGATGACCTGGCAACTCAACGTTGCCAAAATCTATATTCTGAGTCTCCAGCGTTATGATTTTATCATACCCGACATCAACCGCACGTGGATAAAGGAGTATTTCGACATTATTCACCATTAACTTCATCTTTGAAAGATCAATGACAGCGCCCATAGGCATTAAAACATTATTCCCAATTATACAGTCATACCCCCTATCCTTTATATCAGGTAACTTTACCGACATCGTCTCTTCCGAAGCGTTAAATTCAGAAGGAACATAAAGTATTACCTCCTCATTAATTAACTTATTTCCAGTTAATGTATTTAACTGAATGATCTTTTTCAGATTTCTCCTCGTAGGCGACTTTCCAAATACCGCGTAATCACCTAATGTTCAAGTAGCTCCACAATCTATTAGGCATTTTACCTTTACATTATTAATTGTCAAATATGCTATTGGTAGTTGGGATCCTGGGGCGGAATACGAAAATTTTCGCATGCATCTACATTACCCAATTAAATTGGGTAATTAATTAGAATTATTTCTATTAAAGTTTCCATACTGGTTTGGAATATTTCGATTTCCATTGTTATCATTGCTATTCCTGTTATTATTATTATGTTGATTACAATTCTGAGGCCTATAATTGGGTTTCCTCTGATAATTATTCCCATTGTCAGGGTTTCGAGAATTATTTGAAGAAGGATTTCTTCGCAAATAAACATCTTGTAACAAGTTGTTTTCCAAATAGAATGATTGTGCACCGCTAATGGTTGCAATATCATTCTGCATTAATAACGCCTTAACGTTTAAGGATAACGAATTTACATATATATCAGAAATTAGTTTTTCATTAATTACCGGAGAAAACATGGCGTTATTTTTCGTATTCATTCGGTTTAGAATTTCACCCAATTTGCGATGGAATTCCTGGACACTGGATGCCATAACATTCATCGCATCATTTCTGAGATTAAGAAATGATTCTTTAACTTCTTCTCTAAGTTTGAGAATTATCTGATTCCATGTAGGGTTTATAAGTGTTTCCACAGCTTTCAGGGCCTTGCCTTGAAGGCGATTTGCCAAAACCGATTTAATGGCGGTAGTGACAAAACGGTAGTGACATCTCTCAAGTAGCTTGTTGAAGCATACTCGGAAGATCCACTGAAAGGTGGTAAGCTTCGAGCTTCACGTAGTCCTTCGACTAAAGTTAATGCCATTTCTTTTCTTTATAAAATTTCGTTTGTCGAATAAGAGAAAAACTTTTCAGAAAAATGTTTTCTTTGTTAGTATAAAATAATAAAAACAAAAAAAAAATATAGTAATATATGCCCTATTATTCGCTACCCGTCCCCTTTAGGTAGACAGATTTCGATGAACAAAACGTATATCGATCACTATCAATTTGTGATCAAACTGGATATGCACACAAAAAAAATTCTTTTGTTAGTAGGTTTTATTACAAAGAACAGATGGAACTTTGTTTGATTTAAATTTAACTTTAAATTTGATTTACTTTAAATTTATTCCTTAATTAACTACAGTTTTTATTTTATTTCTTCTTTTCAATATTATTTTTAAAATATTATAACTTCTTTTTTTTTTCTTTTTCTTTTATAATAATACAAAAAATTTTCAAAAATTATTCTTACTTTTTTTTTTTAATTTATTCCTTTTTCAATATTATTATTTCCCCTTCAATTTATTATCACTTCCCTTTTTTCTCTCTTTTTGCGACTTTTGCGACAAACTACTGCCTCTTCTTCTTCTAGTTGCTTTTGCTCTTATTGTTGTTTTCCTTCTTGGCTTGTTTTCTCTTCACCGTTGTTGTTTTCCTTGTTAAAGTGTTTATTGTTGTTGTGGTTTATTGTTGGTGGTGCTTTTTCATTTTAAATTTTTCACTCCTGTGATTGTTACGTTGTTCTTTTTATTTTAAACACAGTGGAGTGTTTCGGATGAGTTTTGTTTAAATGTTTTTATTGTTAACAAAAAACTTTTTCAGTTTTTTCTTCTTTTAAATTAAAAACTTTTGGCCTTTAGATTCTACCGCGACTGCGCCACTTTTGTTACCAGAGTATTTTCTTAGGTTAATCTTAAGAAACCGTGTAACATTGATTGTCCTATATTTACTATAGTCAAAACAAAAAAATATAGGTATAACTTCCTTGAGTTGATGTTATTAACTAAAACTTTATTTTGAAAAATCTTATAGCTAGCTTAAAACTACTTATTGGTTCATCACCAATACATAAATATAATTAATAAAGAAAATGCTATTTGTGCATCTTAAAACAAAGAGAATCTTTTTAATTCTTTTTGTGACAAATCGTACGATATTCGTTGACCAATTATAATTTAGAGTTTTGTTTATATTATTGATCTTTGGATATCAATACAAAGTTGCTGTAAAGAATTTGTAAACAAATTTGTAAACAAATTCTTTATCTTCATTTTTATTTCTTTGTCCGAGAAAATCCAAAGTTTGATTTTAATTCAAATGAAATATGATCCCTTATGACAGTACCGCTCGACACAATCATGAATGATAAATACGGTAAGTCGCAAAACAATTAAGATCATTGATTCCTTAATGCCTGAATTGACATAGGTAAGTTTATAGAAGAAATTGGTTCACCCGCAAGATTTGCACATATAACTCGCGTGCATGATGATTATGTGTACGGTTACGATAAGTTAGGCCAATGAGTTTTATAAAATATAATAAAGTCAGTTGGTTGACAATAGCTCTGCAGAGCAGAACAAAAACACTACGCGGTTTTATTTTTAAATAAATAAACTTATCATAGAGATTCTGCCTAGATGTGTTCTATTATTTACCAAAAACAAAATTATATAATTTAGTAAAAGAAAACATTCACACAAACAACAGTAATTGAAAGTTAAAAAACCTTCCTCACATTCAATTATAAAATATACATGAAAAGAAAAGGATTATGAAATAAAAAAAAAAAAAAAACAAAAGAAAATCCTACAAATGTAAACTTTATTTTTTTTTTAAATAACGACTTGTTAACGAGTCCAAAAAAAGAAAGAAATTTAAATTAAATTCAAATTAATTAATTAATTGATCATAAATAAATATAAATATTAAAAATAGTTTGAGCAAACAAATCATATAAATGTGTTTTATAAAAGTTTCAACCAAATTCGTGATGAAGTAAAAACAGTAACGTATTTAAAATAAAAAATAAAAATCTAAAAAGAAATGAATACAAGTAATTAATATACCTCATTGCAAGTGCATTATCTTCTAAACTTATAAAAGAAAACGATCTTATTTAAAATTAAAGAAAACAATAAAAAAGGGGATTTAAACCATATAAAATTTTATAAACAACAATGTTAAAACTTATTAAAAATGCTAATGAAGGAAGATATCAATGAACCTATCATTGATCGATGCGGCCAAAGCACCTCGACAGAAACAGCACCAGTAGCGGCAAGCCATCATCAACAAAGAAGACAACAGCAGACAAAAGATAAGTGTATACTCTTATAACTAAGTTTTTTTTGGAAATTAAAATAATATGTAAAAATTAAAAAAAAAAAAAAATAAGACTTATAACCTGTTTCCATAACACAATTCGTCACAGACGAACGAAAATTTGTATGAATAACAAAAACAAAATACACACAAATTTTCGTTCGTCTGTGACGAATTGTGTTATGGAAACAGGGTATTAAATTTTAATATTGAATTTTTATGAACATCAAAAGTCATAAAATTTTAAACAAATTTAGAAGCAAAATATTTTTATAATATGAAAATTATTTAATGGAACTTTTATATGTTTTTCTTGCCAATTTATGCATATAATAAATTTCAAACAATTAACAATCTATGATTTTTGATTTACTTCCAAACTTATTTGAATATACATATAAAAATATAAAACAAAACAAAAAAAAAAAAAATGTTTGATAAATACAATTGTGATTAGGTTTAAGATATATGTTAAGAGAACAATAAATTTTTAAGGATGAATTTTTATAATAATGAATTTTTATATAAATCAAAATATTTAAATGTTGGAATATTGGACAATTAGAATCCGACTGAAAAGAAGTATATGTTTGGATATATAACAGAAAATTTAGACTAGTACCTTGATCATAGAATGAGGATATAAAAAAAAAGAAATAAAGAGGGTTTACTTTATATTAATGAATATAACTAGCCACATCATTTATTAGTATAGTTATAACTAAAATAATTTTTATTAGTATAGAACAGATTGACATGGTTAAAACAGAATCGAAACTAGAAAAACCGAACGCCAATGTTTACCTGTTGCACAAAAGATCTCTTCGGAAGAGATATATGAGTAGAGGCGACAACCTTGATAAGGTTTAAAAATAGCATAAATGAGTACTTGAAAAAATTAATAACATTAAAATTTTTATAAATAAAGCATTAATGACAATTGACAGCCCCATCGGTTAGGATAGATTAATTTTATTATTTTAATTAATTTAGAATTTATTGAGGAAAAACAAAAACAATTATTTATCGAGGAAAAACAAAAATTAACCATTCAAACGGTAGAAATAGGTGCAAATATGCTTCAGTCAGCATCTGAATTTTTAAGGACAGCATCCAGGATTATACCTGACTTTGATGGTGGGACAGAGAACCTACAAAGTTTCTTGGATGCATTGTCGCTTGTCAAGATGCGGTTGCAGTCAATTTGGTAAAAACCAAATTGAAAGGAAAGGCACGTACTCTGATAGAGGGTAACGAAGCAAATCTGACAGCAATAATCGCACGTCTAAGGACAGCAGTCAAAGGCGAATCTGTTGAAGTCCTGTCAGCGAGATTAATGAATCTCAAACAGGGTGGTAAATCACAAAATGATTATACCAATGAAATTGAGGAATTGGGAAAAAGACTACAAAGCTCCTACATTGTTGACGGTTTGACAACAACAGTAGCAGAAAAATACACTACCAACATTGCCGTTAAAGCAATGACGAGGAGCTGCACCAATGAAAGAGTGGGCCTCGTAATGGAAGCCGGCCAATTTAGCACCCTTAATGATGCTGTGGCCAAATTCATAAATAGCTCCACAGATGCGGCCAAAAATAATACTGTGATGTATTATAATAGGGGTAGAAATACCCCCCAGTACCAAGGACGTGGTCGGTCGAATGGAAATTTCCGGGGCCGCGGAAATGACACGGGTTACCGTGGCCGCAATAATCAGGGCAATAATAGGGATCATTATGTCCGAAACGGTAATTACGGTGGACGATACGAGCGCCGTAGTAATAATAACAGAAACTACAACAACGACAATAGTCGTTTCAGATATAATAACGTCAGGGCAATGCACGTAGAAGAGGAAAACGTGCAATCCCCAAGTACTCAATAAGTGAAAAAATAACAAACGGTAAACATAATTTAAATTTAGCATCATATATATCGTTAGGATCAACATTCAGTAATAATACTTCTACATACTTAGTTGACACAGGTGCAGATATTTCGATAATTAAAAGGACAAATATAAAAAGGGAAAATAAACACAAATAAAACCACTAGCCTACACGGCATTGGGAGTGGCATAATACACACGAAAGGGAAAATTGAAACTGACCTCATATTCAATAATTAATTGATAGAGCATGACTTTCATGTAGTAAATGATGATTTCCCAATTCCATCTGATGGAATACTGGGACTTAATTTCATCAAAAAGTACAATTGTGTACTAGACCAGAAAATTTTCCCGACAGCATATACCTATGTATGAATCTCCAAACATCAATATAATTTCAATACCTGCAAGATTTGAGGTAATTAGGAAAATTTATATAAAATGTCCAAAGGGAGATGTACTAATCCCAAACCAGACCCTTCAGGAGGGGATATTCATAGCTAATACGATTTCGGACTGCGAAGAAACGTTAGAATAATTAACACAACAAGTAAAAGCGTAATCCTCTCAAATTTTGAAGTACAGACTGAAAATTTGGATGATTACGAATTTACGAAAGCGCCCGGAACCGAAAATAGCAATGAAAAATTAGAAAAATTATCGAAGAAAGTTCAAAGTTCGTGGAAAATGAACTCAAGGAATTATGTAAGAAATATATAGATGTCTTTGCGCTTGAAACTGAGAAAATTTCAGTAAATGATTTCTATAGACAAAAATTAAGGTTAAAGGATAACAATCCAAGTTATATAAAAAATTACAGAATACCTCATACGCATAAAGAGGAAATTACGAAACAGGTAGACAAGTTGATGAACGATGGCATAATAGAGCCATCAGCTTCAGAATTTAATAGCCCGATTTTGTTAGTGCCGAAAAAGGCAATAGCCGGAAATGATAGGAAAAGATGGCGATTAGTAGTAGACTATAGAGGAGTTAATAAGAAATTAATTGCAGATAAATTTCCCTTACCAAGAATAGACGATATTCTTGACCAACTTGGTAGAACTAAATATTTTTCATGCCTTGATTTAACTTCAGGATTTCATCAAATTGAATTAGATGAAAAATCAAGGGATATTACATCATTCTCAACGGATAAGACTTCATTTCGATTTAAACGCTTACCTATGGGCTCAAAATAGCCCCGAATTCATTTCAAAGAATGATGACAATAGCATTTGCTGGACTGTCACCAGCACAAGCTTTTCTGTATATGGATGATTTGGTTGTACCACGCCGTTCCGAAAAACATATGTTAAAAAATTTAACAGAAAAATTAAAAAATTTAACAGATGTTTTTGAAACATGCCGAAAATATAAGCTTAAGTTACATCCAGAAAAGTGCTCGTTTTTTGGTCACGAGGTGATTTATTTAGGGCACAAATGTACAGATAAAGGCATTCTTCCTGATGGTAGTAAATTCAAAATAATTCAAGACTATCCAACCCCCAAAAATGCCGATGAAACTAAACGATTTGTTGCATTTTGCAATTATTATAGACGTTTTGTTCCAAATTTTGCGGAACACGATCGCCTTCTAACGAGGCTATGCAAGAAAAATGTGAAATTCGAATGGAGCAGTGACTGTGAAAAGGCACTCGAATATTTGAAAAAGTCATTAATGAGTCCTAGGATACTGCAATATCCATATTTTAATGAAAAATTTTGTATTACAACCGATGCAAGCAAATATGCATGCGGTGCCGTACTAAGCCAAGAGTACGATGGGATACAACTCCCCATAGCATACGCTTCAAGGTCATTCACTAAAGGTGAATCAAATAAGTCTACTATAGAACAGGAATTAGCGGCTATACACTGGGCAATTACTTATTTCAGACCATATATCTATGGCACAAAATTCATGGTAAGAAGCGATCATCGACCAATGTCATACCTATTTTCAATGAAGAACCCATCTTCAAAACTGACGCGAATGAGGTTAGAACTAGATGCGTATGATTTTACCGTAGAGTATTTGAGGGGAAAAGACAACCACGCTGCTGACGCCTTATCTCGAATAGACTTCGATGATATAAAGAACATCAGAAATGTCTATATGGTAACGACAAGATAGAGATCGAAAAAAGCAGCGCTTGGAACAAAATCAGGCAATAGAAAGGACAGTATAACGGAAAATCCAAAAATATATCAAACATTGACCATAAAGGAGGTCAAAAAATTTGTTCGCCTAAAGTTTGACCTAAAAGGTAGAACACTGAGGTGTTACCTTAAAAAAGGGAAAACAACTTTAGAGAAAATTAGTATAAATGACCTTGTTGTTAATGGGAAAATTGATTTAGGTCAATTCTTCTCTAGGTTGGAAAGTATAACCGACAGCAAGGGCATAGATAAGTTGCAACTTACTTTGAATGATAATATATTTGATTGGATCTAAATTAATAAATTTAAAAATAAAGCGAACAAACAATTGAAGAATTTAATAATAGCGTTAACGCCAAGAAGAACAATAATAAAGGCCGAGGAAGAGAAAAATAAAATTTTGGAGAAATATCATAACGATCCGTTATACGGCGGTCATCCAGGGATAGCAAGGATGACGGCAAAATTAGGTGAAAAATATTTTTGGAACGGAATGTCTAGAGACATACGAAATTACGTAAGAATATGTGAACTATGCCAGACCAACAAGTCTCAACCGAAAACAAAGGAACCAATGATAATAACAGAGACGCCTGCCCGGGTATTTGACGTCATCATTATTGATACAATCGGTCCTTTTATTAGGTCAAATAATGGCAGTGAGTACGCTGTAACCATTATATGTGACCTGACTAAATACTTAGTCTCTATACCTATTCCTGATAAGCAAGCCAAGACCGTGGCAAAAGCAATTTTTGAAAATTTTATTTTGATATACGGTCCTACGCATAAGATTCTAACTGATATGGGTACTGAGTACAAAGATCAGACCCTGCAAGAACTTTGTCAGCTGTTAAACATTGAATATGTCACTTCAACAGCTTACCATCATCAGGGTTGGGTGCAATAGAAAGATCTCACAGGACATTCAATGAGTATGTTCGATCATACCTTTCATTACACAGAACAGATTGGGACGAATGGTTAAAATACTTCACGTATTGCTTCAATACGACACCATCCACTGTTCATGGCTATTGTCCCGGACATAAAATTTCTCGATTCGAATGTAGTAGACCCACTGTATAATTTAGAATCTTATGAAAAATAAGTAAAATATAGGCTTCAACAGGCACAAAAGCGTGCCATAAGTATGACAAATGATAATAAAGTTAACAGTAAGTCACAATACGACAGGGTCACAAGACCAATTGATATTCGAATAGGAGATTTAGTTCTGATGGAAAACAGTGCAGGTCACAAGTTAGATAATTTATTTACAGGCCCATACTCAGTTAAGGAAATCGACAATTTAGGCAATTGCACATTATCCATAAGCGATGATAAAACGGTCAAGGTACATAGGAATAGACTAAGAAAATTTAGTAGATAATAGATATTCTTTTATTTTAGAAACATCTTGTAAATAGAATAAATAAACAATAAATAAATTAAAACAAAAATGTTATACTTAAACTTAACAAGTAAATATTAAAAATAAATTTAAAATTAAAGTTAGCATAAAATTCTACATTAAAAAACTTAAATTAAATTTAAAACCATAAAATTAAATCTAAATTCAAAATTAAAACTAGAACATATAGATGCAAATAAATAAACTAATACATAATTAAATTACCTATAATTAATGAAAAAAAAAATTTTTTTATGTAGGCGATTGACTGGCCAGCAATCGTTTGCAAAAGAAATTTGTAATTAGAATTAGTTAATGTACACAAAAAAAAATTTTACTATTACAACAATTCAGATTTCAATACAGAATACATACAATAAATTTCAAATTATACAATAAATTAAATTAAATTTTAAATTCAAAACTAAACTTAAATTAAAATTAAAATTTACTTTAAAATTAAAAATATAACACATATAATCATTTTATTAAATTCTAAAATAATTATTACAATTATTAAAAAAAAAAAAATTTTTTTATTTGTAACGCTAAGTATATATATTTTTCTAAAAAAAAAAGGTGGAGAAGAACCTACAATAAATTAAAATGAGGAAAAGAAAAGGAGAAAAATATATAGATAAAATTTTTTTATATAACCTTAAATTTGAATAATAATTTTAATTATCACATTGTCATTGTTACCGTACCTTTAGTACGGTAACTAAAGGTAACTTTAAACCTTATTTATAAATGAATGACAATATCCACACTCACTAAACTTAAGCGTGGAAATTTGTATTCTCACTGCTTTAGTTTTATATATTTACGTGTGAACTTGCTGACTATGCAAGTTCACACTCATAAGTAATTACTTGTGTGAGAACCACTGCGTGTGTATGTTTTCACACATAGTTGTAAGTGAGAATTAATTATTGTATATGTATGTGTACGCATGCATGATGATTATGTGTACGCGTACGATAAGTTAGGCCAATGAGTTTTATAAAATATAATAAAGTCAGTTGGTTGACAATAGCTCTGCAGAGCAGAACAAAACAACACTACGCGGTTTTATTTTTAAATAAATAAACTTATCAAAAGTACCATTTTGGGTGTTTTTAATGAAGTTATTATATTTTTAAAGTTATGAATTCAAGGGTGCCGAGACAAGATACAAGAGAGCGATTCTATGCATTCATATTGGCACTAAAAATACAAAATGAAATCTTTGATGATATGGCGAAAATGATGACAGAGACCACATTACCATTTCAAAGAGGTATAAAATTATGTTACATTTTTACAAATGTTGGACTAAAATGTAATACGCTTATTTCACAGGCATCATTCAATCAAATAACGCTAAAAAATGTTTCAAATCGAACTAAAGATTCGATATAATATAGAGTACATCTTAACGTATCGCCTAAATCAGGATGTTCTGGAAATTTTTTTTTAATAATTAAATCGAAAGGCGGGCTTCACGAGCAAGAATTTAAATATAGACTTTGGTCATATATTCTGGGGTAAAACGAGGGCATTTTAAGTACAAACACAAATGTCGACAATACTCCCAATTTAGATGTACATAATTCTTTAACAGGTAAATCTACAATACAATTTGAAATAATGCAGTGTTTAATTTTCCTTGTGGTTTCTTTAGGTACCAGACCGGATATATTTGCAATAGATTAAAAAATGAAGCCCATAATCTTGCGGTTAACACTCTAGAGGACTCGAGTTATTCATAGGTTAACCACCTACGTGAACGTGGGCTAAGTAAGCAACCAAATTCATTAATGAAAATGCCGAAATCGTGTGATGCAATATTTTTAAAATTAAATGGCGAAAAATTGTTGCTTTCAAGCGGATATTTGCAAAAACATTTGTTATATGCAAAATACATTGAGCAAATGAAGATGTAGAATGTACTTTAGAATAAGGTTACTAAATGCCAAAATTGCTGAAAATATCAATAGACGAAAGAGGAAATTTAATAAAATAACGTAGTTTAAAAACATTTAGTAAACTTATTTTAAAGTACGGAACAATGGCCTTTAAAAATTTGTTCAAATATTGTTAGACCATTTTTATTTACTGAATATAAAATAAATAAATTAACAAAGTTAAACAAATAATTTTTTTTTGGTAACAAATAATTTGAGGAGAAAAATAATAAATTGTTACAATGCACTATGGTTTCAAAGCCGATTTTTTTTGGCATAATGTAAAAAAAAAGTGGTTGGATTTTTAAAAAATTTGTAGATAATATTAACGGAAGTACCCCCAGTGATTTAGAATCACCAAAAAATTAACATTGGATGATAACCCATTTCCTTCTATGGGCTGTCAAAGTTGACGTTTTGGAATTTGTAATAACATTGCAACCAGCTGAGTGGAAATTGCGTTAGCGAAATCGTGTAATTAAAGTAATTAAAGCTAATTACGAAGTTTGGAATGCAAAACAATACAAAAGGTATAAAGATTTGGCATTTGTTTTTAAAAAGTGTACCTACTACTTCTCCACCTAGTGAACTAGTCTTGGATAAGTTACCAGGTGCACCGAAAGATGTGGAAACTCAAAATGATTCAGATAAGACAGACTCATATGAATCGGAAGCAGAAGCCAAAAATACTCGTTCGCCTCAGCTTCAGAAGATTTAAATGATTTGGAGTGACACGCTTGTTAAAGGTCTCTGCTGAATATGTTATTTTATATGTTAAATTATTTTATATTTATTTCACCTCCATATGTAAACAATTATCAATGATTTATGAATCTGAATTTAAAAATGAAGAAATATATTTAAAATTTTATTGTTATGAAAAGTTTTATATGAAAATTTCTTTTTGGGTTGTATAGGCGGTGGGTGATTTCGATAAATTTTTCAGAATGCCTTTCTATTTTTAAATGTAAGCTCTGTGTAAAATTTCAAGACATTCTGACGAAAGGAAAAAGCTTTATATGAAAATTCTGTTTTGAGTTGTATGGGCGGTGGGTAGTGGGCGTGGTCGATTTCGATGAAACTTCTTATATTTTTTAATTTTGTTACTGCAAGCCATCATACAAAGTTTGAGCAAAATATCTTGTGTCTACGAATTAATGCCAAAAAAATCGATATCTGGACCATAGTGCAATGTTATGTTTATGTATAAACATATAAGTTAACACAACTCTCCATTTCCAAGCGGGTGTTGATATAGATATAAAATATCAACAGCCCGAATGTGCTGCTTCAGCAATGTATTTGTACATTGCGAAACAGGAAGCATAAGAAATGCATTTTAATAAATGAGGCCAGACGCTAACTCAGCGTAAAACGGGTATAGGGCTGTTTGCTGGTTTTGGTATTTATCTTTTAATTTAGTTTATCTTTAAAGTCAGTTGTAAAAGAATTTTAAAAAGAGACACAATGATGTCCGGTAAATAAAGAGTTATTTATTTTAATTGGCGCTCAACGTGGGGCCTAAAATATAAAAACAAAAATTTGTTTTATAAAAATTAAAATTAAAGGCCCAACGGGCATTTAAATATATAAAAATTCTACAAGATAAGCGGCAATCGACACCCTCAACAGAAGAAATTAAAAATACTGAAGCAGCAATGACAACTACCACCGTTATCAACATCAACAGCTACAACAGCGAGCGTCAACATCCATAAACAACTCAAAATATAATGTAAGTAGAGTGCTTATTATAAAAAATGTGTTAAATCTATTGATTTGTGTATCGTATTGAAATTTTTATAGAACGATATTTTATTAAAGTAATTTGAATATTTTTTTTCGCTCTGGAAGAGTGTTAAATCTCTTAACCTTTATTTAAGTTTCAATCTTAACTTTCTTTGTGTGGCTGATGACATTTTTGTGAAATCGACATTTTAAAAAAAGAATTAATTAAACATTTTTATGAGCACAGCAATCGATGCTTTATTGGAAATATTCGAAAAACTAGAAGTTTCAGGCAATTGTAAAAAGGTTTTGACATTGAATTTAAAAATGGCTATAACACCCGATCAATTAAAATGCATTGTAGAATGCGCTGTTAGCAGTGCTCCTGTAGTGCAAGAGAGGTAATTTGAAAGGAGGCTGTAGGAAATAAAGAATCAGGTAACCAATTTAACTGTCAGCACCCCGGAAATAGAAACATACGAAGAAGCACACATCAGGGAGGGCGTAGTGTGCAGCGAGTCCCTAGATATTGTAAAGTCTTTGCCAGACTTTGAGGGAAAGCATGAAACATATGTTTCATGGAGAAAGGCGGCATACACTTCATACAGAGTATACGAAAATTACGAGGGTAGTTACGCAGATTACCAGGCTCTAGGCATTATACGAAACAAAATAAAGGGCACAGCTGACATAATATTAGCTTCTTTCGATACCCATTAAATTTCAAAGCCATAATAAACAGACTTGATTTCACTTACGCTGATAAGCGACCTATATATTTAATAGAGCAAGAGCTATCCACACTTCGGCAGGGAAACATGACCCTTCTGTATTACGATGAGGTGGAAAGGAAACTTACGCTTCCTACCAATAAAACAATAATGACGCACGATAACACTCTGGCTAAGTCTCTAAATGAGAAGTATAGAATGGACGCTTTACGTGTCTTCATATCGGGGACAAGAAAATCCTTAAGTGATATACTTTTTCGGCTAGACCAAAAGACCTCCCATCGGCATTAGCTCTGACTCAAGAGATTGAGTCGAATCATGAACGCTATGCTTTCGCTAGTAATTACGCTAGAAGTATCGAAGATAGAGCCCAACAAAAAAATGGAATTAGAGACAAGAATGTTTTTGGAAATAGGACTACTACCTAACGGGAAAAAACCCCTTATTTTTATAAACATCAAGGACCCGGTTTTAAAAATCAGCAGAAACAGGAGGTAGAACCTATGGATGTTGATCCTTCTTCACGGTTAGGACGGCTTCATCAAACAAATTTTCAGTGGCGAGATCAGCCACAAAATCACATAGATCCAGCAGTGAAAAGGCCAAATAGTGGCACCGCAAGGTTTACAGGGCCAAAACAGCAGAGAATTAATCACTTGACACAAAGTGCAAACATATATAATCAGAGGGATTCTAGGTATAAAACTGAGGCAAATAAAGAGGTAGAGAATATTGAAGATGAATTTGCAGAGTATGATCAAGTAAATTTTTTAGAAATAACTCCCTGCTCCTGTACAAAGAAAGAACGATAGCGGGGAGAATGATTAAATTGTTGATAGACACAGGCGCATCAAAGAATTAAATTAAATCTTTAAAAGAATTTAACATGGGAAGGAAGTAGAACAGCCGTTATTAATAAACTCGCTCCACGGTTTTAATACAATGAAAGGAAAATGCATCATGAACCTTTTTGGCGCTAACGCGATTTTTTTCGTTTTACCTAATCTTACTACGTTCGATGGAATAATCGGACTTGATTTACTAACGGAAACAAATTCAAAGCTGGATTTTAAAAATAAGAAACTGGAAACAAGATCTGGTTCACAACCCATTCAGTTTCTAAAATGCAAAAGTATAAATTTCCTGGGCACAGCCCTGAAGATAGTTGCTGGGACACCAGATTTTGATGATTTTGAAAATTTCAAATTGAAACAAGAGCTCATTGATTCAGAAAATAGGCAGATTCTTATAGATACAAGAGCACGAGAACAAATTAACAAGCTAACAGACACTGTTAATCTTGTTGTTAAAGACACAAAAGCTAAAGTAATTGATACTGAACATTTGTATGAAACTTTACTTGCAAGAAATAGAATTTTGATTTCAGAGTTGGAAAGCTTAATATTGTCGATTACCCTCACAAAGATTGGTATAGTAAACCCACAGATTTTGGATTCTAATGATTTGAATAAAGTAATCAATGAGCACTCTACAAATATAACTCTAACAGATTTAATGGAAGTTGTTAATGTTAGAGTTTTATTAGATAATAAATTTTTACATTTTTTAATTAAATATCCAAAGCCAGATTTTGTTTGTCGAAAATTAGCCTTATACCCCATTCAACATAATAACGTAGTTCTTAATTTCAATGGCGAAAACAATGTAGCTGAATGTGAAAATCAAATACTGGCGATCGGGAACTGCAGCGCTACACTCACAACATCATTTTGTAAAAAGCTGACTTATTCAACATGCGCACAACAACTTCATTCTGGCGGTAAGGCATACTGTACCACCCGGACCTCATCTCGAACCACTGATAATAATCGACGATGGCGTTTTTCTTATCAACGACAACACCGTCACCGTAAAAATAAATATTGGCATAGAAAAAATGTCACTGGCACATTCCTACTTACTTTTAAAGAAGAAGCAAATATTAATGGGTCCTTATACAGGAACCAAAGGAATCTCATAAAGAAATCACCGTGGTCGGCAACATCCGCTCTTCTTAACATTACAGAACATCAAGAATTATTGAGTTTGCCGTATCTGCAAAGGCTGAATGCAGAAAACCTTCACCATATCGAGAAGATTAGAGAGAGGCTAATAACTGGACCTTTGCTGTCTGCTACTTCTATTCATGTTATTTTAGCCATTGGCTTTGTTTGCTTTATATTACGCCAGAAATTTAGGAAACCCCGTCAGCAGCGTGATCTTCAAACTGTCATCGAAGATCTGAAGAAGCCCGGGGACGGCCTTCACTTAAGCGAGGGAGGAGTTAACACAACTCTCCCTTTCCAAGCGGGTGTTGATAAAGATATAAAATATCAACAGCCCGAATGTATTCGTACATTGCGAAACAGGAAGCATAAGAAAGCATAAATGAGGCCAGTCGCTAACTCAGCGTAAAACGGGTATGGGGCTGTTTGCCGGTTTTGGTATTTATCTTTTAAGTTAGTTTATCTTAAAAGTCAGTTGTAAAAGAATTTTAAAAAGAGACAAAGTGGTGTCCGGTAAATAAAGAGTTATTTATTTTAATTTATACATATGGGGCGCTTCGTGTCAAGTGATCCAACTTTTGACACCGATTTCTTCCGAAATCCACCTTTTGTTAAATGTATTAAAATAAAAAAGAACCAATTTCTTTTTAAGCTTAGCCTTTATAGGAGCCGTAGACATTGTGAAGATTAATTATGTAGGAATTATGTAAATAACACACGTCTAAACTTTAACGCTGTTTCTAAAAAACTGATTTCTGAATATCTTCAGAATGACAATAAATAGTTTTTTAAGATCATAAAGGTAGTACATTTTAATGAATGATTCTAAAATCTTTTATAACGGTAAAGAAAGGCTTAGTGTGGGTTAACCGCATGTTCCATAATAAAAAAAATAATGAAGTACATATTTTAACCAAATGTAACCAATGATAATAAAAATAAACTACCTTTTCATTTTTTACCATTTCAACATATTATTAAAATAAAGTACCTGTTAACTTTTACCTCTCCACCCACTTTTTAAAGTCAAGTGTCATAAAATAATAAATAAACTGTGTAAAATATTTATTCTGTTAGTTTAATAATGACGAGATATTCCGAAATGTGTTTATCTCAGTTTATGACATAAGTGAAAAAACATGTTTTGGGATAAAACTTACATTAAGATATTCTAAGAAAATAATAAATTAGTATAAACAAATTTTTTACTGATAATAAAGCTACTTGTGACCTAAACAAATAATAAGTGGAAAATTTGTTTTGAGATAAAAACTTAGATTAAGATATGTCTAAGAAAATTATCAGTATAAATAGATATTAAGAAAACCATTGTAAAGTAGTCTTAAGATTGTAATAAAATAAAGTACACACATTTTTAGTGTGACGGAAAAAATATACTATCTTTTACTCATTCCTTAAGCTAGGGAATTAACTGGGGCTCAACCGGGATCACCAGAGGATTCCAAACGCCACTTAAGTGAACATTGCACTCTTGATCTTTGAATCAACATTATCCTGAAGGAAAAAAGGAATAATTAATCAAAGAACAAAAATACAGTGAGTACAAAAGGATTTCCAAGATTAAAAAGGAATAGTCCAATAAAGTACAAAATCAGCACCACGTATCCTAAAAAAGCGGAATAAAAATTCATTGGAATATAGTAGAATTTTATATTCACGACAATCCATCGAAATAAAAATAAAAAACTGCAATCCCAGATTAATAAAAGACAAAAGATCTTTGACGCAGCAAGAAGAATAATCCCAGGAACAGATAGGAATAGAATGTCTGTCCAGGATTTAGCTACTCTGCAGGCTCAAGTCACAGCACTTGTAGCCGCTCAAACTGAGACACAAAGAACTCTCGAAAAATTAAGGAATAACCGAGCATTTAATGTAGAACCAGTAGTACAGTTGACTCTATGTTTAAGTGGAATAACAACTGAAAACCAAATAAATTTAGAAGTATTTAAAATCCTCCCAGTATTTGACGGAGACATAAGGAAATATCGTGCCTGGAGATCATCAGCATGGACACATATGGATAACATTAAAATGTTTGAAAACACCCCAACCTACTATACAGCACTCGCTATAGTACGAGCAAAAATTCAAGGTGTGGCCGCAGATATACTCATCAACCACAATACTATATTCAATTTCTATTCAATAATTAATAGACTTGATTATACATATGCCGATCAACGTCCAATGTACGTTTTGCTTGAAGAAATGAAGAAAATAACACAAGGTAGAAAAGATTTGACTGAGTATCATTCCGGCATAAATGAAGCATTGAATCTAATTTTATCAAAAATTGAGATGGAACAAGGCGGTGAAACTATGAAAATATTCGCTAATCAAGAAGCAGTGAGAATATTTATTACTGGTTTAAACTCAAAATACACAGCAGGTACTCTTTACGCTCAAAATCCGAAAGACTTAGAGACCGCATATGCAATTGCGAGTACTATCTACTATGACGACATAAGTTTACAATTCGATACACCATCACAAGCACATCGACCACACGCAGTGACTCATGAACGCTTTCAACAGAAACCAAGCCATCAGAAATTCGAACAACGGAAGTACAACCCAAATGTACAATATGGCCCAAATCAGGAACCATCATACATTCAAGGAAGTACAACCAATGGAAGTGGATACAACTGACAGAAATATTCGTCAACCAACACAATTCCAAGGGAACAACCAAAGGTACAACAATCCCTTCAGACAACAGCAACTCTTCAAGAGAGAAGCCAACCACAACAACAATTTCAACCCTAATAAACAACAAAGAAATAACCATACTCAAGAAGAAGATGAATCCAACTCAATCAGAGCTGAGTACGATGAAGATGAAGACAGCAAAGTAGCTTTTTTAGATTAAAAGATGGCCTAACTCATCTACAAAGACACGATAGAGAAACAGGTAAGACCATCAATATATTAATAGAAGGCGGTGCAACAAATAACTATATAGACATAAACTGTAAAATAGATTATAGGAAAAGATCAGATACTCCTATAAAAGTAAGGACATTACATGGGCATTCATACGTTAAAAGTAAAAAACTGATAAACCTATTAAATTATGAGTTGACATTCTTTGAAATAGATTCACTGATAGATTCGGACATGATATTAGGAATGCAAGGATTAAAGCAAATAGGTGCAGTTATAGACTTAAGTAATAATAGACTCAATTATAAATGCAAGGAGAAAATGCATAAAATAAATTTTACAGTAAATAATGAGGAATACAGGGAAAGAATAGAAGAGATTATGAATAAAAATTCATACACAAATGAAGGAACTATTAGAACAAAGTCTGACGAACCTATATGGACAAAACAATATCCATACCCATACTCTGATAATGAATTTATAAATAAAGAAATCCAGGATCTATTGCATAACGAAATTATCCAACCGAGCAAAAGTCCCTACAATAGTCCAATCTGGACTGTAGCAAAAAAAGGTACCGATGACCAAGGTAAACCTAAACGGCGGATGGTTGTATATTGTCAAAAATTTAATGCACAAACAATTACGGACAGATACCCTATTCCGGACGTGAATATGACTATTCAAAACTTAGGCAAAGCAAAGGTCTTTACAACATTAGATTTAGAATCAGGCTTCCACCAAATTCAAATAAGAAAAGAAGACCGCGAAAAACAAGCCTTTTCAATCAACGGCGCTAACTATGAATTTCTTCGGATGCCATTCGGTTTAAAGAATGCTCCTTCAATCTTTCAACGATGCGCAGATGATATTTTGAGGCCATATATAGGTAAATTTGCATACGTTTATATTGACGACGTACTCATATATTCTTCCACACCCGAAGAACATATTGAACACATCGAAACAATAGTTAACGTACTACACAAAGCAAATATGAAAATTTCAAACGAAAAATCCCACTTCTCTAAAGAGGAAATAGAATATTTAGGTCACGTAATTAGATATAATGGAATTACTGTAGATCCTACGAAAATTCAAACAATTAGAGATTATCCTAAGCCAACTTCATTGAAAGAGCTTAGATCCTTCCTAGGCTTAGCCAGTTATTACAGGAAATTTATAAAAAATTTCGCTGCAATTGTTAAACCCTTAACAACATTTTTGAAAGGAGAAAATGGAAGCATATCTTAAAATCAGAGTGCAAAAGTAAATATAAAATTAGACCAACCTGCTCTAGAAGCAATGAATAAAATCAAGGATGAACTTGAAGCTCAAGTACAATTATTCCAACCCGATTTCAAAGAACCTTTTGAAGCAATTTTGCTATAGGCGCTGTACTTTCACAAAAACGAAGACCCATTTCATTTATCTCAAGAACTCTAAACGAGACTGAACAAAATTATTCAACAAATGAAAAAGAATTTTTGGCCATAGTCTGGTCCTTACAAAAATTAAGAAATTATTTATATGGAATAGCAGATTTGACAATTTATACAGACCAGCAATCATTAATATTTTCTATATCCGATAAGAATCCTAATACAAAATTGAAACGATGGAAAAATTTTATTGAGGAATATGGTGCAAAAATATCATACAAACCTGGACACCAAAATGTAGTTGCTGACGCATTATCAAGACAACAAATAAATTCAAGTACGAATGAATCTCAGCATTCATATCAGAGTTCACCGATTGAAAAAATACAAAGGAGTCCTAAACCCTTGAATCATTTTAAAAATCAAATAATTTTAACTCCCACCAATGAAGATACCTTGGAATCAAAGAATATTTTCAAATTCAAACGCCACCATATTAAATTCACGACCAACGAAAATTTGGCAAGTAACATGAAATTAATACTGAAACCAAAAGTAATTAATGCATTACTCGTCGACGCAGAGACAATGTTTAATATTGGGGATCTATTGAAGGAAACCTTCCCTACAATAAAATTTGTAGAAGCGAACAAATTAGTTGAAGATATATTAGACGAAGAAAGACAGAAACAGCTAGTTAAACAAATTCATGAGAGAGCTCATAGAAACGTACGAAATAATATCCTAGAATTAGAAAGAGATTATTTTTGGCCTAACTTAAAATAACACGGCCACGAACTTGATAACTGTGAGTCATGTCTAACTCACAAATATGACAGACAACCTAATAAAATTCCTATTGGTGAAGCACCAATATCCACAAAACCTGGTGAGAATATACACATGGATATATTTTACTTCAGTGGACAAATGTTTATAACCAGTTTAGACAAGTTCTCCAAATTTTGTCATATACGACACATTCCAACAAAGAGAGACATGTACAAAAATATCGACGAAGTTCTCTCTCTCACTTACCCTCTCACTTACCGACAACGAAGCAAGCTTTAATGGTATTTTAGCTAAGCAAATATATGAAAGGCTACAAATACAGCATGTAGTAACACCTCCATATCATTCAACAACAAACGGTCAAGTTGAACGTATTCATAGTACAATTATCGAACTCGCAAATTTATTATCCAAAAAAGGAGTCACTGCTCCCGACGAAAAAATATTCGAAGCGGTTCGCCAATATAACAAGACTATACATTCAGTCACTAAAGAAAAACCCGAGGACGTGTTCTTTAATCAACAGGGGTATCAACATATACACGATTTAATTAAAAACGCTCAGACAAAAACTTTGGATATACATGTGTGTGAATTTAGCCAAGCAATTATAATAATCTATAAATATCCTATAATTGAAAAAGAATGTAAGCTGTATAACATCTATCCTTTAGCAAATATGCTCGGAAAGTTATTACTAGATGGTAAGATTGCCTTATGTAAAAATAATTATCAAAGAATAACTAAATGCAAAAATATTATTGGTTCCCATATACATATGTAAATTTGAATCTAAAGATAACTGTACAATAAATATTTTAAACAATGAACCAGCACAATGTAAAACGAAACTTGAAAATAACTCAGACATTGAAGACTTAGGCAATGGGAATATTTTTATTGACAATGAACATACATTAGACAACCTAACCATAAACGGACCACATTTGGTACAATTTGACCAAAACATAACTATAGACAATAAAACATACTTTAACGAAAAACAAAGAATTTATGACATCATTCATAAGAGACATAATGAAGAATTAAGTATACTCGAAATCTTGTATACAAACTCTGAGAATAGATTTACGAATATTCAGAAAATATCTACATTATTCATTCCTTTGGAAGAATATCCATTAATGGCTACACTATACGTAATTTTAATATTCGCTATACTTTACTCTTTAGTACAGCTCTGCGGATGCTACAGGGCACACCAAGAAAGAATGGGACGGGAATTATATAACAGATATTACGAAGCGGAATTACTTAGACTTCGGACTCAAGTATAAAACGAGGACGTTTTTCTTTTTAACACAGGGCAGAGTTAACACATGTCAGCACTATCAGTTTTCAGTGGTAATGTGAGTTTTATGACAGTGGATTGTCTGTGTAAAATATTTATTCTGTTAGTTTAATAATGACGGGATATTCCGAAATGTGTTTATCTCAGTTTATGATATAACTGACAAAACATGTTTTGGGATAAAACTAATTAATAACAAATTAGTATAAACAAAGTTTTTACTGATAATAAAGGTACTTGTGACCTAAACAAATAATAAGTGGAAAATTTGTTTTGAGATAAAAACTTAGATTAAGATATGCCTAAGATTATCAGTATAAATAGATATTAAGAAAACCATTGTAAAGTAGTCTTAAGATTGTAATAAAATAAAGCACACACATTTTTAGTGTGACGGGAAAAATATACTATCTTTTACTCATTCCTTAAGTTAGGGAATTAACTCGCTCAAAACTATCTATAGGATTGACAAAAAAGCCACTATGAAAGGCAGAAATGTTGGGGGTTTAAGATATTGCGGGTATTACAGTATCTAAGGTATGAAATTTTAGTTAGGCATGTTACATACCGTCGGAAAGGTCAATTTCTATAGTTTCTCAGTATACGTTTTATTTTTAAGGTTTTAGAAATACTTACACACTAATAGGAAAAAATTCAAATTAGTGCATATGGTAAAAATTGAAAAACCGTTGTCTTGAGTTACAAAACATTTTTTTGATAGATATCCAACTCGCATCCCAATAAGCGACCAAAAAGTTCTTAAAGGATAAAACCTAAGCTTTCTTTTCAGCAAAAAAAAAATCCATTTTTGAAAATAAAGTCAAAAAATTTTTGATTTTGCCACAAAAAAGTCAAAAAAATTTTTTTATTTATTTTAATTTTTTTTTCCGAAAGACTATTTGGGACAAATTTTGCTAAGAACAATAGGTAAAAAGTTACATGGATGAGAAAAAAACACCTGTTTGGTCAAAATGTCAAATTTTGACCCCCACTAACTCTAGAGTTCTGGACCAATCTTGTTGAAAAATTGTGTCTAAACTACTATTCAATAGGACTAACCTTAGTGCAAATTTCATCCCGATCGGAAGACATCGGTTTCAAAAGTTGGATCACTTGACATGGGCAAAAGAATTTATTGATCCTTACATAACCAAATAACTTTTTACATCTCTTGTAAGACCTATTTTAGAATATGGGTCAATAATATGGGATCCCTTCTATAACATTCATATTCAACGAATCGAGTCTGTACAGAAACAATTTCTACTATTTTGCTTACGTGGCTTACCTTGGAATTCTGCCATTAATCTACCTTCATACGTTGATTGACTTAAATTAATAAAATTACCTACTTTGGAAAGGCATAGGACTATGCTAAAAGTAACATTTATGATCAACCTAATTAATGGTGAAATCTGTTCTGACTTTCTTGTCAACAATATAACTTTTAATGTTCCTCAACGAGTATCACGCCAATTCCAACCACTCTTTGTTAAATCTATTCAAACCAACTATGCTCTACCTGATCCTTTTAGAAGAATTTGTTGTGATTATAATAATCTTTACCAATTAATTGATTTTTCGTTGAACACTGATGTAATTAAGCATAATATCATTATTTTCTTAAATTCCTAACTATTTGTTTTTATTTGTAAATCTATTTAATTGTTTCAATATATGTACGTATGTAATTATATCATTTATACAGGTCTGTAAGGATTTATTCCATTGACCTAATAAATAAATAATAAAAAATAAAATAAAACGCCCCATATATAAACATATACATAAATTCCAACATGCGCAGATTTCAAATTTGTCTTCGTGATGGCGTAATCTTTATTATTCTTTATCATTCTTGTTTCATAATACTTTTTATCTTCTGACTAACAAAAATTTTAACACATTTATATTGTATTTTAATTTTAGAAAAAGTTAAAAAGAATAAAAGAGGGTTAATATGGAAAAACGATCTAAAGATGTACTGGTGGTGGTCCCAAATCCATTTTTTTTTTGCATAAATTGTAAAAATGTTGCTTGAGTTTTAATTTTTCATATATTTAAAGATCATATAAAGAACACAAAAAAAAATTTCACACACACTAAATACTTACAATAAACTTTAATCCGCCCATAAATTAAAGAGCAAAACTACTATTCATGGATTTTAAAATCATTTCATATTTTATTATAAAGAACTTTAAAGTAATAATTAAAAATATTTGTACATATACACTAGTGGCGATGAAAATAGGAACACCTGTTATTTATTTTTAATTTTGCGTAGAAACTGTATTCCACATCAAGTTCGATAGAATTTTTAAAGTATTCATTATCAGATCCACTCTCGTCGTCATCCATACACAAGGTATTATTTGTGGAACAAATTGTCGATGCTTCTTAAGTATCGATAACATCTGTGTTAAAATATTTAAACCTTTGCCATCAGTGAGTGTCATATTTAAATCGTAGCTGATTTTAATGATTATCTCATCAAGAACTGTACAAACAAATGGTTGCAAATTATTTTTATTTGAGAGCCCAAATATGGGTTTTCCTCCAAAATATGAGCTTTGGTTGCTTTAGAAAATTCAATTTTAATCGGTCTACAAAATCTAATGGATTGTGGTGTGATGTTAACCCAAACGACTCTGTCGAAATAGCTTTATTGGTATTAGAGTTGTGACGAAAAATGATTGATCGGTCGAATCAGATCTCTTTGTTTCGAAACTTTGCTTATAACGGGTGATTTTTTTGAGGTTAGGATTTTCATGCATTAGTATTTGACAGATCACGTGGGATTTCAGACATGGTGTCAAAGAGAAAGATGCTCAGTATGCTTTGACATTTCATCATGAATAGACTTACTAACGAGCAACGCTTGCAAATCATTGAATTTTATTACCAAAATCAGTGTTCGGTTCGAAATGTGTTTCGCGCTTTACGTCCGATTTATGGTCTACATAATCGACCAAGTGAGCAAACAATTAATGCGATTGTGACCAAGTTTCGCACTCAGTTTACTTTATTGGACATTAAACCAACCACACGAATGCGTACAGTGCGTACAGAAGAGAATATTGCGTCTGTTTCTGAGAGTGTTACTGAAGACCGTGAAATGTCGATTCGTCGCCGTTCGCAGCAATTGGGTTTGTGTTATTCGACCACATGGAAGATTTTACGCAAAGATCTTGGTGTAAAACCGTATAAAATACAGCTCGTGCAAGAACTGAAGCCGAACGATCTGCCACAACGTCTAATTTTCAGTGAATGGGCCCTAGAAAAGTTGGCAGAAAATCCGCTTTTTTATCGACAAATTTTGTTCAGCGATGAGGCTCATTTCTGGTTGAATGGCTTCGTAAATAAGCAAAATTGCCGTATTTGGAGTGAAGAGCAACCAGAAGCCGTTCAAGAACTGCCCATGCATCCCGAAAAATGCACTGTTTGGTGTGGTTTGTACGCTGGTGGAATCATTGGACCGTATTTTTTCAAAGATGCTGTTGGACGCAACGTTACGGTGAATGGCGATCGCTATCGTTCGATGCTAACAAACTTTTTATTGCCAAAAATGGAAGAACTGAACTTGGTTGACATGTGGTTTCAACAAGATGGCGCTACATGCCACACAGCTCGCGATTCTATGGCCATTTTGAGGGAAAACTTCGGAGAACAATTCATCTCAAGAAATGGACCGGTAAGTTGGCCACCAAGATCATGCGATTTGACGCCTTTAGACTATTTTTTGTGGGGCTACGTCAAGTCTAAAGTCTACAGAAATAAGCCAGCAACTATTCCAGCTTTGGAAGACAACATTTCCGAAGAAATTCGGGCTATTCCGGCCGAAATGCTCGAAAAAGTTGCCCAAAATTGGACTTTCCGAATGGACCACCTAAGACGCAGCCGCGGTCAACATTTAAATGAAATTATCTTCAAAAAGTAAATGTCATGGACCAATCTAACGTTTCAAATAAAGAACCGATGAGATTTTGCAAATTTTATGCGTTTTTTTTTTTAAAAAAGTTATCAAGCTCTTAAAAAATCACCCGTTACATACTTTGCCCCGACGCACAGTGGCTGAAATTTTGATTTCATTGGGCAAAAGTCGAATTTTTTGTCACCAATTTTTAAAATGTTAACGCCATTTTATAGCTAATATATCCAGATTAAGATAGCAAAAAAATTAGGTTAAACTATTGCTAATTGTGGGCGTGACATGCTGTCAAACTTTAATCTCAGAAAAAGGTGTTTTTTTTGTTTTTTTTAAACAAAAATAAATGGTTACTAGCAAGTTTTCATCGATAATGACCTGTGCACAGGTTCATAGCTGTGGTCCTTTTTACAGGGTTGGTAGGATTGTTGTTGATAGATAGTTGTGATAGATAGTTGTTGTAGATAGTTGTTGTAAGTTTTCACAGCCCTACCGTTTAATGTTAGGGGCGTTATGAAATATTTACTAAACTACTATATTGTTGTCAAATTTAAACTTTAGTAGAATGGAACTTCTAGGGAACAAGAAACGTATACCACCCTGAGAAAGGTGAAAGTGTCCTTTTTAACCCTATATATAAACACCCCTATAAGTATACAATGGTGTGTTAAATTTGTGCTTTAGGTATTTTTTAGCTTCTAATCTATAATATTAATATGCTAGGCGATTTCTTGTGACCGATGTTTTGTTTTACCGTTTTATCCCCATTTTGATCAAACGTATATTATTTGAAAGGTATTTCTTTTTAGCCGTTTTGCAGATTTTTCAATTTGTTCCTTTATTTTGAGTAAATTGCATTTAAAGTTGCTACTAACACATACATAAAATTATACAATGCTATGTGTGTGTTTATTAAATTTGTTAATGTGTTTGTAATAAAAATGAGTTTGTTTTTTGTGTTGATTTGCGAATTGGCTATAACTGATTAGCATACATTTAGGGCCATTATTTAATGAAAAAATAAAATTTCCTAGAATTTGCACTCAAATTTCGAGGGCTGGAATCTGCTGGTAGTCATTATTTGTTCTATTACCGCAAATAATATCTGCTTACAAAATACACCACTCTTTTGATATATTTGTAAGTAAGAATGTCAATATACCTAGGATGTAATTCATTTATAACCTGGGTTTTTATTATCATATCTTTTTATGCCTTTTTATTTTACCTAAGAATGCACTAATAAAGTAGTAAAGAAATCAAATACAGGTAATTAATTTATAGAGTGAGTTTTTTTATATATTATTTTAGGTAGTTATGCACTGATAAAAATATTCAGAAAAACATGGAGAGCTTCAGTTATAAAGAACTGGCCGAAGAGTATTTTAGAAACAAAAACCAGGAAGATGTTCTTAGTTACGATAAAATAAAAAAATAAACTTAAATTCGTGTAGCACCGAAATACAACAGCAATTATCTAATTTCGTCAAAGCACTAAAAAACGCTACAAAGAAGTTCGCTAAAGTAAAAAATTTTTATATAAAAAGTGCAAACTGGTTAGAAGGCCAACTTACTGTCTCTGCAGAAACAGCAAATATAAAATCAATCTTTCCTACATCAATTACGATCACAGAAGCAATTAACAAAAGTGGATATCATTGAAAAAGTTGTTAATCTACTCCAGTGAGAATAAAACGGATCCTTAAAAGTATACCAACTCCGAGCGGTGCAAAACAGTTCACAAATGTGGAGGCATTGAAATTAACAAAACAGCAATATATTCAGCTCAGATTGCGTCAGATTGAAAAAGGCTCAAATATGCATCCAGCATATCATCACATAACCGCTGCTAAAATGGACCACTTACAATCACACCAATTTCGGCAGAGGTACAACCACAATCTTTACTTGATCACACAGCCGAACGCTTGCTACAATCAATAAAAGGAAAAGAGTTACAGAAATATGGAAGCACTAAGTTAATACTTTTTTGTAAATGGGGATGTGATGGTTCTTCGGGACAAAAACAATACAAACAAGTAGTATGTGAAAATATTTAGGACTCAGATATGTTCATGGTATCATTTGTACCATTGCGATTGAAAAAGATTTTGGAAGATTCAGAGCCTTCGACTTGTAAATTCAAACAAAGGATATGTGGAAAAATGAGACACCATCTTCTACGAAATACTGCAGTCCAATCAAATTTGAATTCAAAAAAGAAACTCATGATGCCATTAACAAAGAAGTTACTGATATCAAGGCCCAAATTGCAACACTACAGCCATTGCAATTACAGTTAAATGGGCAGCAAATTGAAGTAAGCTATCAATTAATGCTGACAATGATAGATGGAAAAGTAGGCCAGGCTTTTACTAACACGAAGGCTGCATCCAGCTACATTATATGCCTAGCAACATCAAGCCAATTAAACCAAGTCCCGACAAAATCATTAGATAATACCGATGCATATGAATTTGAAATATCACCACTACATGCAAGAATACGACTTATGCAACACATACTAAAAATCAGTTATGATTCGGATTTCGGGTCTCCAGGATCAATAAGAAACAACGAAACCAGCAAAGAGTTCAGAAGTTCAAAAAAGAAACATGTTCATGATCAGCCAAAACAAGGGTCAGGCAATACAAATGATGGCAATACCGCAAGAAGATTCTTTTCAAATCCAGAAACAGCATCTGAAATAACAGGAGTGGACTTAAACCTTATTTTCAGTTTTAAAATAATCCTAGAAGTACTTGAGTGCAAAGAAGAAATTGACTCTAGAAAATTTGGAGATTATGCTGAGGAAACTGCAAAAATATATACAACCAAGTACCCATGGAGAAATATGTCTGCAACAGTTCACAAGATCCTTTGTCATGCAGAAGATGTCATTAAATCTGTGGTCACAAGCAATAACCGCCTAACTCGAAAATCATGCTTTTGAGAAAAATAGCTTTTTATATAAATGTAATAGCGCTTCATTACGACTTAGGTCAGAATATTTGTATTAATATCTTTTTAAAAAGCAGTGTTAGAGAAATGGGGATTTCACGTATATATAAAGATTTTTTCGTAGAATATGATAGTATACATAACTCAAATCGGCGAAAATCATTCTTTCGAGAAAAACAACTGTTTATATAAATGTAATGGGGTTTTGTCACGACTTAGGTCAGTATGTTTTCATTAATAACTTTTTAATAAAAAGTGTTAGAGAAATGGGGATTTCACGTAAATATAAAGCGTTTTTAGTAGAATATGACAGCATACATAACTCAAATCGTTCTTAAGTCGACTAAGGCGACCACAGAAATATCATTTGGTGCCACTTGGAGATCTATCAGAAGCTCAGGAAAAAATCAGTAAGGATTACAGATTTTATAGAGAGCACAATACTATAAAAATTTTACGAAATTCCACAAATCACGGGATTTAAATGAAGAAGTCAAAAAAACTACTAAAGAACAGAAATAACACAGAACAAAATATGGAATATTTGCAATCAATATTTGAATCAAATGAATAATAATTATAATTGCCTTTCATTGTTATTTAAGTACGAAAAACATAGTATTAGTAAAAAAAAATAATAAACGGAACCTCCTATTGTTACAAATGCTATTAAAATCTATTGCAGTTTTTATTTTTAAAAGGTTTTTTTACCCACATATGTATGAAATGAAATAAATTAGAAAGATTAAAAAAATAAAAACCCTTTTCATATCAAAATCAGAATCATTGCGCTAATGTTCACCAAATATATTTTGCTAAAATTAATAAATTTGACAGCAAAAAGTGATCAATATTTCTGTAGTAATGGCATGACTTTTAGATAATATTACTAACGTTTTTTAATTGTAAATATTCTTTGAGTGTAAACAAATCTACAAATTTGACAGCAAAATATTTGTAATTTTTCAGTAGTAATAGCAAAATTTCAAGATGATTTGACTTTTTTTAGTGTACAAATTTTTTTGAGTGTAAACATTAAAAAATCCCATTATTACAAAAAATGCTTATAATTATTATTAAAATCCAAATATTAAATTTTTTAATAAATAAAACAAAAAACCCATATTTCACGCTAAAAGTTAAAAAAAACGAAAAGTTCAACTTTGACCTAGAATTCCTTAAAAAGTCCTCAATCAGTTTCAATGAAATTTAAACTGATTCAAGTTCAACTAAAAAAAATTACTAACATATTTTGATTGGTTCAAAAATTACAGAATTTTGGCCAATGAAAAACGATTTTCAGACACTGTGCGACGAACCATCAAATCCATAGCTAGCAATCAATTTCACTTCGCTAATATCCGAAAACTGTCTAAATACTTCTTGTTGCATTAAAATTATGCGACTTCCTTTGTGGTCCAATAAATTTTGTAACAGCACCTGAGCAACGATTTCTGAAATTTGTACCCCACAAGGTCTACATTTCACGTACGCGGCAAGCAATTGTTTATAACTGGGCTATATGACACAATTGTGGTTTTTATTCTAAAGCCTAATGTTTATATACAGCTGTTTTGAAAGCCCATTCACAATTAAAAATGCTAAAGTTTCATTAGGGTTATAGAAACGGGTTCTTTAATTGACAGTTTGTTTCTTATTTCTGTGGACCTTGCAGTCGTATCCAATGTTTCTTCTTTGCAGAACCGGCGGCACCATGAACCAGAAGTGATGTGTTATGATGTATTATTATGCTAATTTTTGCTTTAATCGCAAGCTTTCTTCATTATATGTTAATTGAGGTCGTCCTACAGTACTTTGTGGTGGGGTAATGTATTAAATCTTGTCAATATTGACAATCATATATGTTGAAACCCACCCTGAATGGGCTTGTTTAAATCTCTCCAATTTGTTGTACTTTGGTAAATAATTTTTTTTTTAATTTCATAAACAATTATACGCTAAATGTTTTATTTCTTTTATTTTGTTAACATTTAGATTTTTATTAATTCTTTGAAGCACCTAATTTATTATTACATCGTTTCTGCGCCCATTTGCTTGCCACAATGATAGCATTTCGGCACGGCTAAACGAAAATTATATTAAAATGAAATAAAAATTGTGGCAGTTTGCTGAAAAATGCTGGTGAGATCTAAATCTGCACGTATAATATACACTTTGACAAACACTTTTACGTTTGTACCATCATGCCCAAATATAAGTTTTTGTCTACAAAACATATAGGTTATATTGACTATAACACCACGTAATTACAACACTCAAAAATAACGACAAGGACACAATATACATAAAATTGGAAATATTGCTTTAAAACTACTTACCTTGGGCTTTACTTTCCATTATATATCCTCCTTATAACTTTTTTAAATACTTTGCTGTTAAAATAATTGTAATACTGCAGTGTAGCCTATTTATTTCCAACTTTGATAGCGTGGCAGACTGGCGGTGTTGCCACATTATTTTTGTAGTTTTATTTTTCTTGTTTGGAATGTTTCCATTAATAAAATACATACGCTTTTCACAATTTATAATTTTTTTAATTTCTGCCAAAAAATGATGTGGGACCACAGTGCAATCGTGTGAAAACTTCAAAGGAGTATTTAACGTTGTTCTAACGCAATATGGATGAGATTTTGTACCCTTGGATGAAACATGTTTCCATTACAACACACCGAGACCAAGCATCAATCTAACAGCTGGACTGAAAAATTCGTAGGCGTTAGATGGCGTTACTAGAATAAATCCATCAGATTTTTAGTTAGTACCAAACCTTCAAAAGACACGTCTATAAATTTGCCAGCCCTCGAACAAATGGTTCGTGAGAAATAGCGTTGTGAGTGAAGCAACTTTTGTTATTATGAAAAAATTGATAAAAAAGAATTTTGCGTGTTAATGAAGCATCGCTTTTTTGGGGGAAAAAAATACTGTTGAAGCCAAGGGTTGGCATGATAAACGAGGCGAAATGAGCATCGAAGATGATGCACGTACTGGACATCCTCAAAATGCTTTTACCGACGAAAACATCAAAAAATTCCTCCTGAATGATTGTAAAGTGAAGTTGATCGAGATTGCTGATACTCTAGAGATATCAAAGGAACATGTAGGGCATATTGAGCATGAATATTTGTACATGCGAAAGCTGTGTGCAATGTGGTTGCCGCGTGTGCTCACAATCAATCAAAAGCAACAACGTTTTAATGATTCGACCCCATTTTAAGAAGAAAAAAGTGCTGTTTCGTCAACACAATGCACCGTGTCACAAATCATTGAAAACCATGGAAAAATTGCATGAATTAGGCTACGAATTGCTTCCCCAGCCACCGTATTCTCCAGATCTGCACCCCAGTGATTTTTTTCTGTTTGCAGACCTCAAAAGAATACTTGTTGGAAAAAAATTTAGCACTGATGAAGAGATGATCGCCAAAACTGAGGCCTATTTCGAGACTAAAGGAAAATCGTAATATAAAAATTGTATCGAAAAATTGTATGACCGCTTAATCGTTGCGTTCATAAATTATGGCATATTTGGTAATCTGTGAACTATGCATGCAATAATTATCATCTTTTGTGGAACTGTTATTAATATGTTTTCTATCCAAAAATAACCCTACGTTATACAAAACTCCGATTAGTTAGAAATACCGTTATTAAAATCTCTTACATCGCAATACTTCGCATATTAAAGAGTTCAAATTGTATAGCACAAATGCAAAAAAGTCTTTGTTTGGCAAAAACATTGGTGATAAACAAAATGTCCCCAGTGACTATTTTCTATTTTCAAACCTAAAGAAATTGCTCGACTGAAAGAGGTTTAGCTCCAACGATGAAATCATTAATCAAATACTAATTTTGAGAAAATTGGAAAATCTTTGACAGAGTAATTGTACAAAAAATTGGTCTTTTTATTAAAAAAGTTACGGATTTATTGATCCGCCCTCGAATGTCGATATCATAGGAGACTTTTGTGTGGGAGATTTTCTCTAATTTCAAATGTCTGATGAAATTTTTTATACAAAATTTGATCTACATATATTTGTATTTGCGTCCTCTAGTATGCCACAACTATCATAAAAATTGCTATTAAGATTTGACTTTTAAAAGTTTACTTAATTAAAATTAGCCATACAAAATACGATGAAATATTTTTTCCATATTTTACAACGTGAGACAATTCTAATTTTTTTTTCTGGACTTGAACAGGACCATATTCACATGAAAGTAGAGATCATATATAGTAAAACTACATTCTCAGTTTTTAATTTTCTGATCTTTTCTCCTTTTTAAAGGACTTCAAAGTTTTAAGGATATAAATATTCCTCAAAATTTATTTAAATATTTCTAACTATCAGTTTATGTCAGTATGAGTATAAAATGAAAGAGGACAATCTCTAGAAATGAAAACCATTTTTTGTTTTCAATTTTCAGGACGAAAAATGGTAAATAATGTCCTTTGAAAAATTTTTCCTTTCATATCCTTGAGAATTTCCAATATATTTTTTTCAAAAAACTATGTTGAAACCTTATGTATACTGGAAATGTACGTAAAAAAATATTATATTTGTATTTTTATAGGTAGCAGCTATTTCCAAATATGGTGATGACAACTGTCGGGTTTGGGGTAGTTAAGTTAGCCAAGATGGATTATAGCTACCTCAATAAAAACGTTATTAGACTGCAATTCACAGTGCTAAGAAAAAGGGTTAACATTATTTTATAATCTATCGTAGATTGAGAAATTATAAAATTAGTTTAGGGTTAGGAATGTAAGGTGAAGGAGTTAGGGTTTAGGGTTTAAGAAATAAAACGTTGCAATTAGTTTTAATTCAACAAAATTTTTGTTATATTAAATGTTCATGGCAACTCTATTAGAGAAAACAAGCAAATTATTAAAGCTCTTAAAAAATTATAAAAAAAATAATAATAAAGTGTTTTAAAAAATAGATAGTGACTATTATAAAACATAAAACAATATATACCAACTGAATAAAGAAAAATATTAAAGAATTAATTAAAAAAACATAAATATGGCTGAATGCAGTAAATGCAGATCAGCAATACGAGGTGAAAGTGGTATTCGTTGCAATGGCGTGTGTGACAAAGTTTATCATTTTACGAAAAAATGTGCCGGTATTGATCAATATTCGGCAAAAATAATTGATGAAGATAATTTCGTACGTTTTATATGCGACGATTGTTTGCAATATATCCATAATGTTGATCTTGTCTTAAAAGAAATACAAGATGGTGTTGACAAAAACAAAGTAACATTAAAAGAATATAAACATGAATTTGAAAGCTCACTGAAACAAAATGAAATAGAAATTAAAGAATTACTTGAAGCTATAGAAAAGAGATACGATGAGAGATTTAAATAAATTGATAATATTCAAAAACTATGTGAAAAAAATGTTCAAGAAGTAAATAAAATTTATGGAAATGTAAATGAAATAGAAAACAAAAATAAAGATATGTTTAGCACAATTGAAAAGAATAATATAAATATGTGTAATGAAATAAAAAAAATTGTAAAAGAAACGAATGTCAAACCAAAAATGACATATGCACAAACAGTGGCAAATAAATTGGTGATGCCAGATTTAGCAAAAAATGTCCCCTTAATAATAAAACCTAAGGAAAAGCAGAGTATAGAAAAAACGAAATCTGATTTAAACGAAAAAGTGGACCCAATAAACTTTAAGAAAACTAATGTTGAAAACAGAAGAAATGGTACTATTGTTATTCAAAGCAGAGATAATGAAGAAAGAGAGAAAATAAAAGAAGCTATACAAAAGGAAATAAGTGAAAATTATGAAGTCAAAGTGCCGAAACAAACCGAAATGCAAATGTTAATAACGGACATGAATTTTAAATTGCAAGAAAATGATTTGTTAGAAAAATTAAGAAAACAAAATGAAATACTAAAAAATAGCGAAATTGAAATAATAAAAATTTTTGAAACAAAAAGGTATAATAAAGCAGTATTTAATGCAAAAATAAAAATCGATAACGATTCGTATCCGAAAATATTATCAGGCCAAAAGCTTAATGTAGGATGGAATAGATGTAGAGTTTTTGACGGTACAAGTGTAACACAATGTTTTAAATGCCAAGGATACAACCACAAATCATCAGAGTGCAGAAATGAGGAAATATGCTACAAATGTCACGGTAACCACAAAAGCAAAGATTGCAAAAATGAAACGGTAAACAAATGTGTAAATTGCATAAAAGAAAATAAAAGGCTGAACTTAGGACTTGATGAAAATCATTGTACAAACAACAGGGAATACCCAGTTTATCAAAATAAACTAACATTGAAAATGAAAAGAATAGGTTTGACAGTTTAACAACCACAGAAAATATATGGAATATGCACAAACATTCAAGGACTTTTATATAACTTCGCCCAGTTGGAAATTATAGTCGAAACCGTTAAACCAGAGTTTATATTGCTCTCTGAAACTCATATCACAAACAACATTGATGAAAAAGAATATGAAATAAAAGAATATGATAACTATCCAACAATTTCGAATTCTTCGAAGACTGGAGGTGTAATATTATATATTAAAAAGCAATGGTATATAAATAAAATAAAGGAACATATAGTAGACTCAAAGCATTGGATTAGTGCCTATATGGCTAAACGAGAACATATCTCATTTATTATAGTAATTGTTTATAGATCACCAAGCTGTTCTAAATCCGAATTTTGTGATACATTTCAAGAGTTCCTAGACGAAATTTGTGAAAAAAGCCGTGATATTTTAATAGCAGGAGATTTCAATATAGACTGGTATAAAGATTTTTATAAAGATAAATTTGAAAGTATTTTAAATGACAATGGGCTTAAACAAATTATAAGTGAATCAACCAGAATAACGCAAACCTCGAAAACATTAATAGACTACATAATAACGAACAATGAAATAATCTCGACAAAAAATAATATAAACAATAAAATAGCAGACCATGAATGCATAGACATTTTTAATGATTATGAAAGAAATTATCCTGAAAAACAAAATAAAGAAATAGAAATTTTTAAATTCAATAAAAATAGTTTTAAAAATAGTTTTAAAAATGAAATAAATTCAATATTGCAATGTAATGAAATTAATAATCTTAATGAATATGTCCATGATATTGATAGATGTTTTGAAAATACTATACAAAAATTTACAATAAAAAAGACAATAAATGAGAAAATTAACAATAAATGGTTCAATAACGAACTCAGGCTTCTCAAACAAGAAAAAATAAACAAGTACCAAAAAGCTACCATAGAAAACACTAATGCAGCATGGAATAATTATAAATCAATAAGAAACACTTACAAAGTTAAAATTGAAAATGAAAAACAAATACATAAATAATAAAATAAATAACACAAGCAAACAAAAAGAAATGTGGAATCAAATAAAAGAATTAGTGATAAAGAAACCCAGAAATGTGATAAAAACTGTGATATTTAACCAAATAGAATATAAGGACAACTTAGATATAGCCAATAATTTTAATAATTATTTCGTAAATAGCATTGCTGATATAAGAAACTCCATTGAAAACGTGCAATATGAAAATAAAATACCTGTGATAAATGTTAAATTTGAATTTCGTGCAATATCCTTATTAGAATTAGAAATTATAAGTAAAAATATTAAGAAAAAACCTGACTATAAGAAAATATCAAGCAATATAATATTAGATAACTGGGACAAAACTGGCAATATTTTACTCAACATTATAAATAAATCCCTAGAAACAGGAGTTTTCCCAGAAAATTGGAAGGAATCTTTAATTACCCCAATTGAAAAAGTAAAGAATACTAATATTTGCGAAGAATATCGCCCAATAAATATTTGAAAAAGTTATGGAAAAAGTAGTAAAAAATCAACTTGAAAACAATCTAGAACAGAATAAACTTTTATCGAAATACCAATCTGGATTCAGAAAAAATTGTTCATGTGAAACAGCATTGAACTACACAATAAACAGGTGGAAATATATGAAGAGGAACAATAAAATACTGGCGATTTTTCTTGATTTCAAAAGGGCTTTCGAAACAATAGATAGAGACATTTTAATAAAATAATTATACAGGTATGGAATTAAGGACAAAGAATTGAAATGGTTTCAGTCATATTTAACCAATAGAATGCAAATTACTAGAGTTAATAACGTGGAATCAAGTGCAATAGAAAATGACTATGGAGTACCACAAGGCTCAATATTAGGAGCACTCTTATTTATTATATACATAAATGATATGGAAAAAGTATTGGAGAAGTGTGAAATTATTTTGTATGCAGATGATACATTAATTTTTACGGAAGGAGAAACAGAAAATATATGCTACGAAAATCTTTCAAGTGATATGAACAATATTAATAAATGGCTAAAAATGAACAAGTTAAAATTAAACGAAAGTAAAACCAAATTAATGGAGATAAATATGAATTCAAATATAACATTAAAAATAAATAATATAACAATAGAAAAAGTTAACACTATTAAATATCTGGGTTTTATTATTGACAATGACTTAAAATTTAAAGAACACATTGAATACATATGTAAAAAAATCGGGAAAAAAATCGGATTTTTTAAACGAATAAGAAACAGCTTATCTAAAATCACGGCAATAAACATATATAATACAATTATTAAACCACATTTCGAGTATGGATCAACAGTTTTATGCACATGCTGTACAGATACACAAATAACCAGACTACAGAATTTACAAAATAAGGCAATGCGTGCAATATTAAAACTAAACAGATTTGCTTCAGTAACATTTATGATGATCGAGCAAATAAGATATGTTTTGGAGGTTCAACCATATAACCTGAGGAATGCTTTAGATTTCAGGATACAACGAGCAGACACCAGCGCGATGGTAAGATCGCTATTTTATAAAGGACTAAGCATTTACTACAAGGTGCCAATTGATGTGAAAAACGAAACTAATAACAATATATTTAGAAAAAAATTATCATCTTTTATCAAAAATTTTAATATTTAGCAGAGCTAAATTTCTGTAAAGTTATTAAATGATATGTAATTTTCAAAAGTATTAATAAAATACTACTTAAAAAAAAAAAAAATAAATAAAAATGTTGCTCACCATTTGAGAGTTAGAATCCAAGTGAATTTTCAAAGTTATTTTAGGCTTCAAAAAGCATCGGTTAAACATAAAAAATGGTTTTAGCTAAATTTACTTCATTTTGTAATTCTAAAAAGCTACCCGAATCCAACGAGTACAAATATATATATAGATATTACATTTCATTCATGTTATAGATAAGAACATTTTTAGTTTGAAGTAATCGATATAAAATTTTATAATAATAAAAGGAATATAATAATATTGTTCAATCGTAGTTTGGACATGGCGCCCTCCTTGCAGTTATGCAACAGTTGACTTCTGCTCCCTCTAGCCTCTTAAGTAGATAATTTTGGCGTCGGGAATCACTGCTGGTGGTGGTAGCTGAATAGAAGCACATTGGTTTGACTGAATTTTGGATTGTTGCTTTTGACGGTTTCGAAGTTGCTGGGTAGTAATTCTCTGCGGTTGGTTGGGTATGGTTAAGAGGATGCAACAACGTATGATGAAATGAATTACATCTGCGACATGTGTCCATAGACTCACATGCCCGTAGAACATAGCTACATGCCAAACAGTTGACACAGTAATTGTGTGATTTCACATTTTAGAGTTCATTTGAAGAAATGTTTGACAAAGCCTTGGAGGATGGTAACGATGTCAAACTGTGCATTTATGAATATCCGGATCGCGTATATGTCAATTGTTGTTGTTTCGGCTACTGTTGGGTTTTTTAGTTGTTTTGGCTGTTTGAAGAAATAGTAAAATATGAGAAATTTATTAGTAGATATACTTAATAATTATGAGATATTGGGCAAGTATTTTTTACTTGAATATGGGGGAATAAGTAGGGTAATTTTATATAAATTCGTGGGTAGGAGAAATTTCATCTTTTAAAAAGGGTAAATAGCATAATTTGACTATGGGTCGGTTAATGGTTCCTGTAGAAATGCGTACGTCCGCAATACGTACGTTATCTATACCGCGGTACGTTTTTCTACTCTCCCTAGTCGCCACTCATAAGGCGGTTGTAAATCCATTACAACAACGAGATCGCCAATTTGTATATTTGGGGCAGAGGTTTTCCATTTATAGCGCTTATGCAAAGACTTTAAATAATCCTCTTTCCACCTTAGAGAGAAGTGATAATGGAGTGCTTTTAGTTTTTCCCGTCGATTAATGAGAGTCATGTTCTGAGCATCTGGTTCAGGTAGAGCCATTCTGTGAGCTCCTGTGAGAAAGTGTCCGGGAGTTAAGGCAGTGAGATCTGTTGGATCTTCAGACATAACGGATTTTGGGCGAGAGTTAAAAACGCCATCTATTCGAGTTAAAATTGTTGAAAACTCTTCAAAGTTAAACCCTTGAGCACCTGATATTCACTTTAAGTGAAACTTGAAACTTTTTACTACGGCTTCCCATAGGCCGCCCATATGGGGTGCGTGTGGGGGTATAAATTTCAACTCGAAGCCGTGAGTAATATATTTTTGTGATATATCTGTTGTGACAGATTCTATAAATTGAGTGAATTCACGTTAGAGTGTTCGACTAGCGCCGAGAAAGTTTCTACCATTATCAGAGACTACCCTTAGTGGGAGTCCCCGCCTCCCAACGAAGCGGTAGAAGGCAGCTTGAAACGTCGCAGAAGATAAATCTGAACACAATTCTAAGTGAACAGCTTTTGTGCTGAAGTCAATGCCTGTTTCTTGGAAGGACAAGACAGATTGCACCTTTCAGGGGGAGCGGTGCCATAATTTGGGAACATGGTTTTTGGTTTAAAAATAATGCACGTTTTGCAGTGACGTATTATATTTTTTATTCTCGGCTTGAGTCTAGAAACGAAAAACTCGGTTTGAACCATCCTACACACTTGATTGCATTCCGCATGATATAGAAATGTATGTAAATGACTTAAATAAAGGTGACAGAACCGGGAATTTGCGGGTAATATAATTGGGTAACGTTCGTTGTATGGAAGTAACGACTATGAGAATTATCATATCATTATAATCGACCATCGAATTGGCATCTAAAAATGGATTTAACATTTTTAAGGGCTTGTTTGATTAATTTGTTGAGAATTTGAAATCCTGCGATACTCTTCAGTATAAAAGAATTTCTTAGCCAAAATTATGAGCTTATTTTTGACCGAATTTACTTCTTGTTGAGTTAGGACCAGAGTGGAATAGAAATGACGGGTGTTCGTTCTTACTTTTGAAATACTGTTGCCAAAAAAACGAAAAACTTAACTCAAAACGCGCAAAGTAAGATGAGAAATTTATTAGAATATCATATTGGTGGTCGGCTGTGAGATAAACTTGTGTTTTATTATGATATTCTGCGGGTTTGATTGGATTTTTATTTGGGAATTTGGTCTCACATGTTCATTCCATTGTTAGCTTCTAGCCACAATTGTTGCATAAGCATTTTCCCTCGAATAATAACGGAAGCCAGCCATCCTGCTGGATCAGCTGAACAGCTTTGCAACTGAAGACAGAATTTGTCGTTTAGTGGCTGTTGTAGCTTGAGATACAGGAAAAAATTAATAACAAAGTGAGTCGGTTAGAGCATTCTATTTAATGCCAAGAGATTTACTGGAACTTGATTCATTTAAACGTAGAAAGTTTGAATCATACAAATCTTTTTTTATTTATATTTATTTATTAAGTCAATGGAATAAATCGTTACAGAACTGTATAAATGATATAATTACATATGTACATAAATTGAAACAATTAAATAGATTTACAAATGAAAATAAATAGTTAGGAATTTAAGAAAATAATGACATTATGTTTAATTACATCAGTGTTCAACGAAAAATCAATTAATTGATAAAAGATTATAATCACAACAAATTCTTCTAAAAGTATCAGCTAGAGCATAGATGGTTTTAAAAGATTTAACAAATAGTGGCATGAATTGGCGTGATACTCGTTGAGGAACATTAAAAGTTATATTGTTTTTATTTTTTATTTTATTTAAATTAATTTAGTCAATGGATAAATCCTTACAGACTATTACAAAACATAAATAATAAACTAAACTAAATTATGAGTTTAAATACATTATTAAGTTTTGTTTTATTAAATTTCGTGGCAGTGAAAAATCTATGTATCTATATAAGTTGTTAAAATCGCAACACATTCTCCTGAGTGGATCCGTAGGAGCATAGTTTTATTGAAAAAATTTAACATTTAGTGGTTCGAAATGCAAAACGTTGAGGAACACTAAAACAAATTTTATTTAAAAGAAATTCAGAGCTGTCTTCGCCTTGAAGTAGACTCATCACAAACGAAACTTTCAGCAGGATTCTACGACATTTTAATGTCGGCAATTTTATTAACGCAAGCCTATCCGTGTACGATGGCACGCGGAGAGTAGGATTTCAGGGCAGACCACGCAAACAAAAAAGTAAAAATTGCTTCTGAACAGATTCAACATGTTGATGAATATTATAATAGGGATCCAAAATTATGGAGCCATATTCCAGAATCGGTCTTACTAGAGGCGTAAATAGATGTTTCGTAGCACAGGGATTGACAAATTCCTTATGCATGAAACACATAGACGACAGCGACTACAGCCTGTCAAAAATAATGTACACACGTTTATATGAAAACGATTATTTTGACACCAAGACAGTTGCACGTCTACACGACTACTTTTGTCGCTGTAGTCAACTTAGGATAATTTCTATTTTTGTTGGCTACAAAACAAAAATAGTGTTGACAATATAACAAAATGTGTAAAAGAAATTAGTGCTTTAAAATATTTTATTTTGTTAAAAAAATCGCAATATGAAATGCTATAATTCCAATTATACTCAAAAGGGGGGTAAATAAATTTATTTATTTATTTTTACGTTATAATAATGCATTATAAATAAGTAATTGTGTATTTAAGTCAAGTTTATGTAGAATCATGCGTGTTCTTCTATTTTAATAAAGTAAAAAAATATAATTGGCACTACTGAAATAAAAATGCATTTGTATAAAAACAGCTGTTTATATTATTGTTATATGTTGCTGTTGTTTTCAAAAAAATTAGGTGTTGCTGGCAGCAATTGTAGTCGTGTTGTCGTGTAGCCGCAGTCGTCTATGTGTTTCATGCATTAGCCCAACGTTTGATGAAGGCGAGAACTCCTCTGGCCTTGTTGACAGTCAAGGTTACGTGTGTTACAAAACTAACTTTTGGATCAAGTAGTATACCAAGATCAAGAAATGTATCGGCCAATTCTAGTTGGTATCCACCCAATGAATAAGTAACAGTGATGAAGTTGATTCTGGAAAAGCGCATGCATTTACATTTTTTTAAATTAAGATCCATTAAGTTGTGATTGCACCACAAAAAGAAATTGTTCAAATCTGATTGAAGGGCATGTTCAGCACATTGATTGTATCAGTAGAAAATTTTCACATCATCAGCGCAAATTAGAATATTACTGAAGTTTATAACTTTGGGGAGATCATTTATAAAAAAAGAAAAAAGAATTGGTCCCAAATGGCTGCCTGAGAGGAACGCCAGAAGTACAGGTGAAATATTTAGAGCTTTTATTTTTAAATCGTATCCGTGAGATATAACATTTTTTTTTTTTTTTTATTTTATTTACGTAACATGAATATGTATTTACAGAGTAATATTACAAGTTTAAAGAGTTCAGGCGAAAATTAGCCTTTTCTACTTAGAAAAATAGTTAGAAAAGATATTATAATATTATATATTGCAATAATTGTATATGTTTAGGCAAAAATTAACAAAAAAAAAACCTATTTAAATAAGAAAAAAAAATTTTTTTTTTATATTAAGATAAAACTAACAACTACGTACTAACTGATAATTCATTAATGTGTAAATATTCAGAAAATTGACATCTGATATAATTGTGAGTGAGCTTCAAAATTCTATCATTTACCATTTCGATACCGCTTATGGAGTGCAATCGTTGAGTCGAATAATGCCACGGAAGATTGTATATCGTCTTGAGCAGTTTATTTTGACTTATTTGAAGTTTTTTAACATGACAGGTTGCGACATCATTCCACACAGGGGCAGCATAATACAGTATGGACATAAAAATAGCTTTGAATATTATAATTTTATTACCTAGACTTAGTGTTGACTTTCTATTTATGAAAGAGTACATAAGTCTTGTAACATTATTATGTTTATGACGTAAGAGATATGATTGCTAAAGTTAATTTTTGAATCCAAAATTACTCCAAGATACTTAACTTCAGACTCCCATTTAATAGTTGAGTTGTTATTGATGCTTAAATCTCTTTGTGGTATATAGCAAGGATTTATTCTACGCGTGAAGTATATTGCTTGAGTTTTTGTAGATTTATAAGCATTTTCCATTTCTTAAAATATTCTTCTAAATTAATTAAAGCGTTTTGTAGGCTTGCGATGATATCTTCAGCAAAAACCCCATGACAGAGTATTGCCGTGTCATCAGCAAATATAGATGAAGTGCAGTCAAGCAATATAGGGAAATCGGATGTAAATATATTATATAATATTGGAGATAAGCAAGATCCCTGGGGGCATCCCGCTGGAATATTAATTTTAGTCGATGAGTTATTACCTATATAAACTTTGAATGATCGACTTATTAAATTGCTCTGTATTATTTTTATGATTTCCGGTGGAAAATTTAAATTAATCATATTGTAGACCAGACCATCGTGCCATACAGAGTCAAAAGCAGAGTTGATATCTAGCAACACCATACCCGTTGACTTCATTATATTGAAGTTATGCTTGATTTTAGATTTAATTCTGAATAAAGGATGAGATGTGTTGTGACCAGACCTGAATCCGAATTGTTGCGTTGGAAACACCTGATTTTCGTCACAAAATTTCAGCATTTTTTCCTTGATGACTTTCTCTTGGACTTTGCTTAAAGAGGATAACAAGCTGATTGGTCTATACGATAATGGACAGGATGCGACTTTGTTCGGTTTACGAATCGCAATCACTTTTGCCTCCTTCCAACAGTCTGGAAAATAACAATATTTAAGACAGTAATTAATAATATTTGCCAAGCTTTGTAACCCTTTTTTAGGAAGTGCTTTTAATATTTTATTACTTATACCATCAATACCAGGGGATTTTTTTATCTTAAAAGTTTTGATTATGTTTTTTATTTTTTCAGTTGAAACATAGTAATCATTATTAATAGCGAATTGTACGTGTTGGAAAGAATCTATAGCGTTGCTAACAGTATTTATTGTGGCAGAATCACTTAAGCTTGCTGACAATGTATGGTTTGATTTGAATGTATTAGCAAGCACTTCACATTTTTCTTGAGCAGTAGAGTAACGAGTACCATTATGTTGAAGTATTGGCATGATATTATGTTTCTTCCGCAGGACTTTAGAAATGTTCCAAAAGGGAGAAGAATTTTTATCAAGGGATGCCAGAACATTGCTCCAAGATTTGTTTCTTTCAATAACTAGTTCTTGCTTAATTTTTTTTATTAATAGCCTGTTTCTCTATGTCGAACGAAAAATTATTCGAACGAAAGCAAGTCACTCGAACGTTAATTAATTTGGGTTTCTCTATCTCAATAACGTTCGATCGCCTTGACTTACGTGTATCAATTTTCGTTTCTTACGCACTTATAGGACACAGTGATGCCAGATCGAGTATCCTGAGCAATTATTACAATTTCCTTTAAAAATAGCAAAAATACTACTAAATTGTTTGAAGATAAAAACAACCCTATTTAACATTAATCAGCTGTATATGACAAATGAAATGAAGTAAATAAAATATAATACAAACAAATCAAGTGTTTATATTTGTGAAAGTGATTTTATTTTAATTATATTAATTTTATTATATTAACTTTAGTTATCATTTTTTTTAAATGAACTAATGTATAAATTAAATTTATAGAAAAAATTATTTGAATTTATATGTAAAAAAAAATATACAAATTTATTAATAAATATTCATGTTAATTTTTATAAATTTGTGAGAATGAAATTTCTTTAGCAATAGTTTAGCATCATATTGTTTACGTTTTGAAGGGTCTTTCAAACAATTCCATGCCTCAGTTCGGGCATCAAACTCCTTGTTATTGGGGTCATCATTTTCTAATTTATTTAACTTAACTTCCAATTGTTGTCGCTGCTGTTGCTGATGTTGGAGTAATTTATCGGGATGACATTATAAAATCAATGCTGATTAAGAGATAGATCTTTCTGTAAATAAGATTAGTATTTACTTCGAACACCTTACCACTGGGTGCTGCAGAAGAAAAACGCAAAAACCTGTCAATCACCTGCTCCAATTCCGTTGGGTGGATGAACCGATATAGACCACCACCGGTTTCTCGAAGACTTTTTTGATCTTCAGCTATTTTCTTTTTAGTTGGGCACTTCAAATCTTCCCAGGTCTGTAAATAAAAAATGTAAATATGAGCTGCTAAGCCGCAAACAAAAATTTAAATACACTTACCTTTTTCCATTCAGCAACAGTACGCATAGGCGGAGAAACGGATTTAAGTTTTTTGGTTAAATTTTTCCATTCCTCTGCTGAAAATTTGTTTGCTCCGAGCATAGTCTTCAGCTGGTCCATTGTTGATTTTAAACGGAAATTTAAAGTTCTTATTAAACTATAAATATTTGTATTATTTTGTACTTACTTTTTGTTATCCATTGCCTTTTTTTATTTCCTTTATCTATCTTTTTTTTCTTAATCAATTTGTTGGAAAATATCAACATTAATAACCAGTCGAAAACAAAATAGCAAGTGACTGATTTTGACATTTGCGATCGCAGTGTTGACAAACCGTTCGAGATAGAGAAACCAAATTTTGTATGAAAACGTTTACGTTTTCATTCGACTTGTCGTTCGAGTCATCGTTCGCATAGAATAAAGTTAGAGAAACGCAAATTGGTTTTCTTTCGCTTAAATAGCGAACGAACGTGTTCTTTCGAGATAGAGAAACAGGCTATAAGTCTGTTCATTTCAATTTTATCTGCATTTTCTCTATTCAGCATCCATTGTCGTCTAAAAAAATTACGATTCACGATCAGCATACTGATATGAGTGGGTAGACGTTTGGTTTTGGGTACAATAGTTCTTTTTGGTACACTTAATTCGGTGGCATCCTTAATTACATTTTTAAAGTTATCAATTATCATATTTACGTCGTTTATATTCATGCATTCATCATCGAATTCTGAGATATTAATATTAATATGTTGTTTGAACTGAGCCCAGTTAGCTCTACTAAAATCGTATACAAGGTTCGTAGTGTGATAATTTGAGCCATAAATGTTTACTTTAACTGGAAGGTAGTCAGAGGTTAACTCATTCAAAGCACGAGGTTCCGAAAGTTTCATTGGTATATTGGTCAAGAAAAAGTCTAATGTTGATGGCTGGTGAGATTCGTTGGAAGGTACATATGTTGGGTCACATGGGTACTTAATCCAAATGTTATTGATTTCAATTTTCTGTTGAAGAATATTTCCCCAGCAGTTGCACGCAAACATCCCCATGATCGATGTCTGCTATTGAAATCACCTCCTAGAATAAAATTGTTATTAGTACGAGTTAGTTTTAAAATATCTGCAGCAAAGTTGTTCTTTTTAATGCCGTCACGACCAGCGGCCCTTCCAGGAAAATAACATGAGAATATTAGAACTGGCCCTTCTGATGTTTCTAATTTGATACCGATGTTTTCAATCATTACAGCATTAACAATTGGGATTAAATTATTGCGTACAGTCTTTTTTACAATGATTGCTACTCCTCCACCTCTTGAATTTTCTCTATCATTTCTATAACAGTAAAATTAATTATTTCCAATCGAAACTTCTGATGATAACATTGTCTCAGATAATAAACAGATGTCTATATCGTGTCTTAATAAAAAATCAAATAATTCAGTTTATTTATGGCGTATGCCTCTCGCATTCCATATAATCATTTTTGTTGTTCTTGCTTGATCCATTATGATAGAAATTTATGAGCAATACTTGACACCACTTCAAATTGCTCAAGTTTTGTTTTACAAGCTTTTAACTTTTGAATTAGTTCAAGTGTTATATTTTTGATGTCATCAAATGAAAATAAGACATCATTAGTATTGATATTTTTTAAATTTGACCAGTTTTTATTTGCAGGAGTTTCCCCTGCATGAAGAAGTGGAAACTGCGATTCATCGGAGTTGCGCGCATTAGATTGACAGTTAGCATAGTTACTACGTCTAGGGGCTCTAGCATTATGAGTCATATCTATATATTTTTTTAGACTTGGGCAATCAGGTGAAGTAGATTTATGTTCTTGTCCACAGTTAGCACATTTAATTATATTTGATGAACATTCAGCTTTATGTTCACCTGAGCATATTGAACAAAAAATTTTTACAGCACAGCAGGCGATCCGTGGCCGTACATTTGGCAATTGTAACATTGAGTTACCTTATTCTTTCTGTTCCTATGGAATTCCCATTTAACTTTTAAATGGTCAATAGAAGCATATTTTTGTCTAAGTTCTTTAAGTGTTATGGTTTGACGTTTGAAGTATATAACATAAAATATGATTTGTGTGTTGCCTTGGCTCGGCTTTTGTACCATTTTGCAATCAGTACAATCTAATCCCATAGTAATTAATTTACTCTTAAGCTCAGATAAATCGACCTTATCAAGGCCAAAAAGTAGAGCTTGATATGGTCTATCACTTTTGGTGACATAAGTGAAGAACTCAAATATTTCTGAAGTTTGTTTGTTATTTTTTTGGCCAAGTTATTTAAATTATATATGATTTTTGTTAAGCTAATTGGGCCTATTATATTAATGTAAATAAAAAACATTTTATTACGTATTTCTCCCAACGTTTCGTCAATTTCTTGTTGACATCTTCAGGGGTTTGTCTATTTAATTTTTTCAAAAACATTAAATTAATACAAAAATAGTATACATCATACATTATAAACTTACAATTTCCAATTAATTTTTCACATTAAATTATTAATTGCTTACATAAAACAAAAAACATAAAACATTTAACATATACTAAAATTAAATTAAACACACAACTTAAAATAATATCACAGTTTTTCCTTCTATTTTATTGCAACTCTGTAACTTGTACTTATATTATCTGTGTCTTCCTTTAGATTCATCGTTCTGTCTATTTTTTGTTGTATACGTAAGCTTTCAATTGTGTAACGTTTTTTATGTTTTGTTTCTATGTCTAATATTCTTATTCTATTGAAGTCGGGTTCATGTTTTTAGTTGATCATATGTTTTGACAAGGCTGCTGATTGCCTTTGTTTCTCAATGTCATTTTTGTGTTCGCTCACTCTTGTTTGTAGATTTCTTTTTGTTGTGCCGATGTAAATTAGATCACATTTTTGTTCGTCGTTTCCCTTACATGCTATTTCGTACACAACATTGTTTTGTTGCTGTTTTTCAACAGGCGCTTTAATTTTGGAAAAAATTGAGTTCAGTGTAGTGTGTGGTTTGTAGGCGAAACATATGTTTTGTGTTTCTATTGTTGTTTCAATATTCTTATTGTCCATCAAGCCAGGAATAAACTTTGCACTGTGAAAAACTTTGTCGTTGATTTCAGTGTTATTTGGAGATATGTTGGTTTTTAATTTTCTATGTGTTTCTTCAACTAGTTGTTTTATAAGTTTTATTGGAAAACTATTATTTATTAATATTGATGTGATTTTCTTTATATTTTTGACATGAAATTCCTCGTCACTTATATGTAGTACCCTAAAAATGAAATTTTTCGCCGTATTTATTATTTGGTATTTTGGTTGTGTTGCGTTGAAATTCATCAGTCTTCCAGAAGATGTTTCTTTTGAATACCAGTCAAATTTAATCAGACTATTGTGTCTATATATGTAAGTATCCAAGTATGCAATTTTATTATGTGTCTCAATTTACGTAGTGAACTGAATTTTAGGATGATATGAGTTGAGAATATTCAGGATCTCTTCTTTGTCGTCACGTTTTACTATAGCTAATATGTCATCTACATATTTCACTATGTATTTTAAATTAATATTTTTATTCTTTAACTCGGTTATTGCTTCGTCAAGTAAACTGTCTAATACTATATCCGCTATGGTGGGTGATAGAGGATTTCCCATCGGCATTCCGAAGACTTGGCTGTAGATTTTATTTTCGTAAACAAAATAATTGTTATCCATTAGGCAAAATTTGATTATTTTTAAGAACTTAGCTCTCGAAATTTTAGTTATGTTCTTTATTGTATCCCATTTTCCCATTATGTTTTTTATTGCCGTATGTACAGGTATGTTAGTAAATAAAGACACGACATCAAAAGATATTAGAACTTCATTATCCGCTATATTTTTATGTTGTAATTGTTTTTTAAGTTCCATAGAATTTTTAATGTTATAATTTTCTGAAATTATGTGTTTTAAAAGTTGACCAATATATTTGGAGAGTTGATAACATGGGACATTCATTGAAGATACAATTGGTCTAAGAGGTGTATTTATTTTGTGAATTTTCGGGAGACCGTAAATTCTTGGGGCGATGGCAGCGGAGCATAATAGTTGTCTTTTTTGCCATTGATCTATACACTCATCTCTAAAAAGTTCTGAAACTATGTTATTATTTTCCCTCTGAAGTTTTGGAATTGGGTCTGTTCTTATTGATCTGTATGTGTTTTTGTCTTCTAATAGTTTTTCCATTTTGTCTTTGTAGTCCTTTTTATACATTAATACCGTTTTATTTCCCTTGTCTGTATGGTAATAACATCGTCGTCTTTACTCAAGAATTTCTTTGTTTTATTAAAAATGGTGAGAATAAATTTCTCTTTGGAGTATTTTTAAGTTTTCTTTTAAAACATGTGATTGTATTTGCTAATTTTGTCCTAGCAATTTCTTTAACCTGATCTTCATTATCATCTATTGCTTGAATGCATTGTTCAATATCAGCAATGACGTGTAATGGTGAAAAACTGTGTTTGTCGATTGGTAAGGCAAATTTTCTTCCCAGGGATAACATCCACTTACTTTCCATTGGAATTTCTAAAGTAGTTTTATTTTCAAACCAACTTTCATTGAAAATAAGGCCGTATAATTTGAAATGGTTTTCTTTCAGTGTATGTAATTTTTGAATTTGTTTTCCTTTTATACTCTTTGTTATTTGCTTTGTTCTTTCTATTTGTTTACGATTAAAATTTGTGTAGTCTTCTTCTGTTAGCATATTTTTTATGCCCGCATTTAAATTGTATATTATCCGTTTAATTAGTTTTATATTTTTCTAGTTTGAGCATTTCGCCTATTTTTTCAACATCAGTTTGAGTTTGACAAAAAAGTTTCAAACTTATCGATATTTTTCTAATTGCATATTCTGCAACTTTTGATTTTTTGCATAGTTCATGCAGTTTTTCAATGCTACACTTTAATATAGTAAGTGGTGGAATTATTTGTTTTGTTGTTTTAGTAACTAAAATTTCATTGTTGTCTTCATCCAATGTTTGAAGTGGCTGATAGTAGTTATTGTTGTTGATTGTAGCGGTACTGCCGCTAACAATATTGTTTTTTGTTTTTCTCATTTTAGCTTGCAAATTGAAAGCATTAACATCATATTCGCGACCACGTTTAATTGTTGTTTTTTTTTTAAATTTGTTATTATTATTATGTTTACTTATTCTTGATTTAGTCAAAGCACAGCTACGTCTTGATCACACGAGAGTACACCATCGACTGTGAGATATAACTTTATCCAATTTAAACTGAGAAGTGATAATCCAAGTAACTTTAAAAGTAACAGTCGATGGTTTACCTTTTCAAATGCCTTGCTAAAATCTGTGTAAATAGCATCAGTTTGTTTTCCAAGCACAAAGCCATTATTAATTAAAGTTGTAAAATGAAGCACATTTGATGTAGTAGAACAGCCCTTCAGAAAGCCAACTTGATTTGTTGGCAATATTGAAGAAGCATAGTGACATAGGACATAAGTAATAAATTTTTCAAAAAGTTTAGGAATCGCACTAAGTTTGGCAATACATCTATTATTTGAAATTTCTGACTTATCACCAGATTTGTATTGCTAGATTACAAAGGAATATCTCCAGAGCTTTGGAAAGTATCCATATTTTATTGATGTATTGTACAAAAGGGCTAAAGGATTAGCTAAAGATGAAGCACAATTTCTCAGGATACAGCTGGGCATGCCGTCAGGTCCACAATTATATGAAACCTTTAATTTTTAAAAACTTTTGAGAATGTCGAAATTATCTATAAAAGGAAAACAGATAGCTTGACTTGTGAAGATTTCATATGGGTATTCTTTGCAGTCGTCGTATTGATTGTTTGAATAACTACTTGCAAAAAAGTTTGCAAACATATTGCTAATAATATCATCATCACCAGATTCAAGATTATGAAGTTTCATAAGTTACATTTTCTTTTCGAATTAACAAAGCCATAAAATGATTTTGGATCCCTTTTAAAATTGTTTTTAACTTTTTCTAAATAATTGTAGTATAAAGAATTGTTGAGAATATTGTATTCCGCACGACTGACAGAATATTTGCTATAATCATCAATCAACCCATATTTTTTATATATTTTATATCGCTTGTTATTTACATTTTTAAGATTAGATAATTGTTTGTTACTCCATAGTTTTATAAAAGTTTTCGAGCATTCTATCGATTGAGCTTGAGCTGCCATCGTAAGGAAATAACAGATTGTTCCAATTGGAATTTAAAATAAGATTATCAAGTGCATCATAATTAGTTTTTTTTTGAAGCAAAACATATCGCACCTGTACCTCTAAAGTGAGTCAACTCAAAATTTTTAAATATTCACTTTTTGCAAGAAAACGATACACAGTGGTCATATCTATCCACTGTAAAAATCTTACATTGATTTTTCTAGTCTTTGGCAATAAAAAAAATACAGTTGTAACCCTCTTTGTGTTATAAGACTAGCTTCTTTAGAATCCACTAAAAAGACATATTTTAAGTTCCACCCAAAAAACTTGTTATTTTTGATGATCTCTGACAAAATCGCAAAACCAACTACTGTTGCATACTTATTATTCGCAATTCTTTACAACGAAACAACTGTTTTTAAATTTTATAGTAAACTAGCTGATTTTACCCGGTCTTGCCCGGTATAAAAAGGCCTTTGACTTGAAAAATGGTTCACTATGCTTACCAGGCGCTGAGTACTTAGTCCCCAATTAACAAATTCCCCAATAAAATGAACATTCTCCCCAAAAATTTGTATGGGCAGTAAATTCATTTTTTATTTCAATTAAAAATTTTTTGATTTTTAAATTTAGAAGTTTTTTATAAGATGCTGATTTACTTCATTCAATAAGTGATCATCATTGAGCAGAGACGTCAAATTCAAGTTTCAGAAATGAAGGACTAATGCGACGTTTAATATTGTGTCGCAAGATTTCTTTAAGCAACTGCTTATAGTATGTGTGGCCTATTTTGATCAACAGGTAATTATTTCACATACGTAGATAAAATTTATCATACGACATTTCACTAAGCTGTATTCCGCGAGCGAGTCGCGTCCGCTTCCGCGCGTTTGGCAGCCACACCCGTGCTGCCGCGCAGTTGTTGTCAACTTATTTTAATCGCCAAAATATATTTTTCAGATCATTGCGATATTTTAGCTGAGCTGTGTTCCGAGAGCGCGTCGAGTCCGCATCCGTCGCGTCCGCGTTCGCGCGCTGCTTCCTCGCAGCTACTACCCGTGCTGCCGCTTAGTTCTCGTTAACTTATCTTAATTCCTAAAACATATTTTTTAAAGCATTGCGATATTTTAGCTGAGCTGTGTTCCGAGAGCGCGTCGCGTCCGCATCCGTCGCGTCCGCGCGTTTGGCAGCCACACCTGTGTTGCCGCGCAGCTGTTGCCAACTTATTTTAATTGTCAAAATATATTTTTCAGATCATTCCGATATTCTAGCTAAGCTGTATTTCCCGTGCGCGTAGCTTCCGCGCAACGAAATAATGCTATTGAAAAGAATACTCATTTTAAATGCATTTATTGTAGGACATATATTGAGAGCAGTATGCAAATGTTTACTAAAATAAATATTTAACAAAATTCATTAAATAAAAATATGTAAAAATTTAAGAATGAATTTGGGGATAAGCTCATTTTTTATTTCGATTTAAAAAAAATAGGGAATTTGTTTATATCTAAGTTTGGGGAATTTTTAAGTTTGGGGAATTTGTTCACCGTGTAGTTATTTCCGTGTAAACCAAATTTCAGAGAAATCCGTTGAAAAGTACAAATTTGTATAGGGAAGAAATATACCACACAACAAAATATGAATTTTATATGAAAATTGGGCGTAAAAGTAGGAGTGGTCGGTAAAATTCATATGGCGACCTTCCCTAGAATATGTACTCAATTTCGGAGAAAGCCATTGAAAAATAAAAGTTTTTATAGCAATCAAATATATAAACAAATAAAGGGAAAAAAATAAGTTTTATATACATAGAAGTTGGCGCAAAGTAGGCGTGGCCTGTAAGAAGCATATGGTGACCTTCGCTGTAGTATAGAGATCGTGTGACCAAATTTTAGACATCCCTTGAAAAATAAAAATTTCTATAGTGAACAAATATACGAAAAAACAGAAAATTAATTTTGTATAAAAAGTGTGCGTAGAAGTAGGCGTGGCCGGCAAGAATCATATGGCGACCTCTCTGGAGTACAGAGATCGTGTGTACCAAATTTCAGAGAATTCCGTTGAAAAATAAAAATTTGTATAGCAAACAAATATACCAAAAAACAGAAAAGGAATTGTATACAAAAAGTGGGCGTAAAAGTAGGTGTGGCTGCAAGAATAACACGATCGTGTGTAGCAAATTTCAGAGAAATCCGTTAAAAAAAATTGTGTAGCGAACAAATGTACCAAAAAACGGAATATGAATTGTATACAAAAAGTGGGCGTAACAGTAGGCGTGACCGGTATGAAGAATATGCCGACCTTCCTGGAGCAGACAGATCTTGTGTACCAAATTTCAGAGAAATCGGTTGAAAAATAAAAATTTGTATAGCGAACAAATATACCAAAAAACAAAATGAATTGTATACAAAAAGTGGGCGTTGAAGTAGGCGTGGCCGGTACGAAGCATATGGCGACCTTTCCTGGAGTACAGAGATCGTGTGTACCAAATTTCAGAGAATTCCGTTGAAAAATAAAAATTTGTATAGCAAACAAATATACCAAAAAACAGAAAAGGAATTGTATACAAAAAGTGGGCGTACAAGTAGGTGTGGCTGCAAGAATAACACGGTGACCTGGCCTGGGGTACAAAGATCGTGTGTACCAAATTTCAGAGAAATGCGTTGAAAAATAAAAATTTGTATAGCGAACAAATATACCAAAAAACAGAAAATGAATTGTATACAAAAAGTGGGCGCAAAAGTAGGCGTGGCCGGTAAGAAGCATATGGTGACCTTTCCTGGAGTACTGGGATCCTGTGTACCAAATGTCAGAGAAATCCGTTGAAAAATAAAAATTTGTATAGCGAACAAATATACCAAAAAGCAGAAAATGAATTGTATATAAAAAGTGGGCGTAAAAGTAGGCGTGGTCGATAAAAAGTATATGGTGACCTTAGCTGGAGTACAGGGATCGTGTGTACCGAATTTCAGAGAAATCTGTTAACAAACAAAAATTTGTATAGTGAACAAATATGAATAAAACAGAAAATGAATTTTACATAAAAAGTGGGCGTAAAAGTAGGCGTGGCCGGTAAAAAGTATATGGTGACCTTAGCTGAAGTACAGGGATCGTGTGTACCGAATTTCAGAGAAATCTGTTAACAAACACAAATGTGTATAGTGAACAAATATGAATAAAGAGAAAATGAATTTTACATAAAAAGTGGGCGTAAAAGTAGGCGTGGCCGGTAAAAAGTATATGCCGACCTTTCCTGGGGTATAGAGATCGTGTGTACAAAATTTCAGGAAAATCCGTTGAAAAATTAAAATTTGTATAGCGGTCAAACAAACAAACAAATAAACAAACAAACAGAAAATGAATTTTATATACCGGGTGATTTTTTAAGAGCTTGATAACTTTTTTTAAAAAAAAAACGCATAAAATTTGCAAAATCTCATCGGTTCTTTATTTGAAACGTTAGATTGGTCCATGACATTTACTTTTTGAAGATAATTTCATTTAAATGTTGACCGCGGCTGCGTCTTAGGTGGTCCATTCGGAAAGTCCAATTTTGGGCAACTTTTTCGAGCATTTCGGCCGGAATAGCCCGAATTTCTTCGGAAATGTTGTCTTCCAAAGCTGGAATAGTTGCTGGCTTATTTCTGTAGACTTTAGACTTGACGTAGCCCCACAAAAAATAGTCTAAAGGCGTCAAATCGCATGATCTTGGTGGCCAACTTACCGGTCCATTTCTTGAGATGAATTGTTCTCCGAAGTTTTCCCTCAAAATGGCCATAGAATCGCGAGCTGTGTGGCATGTAGCGCCATCTTGTTGAAACCACATGTCAACCAAGTTCAGTTCTTCCATTTTTGGCAACAAAAAGTTTGTTAGCATCGAACGATAGCGATCGCCATTCACCGTAACGTTGCGTCCAACAGCATCTTTGAAAAAATACGGTCCAATGATTCCACCAGCGTACAAACCACACCAAACAGTGCATTTTTCGGGATGCATGGGCAGTTCTTGAACGGCTTCTGGTTGCTCTTCACTCCAAATACGGCAATTTTGCTTATTTACGAAGCCATTCAACCAGAAATGAGCCTCATCGCTGAACAAAATTTGTCGATAAAAAAGCGGATTTTCCGAACACTGATTTTGGTAATAAAATTCAATGATTTGCAAGCGTTGCTCGTTAGTAAGTCTATTCATGATGAAATGTCAAAGCATACTGAGCATCTTTCTCTTTGACACCATGTCTGAAATCCCACGTGATCTGTCAAATACTAATGCATGAAAATCCTAACCTCAAAAAAATCACCCGTTATATAGATATTAAAAAAACCGTTTTTTACCTCTACTGAAAATTTGTAAATTTTGAGTTGACTCACTTTAGAGGTACAGGTGCGATATGTTTATGAGAGCGTTGTTCAGGCTCACTATCGAAAATCAAATTACAACTGATTTCAATATTGGTGTGATGAAGATCCTCAGGTAGAGTTATGGGATCTGAACGAGTTACAAAGCAACCATCACGGTCATTAACAAACACAAGTTCTAGCAATTTTCCATTCGAATTATGAATATCATTCATTTGGTAAAGGGAAAGGTAAAAATTACATTTAAAAATTCATGATCAGGATTTTTAGTAATAATCGGGATTAAATCACGAGCATCGGATAAGTAATTCCATACAATTGATAAATTAAAGTCACCTACAGCAAATACTAAGTCGTTCGGATCTGTAAGAAGTGTTACGGTTTTTATGGCCTTCGCATGTTTTAAATAAAGAGATACATCAGAACAAGGTGGAATGTAGGAGCGTGTTAAAAATAATCTTTTATAAATTCAATCCATAAAGTAATATCATGCAAAATAACTTCAGATTGAAAAAGGCATGAGATGGCTATAATAACACCACCACCATTACGGTCATTTCTATTGTATCGAACAATTTTGTATTTATTACAAAGCATCTCAGAATCAAAGACATCATCTTTTAACCAAGTTTCGGTAAAAACAATAACATGATGTTCAAAATCATAACTATTGATAAATAATCTTGTCATCTTAGTATTTATTTTTAGTTTTTTGAAATTGTATCTTGATGTGGTAGCCGAGCATGTTGTTACTTAATCCTGGATTAGGTTTAAATACATATCCTCTCACTAAAGTATTTTTAGGCCAAATTTCAGGTATAACAAGTTGTGTAAGTAACTCAGGAGATGTTGTAATTTTAAACGAAGTAATACTTGTCGGTTGAGAGTATGAAAATTTATGTATTAAAATATCGGTATCAATATTAAGACTGGATTTAAAATAGAAATGAGCGTAGTATTAGCAGCAAATCGAGATAAAAAATATATTGATTTTTGAAATAGCTTTTAGTTGTTTAGGTAAAACCATTTCACTATTTCGATTACCAGATGATGTATTAGGCAAATAAAATAATGTTGACTTGTTAGATGAAGGTAATGTTGTAGTTAAATTTTGAGGGTTATTAGCAACCTCTGCTGAGTTAATAGCAACAACGGATGAATATAACGTATGATTAGTAGTAACAACTGGAACATTCACAACAGGATCGACGGCAATTGATGAAACAGAACCAAGGGTTTGGGTAGTACTATCTTTGTTTTTTATTCTTGAAGATTTACGACGCCTCGGAGAAGATTAAGGAGGTGAATTAAGATTATTTAAATTTTTAAATTCATCGAAAAGATCTCCATATGAAGCAATTTCCTTTGAAAGAAGAGCCATTTTATTTTGGATGTTTACGACAGTTAAGCCACCACCAATGTAAGCCATTATTATCAGAAAGATCATCCGCTTATCCTGATAGTCCACACTGCACTTAAAATGACACAGACCATGACAAAGCCAACAAGATATCATTCTTTCATCATCGCTGAAGAATGTGCATTTTTTATTCAAGCAGTTAACTTTATCAACCACGTTCATTTTACCAGTGTATGTCGATAATAGCGTTAAGTTGAGTATGTAAATACAGCATATTTTTTTTTGCAGAAAAGCAAAATGTGGCAACACAGTTTTATTGACAGATATAAAAACAGATGATTAATTTTGTCTATCGTAATATAGTTCTAATTGACTTATGAAATAATGTTCATCAAAGTTTTTGTAATTGTATGTGTAAGTTGACACATTCACTCAGCAAACTATGAGCAGCCCTCCACACTGTTTAATGTACGTTCCTTCTTGGGATTGGCAACTTATTACAGGTGTTTTATCAAGGATTTTGCATCTGTAGCCAGACCACTAACTAACATACTAAAAAGGGGAGAACGGCAATGTAAGCGCTAGCCGGCCAAAGAAAATACCAGTGCGCCTTAACGAAGAACAATACCAGGCATTTGAAAAGTTGAAAAGGGTTCTCGCATCTGAAGACGTCGTATTGCTCTATCCGGACTACAAGAAGTCATTTGACCTGACAACGAATGCTTCATCTTTGGGTGTTGGGGCGGTCCTGTCGCAAGATCGAAAACCGATTACCATGATATCCAGAACCCTGAAAGATTCCGAATTAAATTTTGCAACCAACGACCGAGAGTTGCTTGCTATAGTGTGGGCTCTAAAATGTCTCAGAAACTATCTTTACGGTGTAAGAAATTTGAATATTTACGCTGACCATCAGCCACATAAGTTCGCGATTTCAGATCGAAACTCAAACGCGAAAATAAAAAGATGGAAAGCATTTATAGACGAATATAACGCACGGATTTTTTATAAGCCTGGAAGGGAAAACTTGGTCGCGGATGCTCTATCGCGACAAAACATTCATGCTCTTGAAGAGGATGCACAGTCTCACCGTGCAACAATCCACAGTGAACAATCCCTGACATACACGATTGAATCAACTGAAAAGCCTGTAAATGGTTTCGAAACCAGATAATAATAGAACAGCGCGAAGTTCCCTCGACACGTACGCTAATTATGTTTGGTGAGAAAACCAGACATCTCATAAACTTTTCCAATAAGGGAAACCTAATGCAGATAGTCTACGATGCAGTTAAAAAAGATGTAGTAAATGCGATTCACTGCGAACTGCCAATACTGGCATTCATACAGAATAAACTAGTGAAAACTTTTCCAACAACAACTTCTTGGCATGCAAGCCGAATGGTGATTGATATATTTAATAAATGTGAACAAAAGGAAATAATAGTCACTGAACATGACAGGGCGCATAGAGCCGCTCAAGAGAATACGAAACAAATTTTGCAGGATTATTTTTTTTTTTCGAAAATGACTCGTTTAGCTAACGAAATTGTCGCAAATTGCAAAATTTGCAGAAAAGCTAAATACGACCGACATCCAAAAAAGCATATTATAGGCGAAACGCCCATTCCTTCTCACGTAGGCGAAATATTACACATCGACATATATCCCACAGATAAAAAATTTTTTTCTAACCTGTATTGACAAGTTTTCAAAATTTGCGATAGTTCAACCCATTGACTCTAGAACAATAGTAGATATAGAACCACCAATCTTACAGTTAATGAATTTTTAAACTCACGTAAAAACGGTATATTGCAACAATGAACCCTCTCTGAACTCAGGAACAATTCGGTCTCTTTTATCAAATCACTTTGACGTGCAAATTGTAAATGCGCCACCGCTCCACAGCACATCGAATGGGCAGGTGGAAAGATATCATAGTACTCTTGCGGAAATTGCAAGATGTTTGAAAATCGAAAGACGAAAAAACGGCCCATTGACATAGTCCATGCATTCCCGCCGGAATTCGAGGCAGAGATTAAGGAAAGGGTAAATAGGGCCCAGGACGTTCAAATGCAAAGACTGAATGAGACAAGACAGAATAGAACCTTCCAAAGGGGTGACAAAATACTTGTAAAAACAAACAGGAGATTGGGAAATAAACTAACACCCCTGTATATCCCTAACACTGACCCTATTTACATATGTAAATATTTCATTTTTTAAATGGCTACAAATTTGATGTTTTTGGCACGATTTGAATATAATTTACACTCAGTGGCTAATTTTCTATGCTCTTTCTGAAAAAAAATATGATTTCAAAAAATTTTATAACATACCGTTATTTTTAGTAAAATTTTGACTTTTTCTTCATTATCTGACCCTATTTACATTTGTAAATAAATTAAATTGGTGGGTTTATTTGGTGATAATTCATGTTTTTATTATAGATTTTCTTTGAAAATATTAATCAGTCTTTACAACAACCATTACATTTCGTTTGAGTTTTGCTATGCTCGACACAAATTGGCTTCTTACACTGAACACATATTTTCCGTGTTGAGCGTTTTCTCTTACTTTCTTCGTGATAGCACATATAGCAAGCACCTTTTATGGTTGAATGTCCGCGATCATCTTCATCTGGAATAAAATCCACAGATGTGGAGCTATTCAAGGAATGAATCGGCTTACCAATTATGCATTCAATTGCATTTTTTGTTGGAAAATATGAGACAACCCTTGGAATGCTTGATCTCTTCAATATCGTTGGCATACACAATTGTTCCGCCAATTCTTCTAGAAACAATCGGCGTCCACCTAAAAAAAATAAATAAAATTAATCATAATCCAACTTTGCTCTCTGCAAATATGTAAATATAATTACCTTTTCTACATGTAAAACGTGACGGATTATTTTCCGAATATATTATATAGGCAGCAAGAGCAGATATGTCGATCATATTATGAAAAACAGCAAGCGGCCAACGATTTGTTTTGCGTTTCGTGGTATATTGCCCCAACATATGATCTATTACATCTACTCCACCTTTGGTATTATTGTAAAATAATATTATATTCGGTTTTTGTTTTACGTCGGAAATTGTGTTGTCACATGGCATTGTTGAAAGTAAAACGACTGCCTTGTTTTTTTTTGGTACATAAGAACAAACTGTTTTGTTTTCTCCATAGCCGAATATTGTTGAATGTTCTGCTCGTTGCGGTGAGGATTTGAACTCTGTGGGCAAACATGTTTTATTCTTTTTCATTGTTCCAACTATAGATAGTCGCCATTTTGTGAGTGCATCTGCCAATGAAAGACTTGTGAAGAAATTATCGCATGTCACATTTCGTCCGGTGTTTTTATACTGTTCAACTAGATCTTTCACGACTCGCTCTCCTTGATTCTTCTCTCTTTCGCTGCCTGATTTGCCTGTATATATTTGCCCAGTTAGGGGATAGTAGGATTTTGCATCGCATACCCACCACAGCTTTATACCATATTTTGCAGGTTTCGACGGAATATACTGCGTAAACTTGGTACGTCCTCTAAAAGGAAAAAGCTGTTCATCGACAGTGATGTTTTCCCGAGGTCTGTAGTTTTGGCGCAAATTAGCATTTAGCATTTCAAATATTTCTGATATTGGAGCTGCTTTGTCAGTTGCGCATCTTTTTTCCCTTGAAGATTGTTGATCAAAGCGAATAAACCTTGAAATATCTGAGAAGCGTTTTAGGGACATAGTTGCTCGGTACAAAGGAAATGAATTTTTTTGCCAAAGCGACTCAAGTATCTCGTAGTTGGAGTTATGACTACCCATTGCTATTAGTATGCCAAAGTATGCACAGAGTTCTTCCTCAGTAATATCCACCCAATCATATTTTCTGAAGAGTTTTGGAAAGGTTATATTAGAAGCAAGATCACAGGAAATATTAATTTTTCTTACTTTGTGTTTTTTTCCACATTTCGACCACGTTCCAGCTTTTGGTACTCAGCTTTGCCTTTTCTATTAGTATTTCTAGAAATAATTGATTGAATTGTAGGATGCATGATATTCAAAAAAGTATCAATAATATTCAAGTGCTTTGTATTCGGATTGTGGCCAATAAAACGACTTTCACGAAATATGTTTTGGTGTCGCATGCGTTGCAAACCGGGTGGTGTTTTGCTCCATTTTGTTCCGTCTTTCGCAAGGAAGAAGTCCTCTTCTGGGTTCTCTGGAACATCAGCTTCTTCTTCGATCTCATCCTCAATGTCTGAGTCACCTCCGTGTCCCATTTCTACGGGACATTCCTCGGTTTCAATATCAGAGGCATCATCATCAATGTTTGGAAGTAATATGGACATATCACCATCATCGTTTACGCGGCTCGAAGTAGCTTCTGCTGTTAGTTCTTCATCATCTGACTCAATGCCCTCAACAAGGTTTTCAAAATACTTTATTTGCATATCATACGGAAGCCTATAGTATCAAGGCCGTATAATTTAAAAAAACATAAAACTATATACATACATATGTATTTATTTCATATTTTTCTTACCGGGCCACCTGTGAAACACTCAAAACTTTTTATTACTATTTTCCATTTTGATTAGTCAATTGTTCACAATTCACAGAAGTTTACACCATGAGAGACTACAAATAACTGAAGAACAGAGATCAGCGTACAACAAGTGAAAACAAATATAACGGTACTCTCAAATGCAAAGAACAAACGCAACAACAACAATTAGAACATATGTAGATAACGCACAAAAAATATATCCATGCAAAAAACGCAACAACAACAATTAAAACATAACGCGCAAAAAATATTTCCATGAAAAATGTATGAAAATAAATATATTTACAAATGTAAATAGGGTCAGTATTCGAAGAATAAAATTGGTGTCAGAGTCAGGGATATAGAGGAGGAAATAGAAGCCAATCTGGGAACAACGGTTCTAATAAAAGGGAGGGTGGTCCATAAGGACAATTTAAGATAAGTTTCTCACTTTATGTTTTTTCATTTAGGATTTTAATTGCGCTGCTTCTTGCCGCGACAACAACCGCCAAGCTGACCGACTACTCAAATTCAAACTACATACCTCTGACAGATGGTGACGTAATAATCTGGCAGGGATATGAATATTTACGGCACTCATCAAACCTTACCATGTATTCCGAAATGGCAGGGGAAACCGAGTTGTTGACGAACCATTTTCCCCAGTCACACATGAGAAAAATACTTGACGCTGACATAGGTCATATCAGTACGCTTTTGGAAACGGTAAACATTCACCACAGATACGCCAGAAGCATCAACATCTTGGGAACTGCTCTAAATGTGGTCGCCGGAACCCCTGACTTTGACGACTTTGAGCAGCTATAAGTTAAACAACAGCAACTTATTGAGTCCGCTAATACACAAGTGGTTATAAATACTCAGGCACAAGAACAAATTAATAAATTATCAGAAACAGTCAACGCAATTATTAGGGATCTAAAAACTAAACACATTGATACTGGTCACCTTTATGAAACCCTACTCGCAAGAGATAGAATGCTAATTTCAGAGCTGGAAACATTAATGTTGTCGGTCACACTTGCAAAGATTGGAATAATAAACCCAGCAATTCTTGATTCCAATGATTTAAATAAAACAATCACTGAGCGTTCTACAGGTATAACCATAACTGACCTAATGGAAATAGCAAATTTTAAGGTCCTATTGAATGATACATTTTTGAATTTTCTTATTAAATATCCTAAGCTAGGTTCAGTATGTAAAAAAATAATCTTATAACTCGTTCAGCATAATAATACCATAGCACATACATTGCACAACTCGCCCGATGCCAACGAGTAGATTGTAACTGGAAAGTTTCTTCTCACATTTGACGACGAGGTCAGGGTCAACGACTCTAAATCGAAACCTGAAGAACTATGTACAAAAGTCTCCAGGCCCAGGTTGTAAAAGTTAAAAAAGACCGGCCTCATACGGTATATCGTATATAAATCAGTTTTTAAAAAACTTTAAATCGATTTTTTCGCAAATAAATGTTCGAAGTCCGTGAACATCATAACTCAAACTCTACTTAACCTATTCTTTAGAAATTTTACACACTATATCTACACATAAATCATAGGTAACCACGAAGAGTTTTTTTTTTATTTTCCATTTTCTTCCCCATATTTTAACAACAAATTCCCGAAATTTTATAGCAAAAATCGTGTTTTTCACTTCAAATCGCTGACAAAAAAAGAAAATTAAAAAAACGCTTCGTCACTACCTCAGTAAACATATCACCTTTTAAACGCATTTCGATTTTTTTATTTCACATGATCCGGTAACGAGTTATGATGTTCACCGCAAAACAACAACGCCTCCAGAGATTCGCTGTCACGGACTTATTTATTAAAATTTTTAATTGAAAATTTTTTCAAAGATTCTCCAAATGTTATGCTATATCGTGTAAATGAAATATATAATCCAACTTTATTCATATCTTCAAAAAAGAATTATGAAAATGCGACTTTTTTAACTTTTAAAACCTTACCCCCCCTTTAACAATCACTTTGTATATGACAAGAAAGTCAGAACTCATATCACCATTAATTATGTTAGCATAGTCCTACGGCTTTCCAAATAGGTAATTTTATTCATTTAAGTCTATGAAGGTAGATTAATTGCGGGATTTCAAGGTAAGCCACGTAAGCAAAAGAGTAGAATTTGGTTTTGTACAGACTCTATTCGTTGAATAGAGTATGCATATTATAGCAGGGATCCCAGATTATAATATAATAATTATTGAGCCATATTCTAAAATAGGCCTTACAAGAGATGTAAAAAGTTGTTTGGTTATGTAAGGATCAATAAATTCATTTGCTTATCATTTAATAAAGGCGAGTGTACCTCTAGCTTTATTAATTGTCATGACGTGAGATACAAAGTTAAATTTAGGATCAAGTAGAATCCGTAATCCAGAAAAGTATCAACAGGTTCAAGCTGATATCCGCCCAAAGAGTAGTTAGCAGGAATAAGATTATTTCTTGAAAAACGCATACATTTACATTTTTTCAAGTCTAGTTCCATTAGGTTACGCTTACACCACGAAAAGAAATTGTTGAGATCTGATTGAAGATGAATATGATCAACATGCTGACGATAACTAACAAAAATTTTTGACATCATCAGCGTACATTAAAACGTTGCAAAAATTTATCACTTTTGGAAGATCATCGATGAAAAGGGAGAAAACAATTGGCCCAAGATGACTACCTTGAGGAACAACAGAAGTCACAGTAATATCTTTAGTTGACATAATATTATACATTACACGTTGTGTTCTATCAGAAAGATATTATCTTATCCATTTAAGGCTTAATGGTGTTAAACCTAATAAATCTAATTTAATCAGTAGAAGGTTATGGTTTACTTTATCGAAAGCCTTACTAAAATCGGTGTAAACTGCATCCGTTTGTTTTTTCTTGACAAAACCATCGTAAATTAGTGCAGTAAAATGAAGCACATTTGTAACGATAGAGCATCCTTTCCGAAATCCGTGTTGAAATGGTGACAAAATTGCTATCACAAAAAATCTGTAATAAATTTCTCGAAAAGCTTAGGTATTGCACTAAGTTTAACAATACCAGGGTACTTAGACACGTCCAATCTAATTCCTGGTTTAAATAATGGAATGATGTAAGAAGCTCTCCAAAATTTAGGAAAAATCCGTTTTTTATTGACGCATTAAACAAAAGAGTCAAGGAAGCAGCACAATAATTGTGTATAGAACTAGGTACTCCATCAGGTCCATGAGTAAATGAAATTTTAAGTTTCTAGCTATTAACAAGTGCTACCTTATCAATTAGGGGAAAAGATATCGGTTGATTTATGTTTAATGGATATGAATAGTGGTTGGACAGTATTGCGCTATGTACTACTAAATAAGTCTGCAAACATTTTACTTTTTATAGTATCATCGCTAGATTCGATATTGTTAAATTTCATTACATATGGATAACCAGTAGTTTTTCTTTTTGAATTAACAAAGTTGTAAAATGCTTTAGGATCACGATTGAAATCTTCCTTCATTTTGTTTAGATAGTTTTGTATTTTCAAAAAATACAACACAACCAAACATTTTATGCTTTTTATAATATTTGTTCTACAAATTTATTAATCTTGACAGTTGTTTTGAGTTCCAAGGCGGGCCAGTTTGTTTGTAGACAGAGTACTTTGGGATGCATTCATCCATAAAAAATACGCCCTTCTACAAAAGATCACCACCATTAAATCAATAGAAGAATGACACAACAAATCATTCTAGTTAGTGTTAGAAATTAGATCAATCAATTTGCTATATTTGTTTTGTTTAAAACATAAAATTTTATCTTTATTAATACGATTATTGGATTTACTAAAAGTAGGTAATACACAGCTAATATCAATAGTTGGATGAAAGCGATCTTCTGGAAAGGTGATGGGATCAGAGCGAGTTATTCTTCTTCTGGATTATTTGTAAATACCATATTCATGAAACACCATTCATCTGGTAAAGACTAAGACCAACTATCTCATTTAATATAAATCATCACAGTTATTAGATTTAATTGGAGTAAAATCCGGAGCATCAGGCGAATTTGTCCATATTATGGATGGCAAATTAAAATCTCCAACAACAAAAATTAAATCCTCAGGTTTAGCAACTGATTTGATGGCCTGAACGTGTTCAAGGTATATTTCTTCGGGAGAATTAGGAGGTATATGTATAGGAACAGGTTATGAAAATGATTTTATAATTAAGCTTTATGATTACACTAACAAACTCAATATTTGGAGAAGATTTAGATTGAAGAGATTCGGAAGCAAACAGGCATGACACAGCAATCAAAACACCACTACCATTACGATCGTTCCTGTTACATCTATATTTTGATAATTGTTACATAGTAACTCAGAATTAAAAACATTGTCTTTCAGTCACGTCTCAGTAAAGATGATAATATGAAAATTAAAATCGTAACTGTTAACTAGTAGATTAAATATTTTAGTATTTAAACCACGAACATTCTGATACATAATGATTAATCGATCAACAGGGATCGAATCTACTTTTTTGAATTAATTTGAAATTCGTTTTTTCATTTATTCGATGACGGGGCGGAGGCTCAGCAATGTTGTTTCTCCGTGGATTTTCTTTAAATTTATATTCACGAACTAAAGTATTTACAGGCCAGAAACCAGGGTTAACGATTTGTTCATAAAGATCGAACGGAACGGTTCTTTTAAAAGATGTAATCCTTCTTGGTACGGAATAGGAAATTTTATATATCATAACGCCAGCTTCATAATTTAGTTTAGAGTTTATATAAAAGTTAATGTCATCAGTGGAGGTATCCAAAGAAAGACGCGAAATAAAAATTGATTTTTTTTTGTCGGTATTACTTTTAATTACTTCGGTAAAGCCTCTTTTACAGAAGAAATAAGTGTATCACCAATATCATCAGTAAAATATGGTGGATTAGCAGCTGTAGGCGTCGAGGATGTATTATTTAAAGATGGTAGTATTGACGTTTTAGACATCAAAGTAGCAGTATTTGTAAGAGATTGTGGACTATCAGTTGTAAAGATGGTAGGACAGCAGTTTGAGTCATCAAAGGAGAAGTAATTGTAGTAAGCGTATTCGCAGAATTCAGAGTTGTATGGAAGAAGCAGTGGTATTATCAGGATTTTCTCTATTCATGAACCTGGGTGACTTAAGGCTCTAATAGTGTACTATTAAGGCTCTAATAGTGTACAATTCACCCGTATATTTTATTTGCATTAAAGCAGTACGCAGTAGAATGTTTTCATTACTACTTGAGCAATTTGCATGAATCGTCGCTGGAAATTATTCGTGAGCTCTTTTGTCAAAATTGTGAATTATTCGAAGGAACATTACGAGAGTGATCTTCATTAGAAGTAACTTAATTATTCGTTTTGGGTTTATAATTTTGGATCGAGTATTGTGATTTGGATTTCATGTCCAACATAGTGTGATGAGGTTTTCACAGTGAAGGCAAGTGTGCTTACTCGTGCAGTTGCAAGAAAATTCTAAGTTTTCCTGAGATATGTACATATGTTTGTATTTAAGGTTGAGTTATGGGTGGTAGAGATTAGCATTTTTTAGATGACCTTATGCTTGAGATTCTTTCTACGACCTCAAATATATTGATGAGAAATTCATCCATTTGAGACCATTTTGGGAGTTCACGATGGGACTTTAGAGATTGTTCCCACAGAGAAAGAATTTCATTTGGCAGTTTTGTCGAAATAAGATAAATAAGATTAGGGTCCCAGCTCTCTATAGCAACATCGAGGGTTCTGAGTGTTGCTAAACAATCGGTTACAGATGAGTGAATTTTCTGCAGTATGCTACTATTTTCAGAGATTGCTGATGGGACATTGAAGAGAATTTTCAGCTGGTTATCGACCAGCACTCGCTTGTTTTCATAACGAGTTTTTAATGCTGAACAAGCTAAGTCAAAGTTATCGCATAGGCTATAACGTTTGACAATTGCACCTGCATTGTCTTTGGTTTTATTTCGGAGATGAAATAATTTTTGTACACGAGTGAGTTTTGGGTGAGTCAAGGAGAAACTTTAATGCAAACATTCGTGTTACCAGTGCTGAAATTGTGTGCACTGGGTTGATGCAAAGAGTATCGAGCTGATGATCTGAAACCTTGAATTCGAGTTGTATTCATTTCAGCCATTTTTAGTAAATCCAGAATTTGAGATGTGCATAACTTTTCCATAAGACGTATCAACTTTTTTCCTCTTGCTTCCAAGTCCTTTAGCTTAACCTCAAGAATTGAGTCAGTTTGGTCCTCGACAGGAGTTTTACTAAATTTTTACAAAATTAGAGCAGATGTTCGCACTCGAAGACAAATTTTTCCTTTTGAGAGCTCATATTTGTTAACTAAAGTTCAATTGAAATTGTAATTACAACAATATTTGAAAAAGTTATCCTTTAGAAAAATTTTCCTTTATAAAATTTTTATTCAAATTGAATTAAAAAGTAGCGGCAAATGTTTACTCATGGACATTGTATATATAAAGTAAGGCAATGACTTCCGTGTAATTTGCCGAATCAGCAAATCTATGTACTTGAACATATTTTAGGCGATGACTTTATTGTCACTTGAGCCTAAACTCAAGTCCATTTAATAGTGACCAAATACAGCCATCGTCCATTTTATAAAGCACAATCACGCTACAGTACAAATATTTTTCCGCCGTTTGACAGAAGATCGCGCTACCATTAAGTTATGTTAAAACTTTCACATAAAAAACGTCTGATTGGACCTAAACTTGAAATATTAACGAATTTGTTATCAGCATTTTTTTTTTCGTGCAAAATGTCAAGTATTGAACCCAATATACGTCGTTTGCGGTTACTCTTGTTTTATTTATTCAATTTAAAGAAATCTGCAACTCAGGCGAATCGATTGCTTGGTGAAGCTGCCTTAAGACATGGAAATTATCGTGAGTGGTTTCAAAAGTTTGAGAACAGTGCATTTGACATCGAAGACAAAGAACGTACCGAAAGGTCAAAAGCGTATGTATAACACCGTGCGACACAACTTTTCACCCATGATCCAAACTATATAAAAGTGAAACTAGAGACTATACGTAGTACAACTGCACACTCAGTTTTTCATTTCGTGATCTTGTCTCCTTTTTAAAGGACTTTTAAATTTCAAAGGATATACAATTTCCTATATAATTTTTATTCGTACTTTTGCAAGTTCTACAATGGCGATATGGGTATCAAATGAAAGAGAATGATCTCTGCTATTTAAACAAAAAATTGTTTTAATTTACCAGGACGAAAAAATGCGAAAAATATATTTTGAAATTTTTATCCTTGAATATCCTTGAAGATTTCCAATGAAATTATCTGAAAAAAATATATGTTTAATCCATTATAATACTGTAAATATAATTCATATTTTATGCCTTTAGCTGCATTAGTTTAGTATTAACACCCATTTTAGTTTCCCCCTACCAAAATTTAATACGAAACAAGTTATATATAACATCTCAGCAAACACCTAATTTGTTGTCACTCACGCTCAAACCTATATATATTTGAAACTAGGGATCACAGATAGTAAAACAGCGTACTCAGTTCTTTATTTATAGATGTTATGTCGTATCTAAATGAGTATATAGTTAAATAAAAAACATTTTTAACACTAAGATAAATTATTTATTTTGAGGAAAAACAAGTGCGTTTTATTTGTCGATTGTGATAAGTATCGGTGTCGCGACATATATACGAACAATATTCAGCCAGCATATGACAGGTACCTTTTCCTCTGAACCGATTTTCAATGGTGGCGAGGTCTTGGTGAAACCGTTCGCCGTGTTCGTCGCTAAAATCTCCCAAATTATCAGGGAAAAAATTAAGATGACTGTCCAATAAATGAATTTTGAGCGACATATTTACACCCATTTTCCCGTAGCTTTTCACCAGTTCGCGGACTATCTGTTCGTAGTTTTCAGCTTTATTATTACCTAGAAAATTTTGTATTATTCCTTCTAAACTACTGCATGCATTCTTTACCACTGGTGTTAATAACTCCGGAAACTCTGTGGACTTCATCAGTTTATTTAATTGAGGGCCATTAAAAACACCTGTAACACATGTAAATGCTTAGTATTAGGGTAATCATCCGAACCATATAACTTACCTGCGATAATTTTGGCATCGCTTAATTTTGGGAAAACCTTCTTTAAATGGTCCATAGCATTACCTCCAATGTCGAGTGCGCGAGTTACGTACTCGCCCTCCACGCAACCCGAACTAGATATCATCGCAGACAACAACGACATTAATATTATAGTACAGAAATACATGACAAAAGCAATATAAAACATTTAGTAAAACCACCCGGAAATCATTTTACGAAAAATAAACAAATCCACAAAAATACCTTCAGCGTCACTTACAGTGTCGTTATTTTTGTAGACCACCTAGAAAAAACCAAGACCTAAGCAATATAAAACATTTAGTAAAACCACCCGGAAATCATTTAACAAAAAATAAACAAATCCACAAAAATACCAACGGTGTCACTTATACTGTCGTTATTTTTGTAGACCACCAAGAAAAAACCAAGACCTAAGCAATAAACCATAAATACATTTAGACACTTAAAACACTTAAAGTAAATCCATATGTAAGCATAACTAAGATAACCCAAATTGTAAACCCACCATATGTATAACAATAAAAACTAAAATAACCTAGATTGTAAAACCATATGTCATCATAACTAGAATTAAGAATTTCTATAAATACCAAAGTAAGATTATTGTAAAAGTTAGTCTTAAGACCCACCACAAACCTAAAGGTTGTTATATTTAAATAAAATTAAAAGGTGTTTTTACATAGAAATTATTTTGTTTTAATTTTTTCTTAAGAAAAAAATAAGACCATAATTTGGCACAGTCTTAAGACGAAATTCATAAAATAAAGACACATAATTCGCGCACAAAATTTCTTATGAGTCCAAACTTGATATGCAGCGGAGGAATTATAATTTTAGAAGACGGCACAAGTGGCGTGTTCTCAATGCTATCATACCCTATCTGATAACTGGTTCGAGCCCGCCATTTGTGGTTGGTATAACGATATTCGCGGCAGCGACCCTCCCAGAGGCACAAAAAACATTGATGTTTGCAGTAGCCTATTTTTAGACCCATGAGAATGGCTACAATTTTAAGGTCGCAACAAATCACCCAACAATGTCTCTCATAACTTAATAGTTCCAGAATTGCTTTCATGTTGTCGTAGTTTTCTACTACATCGGTTCCATAAATAACAGGCACTGACGGATACTCATTACCAATATGTAGCAGCACTCCTTTGAGACTCTTCACTGAACTATCTATAAAGAGACGCCATTCATGAGGAACGTACGGGTGGCCGATGGCATCAAAAAGTTGTTCAATGTTCCTTGCATATGTGATCCCAGTTCGCCCATCCAAGGAAAAACATTCATCAAATAAGCTTTTGTTTGAGCGCTTTCGCGAAGAGGTTACATGGAAATCTTCAGAAACCAATCTTCACTGCTGCAAGCGAGATCCCCGTATTTCAGCATTTCTTTGAGACAAATTAGTATCTCGCACGAGATCATTAAAGTCGCACTGGGTTATGAGATGAAACGGAGCATCTTGGGATTCCTCAGTAGGAGCGGTGGGATTTGTTTCTGATCGTACAACAGCTGGTTTCACTGACTCACAAGTAAAGTACGCCTCATATTTAATTCGATTGGTATGTGTAACTGTTTGGCAAAAGTAACACGACTCAACTGAATGTTCACTACGATGGATCCAAATCACTGGGTACGCGTATTTCACAGTATGCTTTTTTTTGCCATCATTATTCGATCCATTTATATTACGGTAACAATATTCGCATGCGACTTCAGGAACATACCATAAGTTTTGTGGAAAGTTAAATAAAATTTTTCGTAACCTTCCATGAAGGTTATCGTTGCACTGCGCGATTTTTTCCGAGGCACAAATAAACCGCAGAGAACACAGAATTTATTTCGGTTTGGGCACTCCATATTCACTCTTATTTCATGTATTGGTTCTTTTTTTAGTTTTTGTTCACTTTTCCACAGTTGTAATTACACCTTTTGTAATGACGTATGACGTTTTATAATAATGTCTTTTAAATCATAAATGTACTGAACATGGGGAATGAGAAGTTCAGTGAATAGCACAGCTGATTTGGTTTGGTTACAGGGGAATGAGAAGTTCAATGAATACCACAACAAATTAGGTGTTTGCTGAGGTGTTATATATAACTTGTTTCGTATTAAATTTTGGTAGGGGGAAACTAAAATGGGTGTTAATACTAAACTAAGGCAGCTAAAAGCATGAAATTTGAATTATATTTACAGTATTATAATGGCTTAAACATATATTTTTTTAAGATAATTTCATTGGAAATCTTCAAGGATATTCAAGGATAAAAATTTCAAAGGATATTTTTCGCATTTTTTCGTCCTGGTAAATTAAAACAATTTTTTTTTAAATAGCAGAGATCATCCTCTTTCATTTGATATCGCCATATCGCCATTGTAGAACTTGCAAAAGTACGAATAAAAATTATACGAACTTGTATATCCTTTGAAATTTAAAAGTCCTTTAAAACGGAGATAAGATCACGAAATGAAAAACTGAGTATGCAGTTGTACTACGTATAGTCTCTAGTCTCACTTTTATATAGTTTGGATCATGGGTGACAAAAAAATTGAAATTTGTGACACGGTGTGTGCGGCCGTACGAAAAATTTTGCTATTTACTGTACATCACACAAAAGAAAAAACTATAACACGTAAACAACGCCTTATATGGTAATATCGTTTGCCAATTTTTTTTGTTGCAAAAAATTCTATTTTTAAACACTTGAGTTGGTGTTAAAATTTCTCCGTCAGCATAATTTCATTCATGTATAAAGCTTTTACTCGCTCTCATTCCCTCCCATGTTGTCAGCCATTAACATTGGCTTACCTTGTTCCCCTCATCGTTAGAGGTAGTATTTTTTTACATAGGAATTTAATGAATGTATGAGAGTTGGTTACACGTATGAATGATTGCGAATTTTTTTGCAAACAACAAAACTGGTTTGTTGTTTGATTTTTTTTTGTGTGCAAAAAAATTAAAAAAGTCTTGAATAATTGGGTTGTTGAAAGAAGACGCAAAATTTAAAAATCATTCAAGTTCAGGAGTCGGGTGGATGACGGTCTGTTGTGGCGTAAAGTTCTTAAATAGTGCTCTATATTTTTTTTAATGCAAAGGTTTTTAATTAAAAAGCAAATGTGAAGTAAATGGACAAAAGGTGTATGGTTGTTAATAGAATTTTATTAAAAGAATAAATATTTAAAAGAACAAAAAAACAAAAGAAAATCCAAACATATCCTAAAACAAAGCTAAAAGGAAAAATATTTCTATTAATCCTTAACATTTCGAACCGTGAACTTTTTAAAAACCCTATAAAATCTAAATGAAGAAAAAAAAGAAGAAAACCCACTCTGTGTTTTATACATATATGAACGAATTGAATTTACACAGAAAACCAAAATTTTTGATATGTACCAAGTTCGTCGAAAAAACCAAACTACATTAAATAATACAACATATAAGAACAAAACGATTAACATAATCACCACCGTAAGAGGAACTTTTATCCTGTTATTAAAAACGACAAAATCAATAGCCATGAATTGCAAAAAGGGCAACCCAATCCCGGTGAACATGTTTCAGAGAGACGGCGTCTGGTGTGTACAGTACTGTGCAGTAGTTAAGTATAAAATATTTGATGTATTATTATAATATCATTAACTAATTACTAATTAATGCTAGACAAGAAAGAAAAAATAGGCTAAGATAAAAATTTGGCTAAAAATTAATAAAAATTTAAATTTAAATTGAATAATAATTTAAAATTTGGCTAAAATTAAAAAAACAAGTTAAAATTTTGCTAAAATTACATAGTAATTTAAAATTGTGCTAAAATTAAGTAATAATTAAACGTTTTGCTAAAATTACATAATAATTAAAAGTTTTGCTAAAGTTACATAATAATTAAAATTTTTGCTAAAATTAAGTAATAATTTAACGTTTTGCTAAAATTACATAATAATTTAAAATTTGGGTAAAATTACATAATAATTAAAATTTTTGCTAAAATTACATCGTAATTTAAAATTGTGCTAAAATTAAGTAATAATTTAACGTTTTGCTAAAAATTAAATAAAAAGTTTCTACAATTAAATTTTGGCTAAGTAAAGAAAAAAAAAAAAAATGCGGCTGAATCAAAGAGCTATAAATGAAAACGAAAACCACAAAACATATATATATATATAACGGGTTCTAGCCTCGTATATAAGTTTAAAAAAAAAAGTACAGTTGCGCTAAATCAATGAATTTTAAATAAAAATGTAAATTATATAACCCAATGTAGGAAACCAAACCAGACCAAATTTTTCTTATCATTTAAGTGGGTTACCTCCAAATAAGATGGATCATAGGTAACAATGTAGGGAGGGCAAAAGGGGCAGAACACCTCGTCCCCAATCCCAAGGTAAGAATGGCCATCCGTCCCTTTAGCGACAGTTTACAGTTTTTTCTAAAATCGCACGTGAACATCTGTAGTGCGGTTTCCCTGGGCCTGAGCAAGACCCCACCCATCCGACGAGCTAGGCCCCACGCCAGCACGTGCGACCAGTAAAGGCTCAGGCAAATGGAAGCGGAAGTTCCACCACCGCCGCACCACTACTGAAATGGCGCCCAACGTGGGACCTGAATGACAATAGACCGGATTTTTTTTTATTTATAATTTTTTCTAAATAGGAACTATAATTTTTTTAAATTTTAACATCTGTGCACCGGGAAAGCACCAATCATTCCTAATTCCTTTTATTTTTTTTGCATAAGTGTTCAAAAATTCATTCTTGTTTCGATTTCTGGTTTTTAATTAAATATGTGTAAATCACTATTTACATTTAACCGAAATCGAAACTTGCTTTGAAGCTTTATTTCACCCTTCAACAAGTTAATTTTATTTTTGTGATTTTCTAATTTGCTATGGTACTTAAAGGTTGTTCCCGGAATACACGAACTTCGTTCCAAATGAACCGGTTACTTGTCCGAAACAATTTTTATAGCATGAAATATCAGCAAACACTCGGGAAAAAATGTTAAAGTCACAAATTTTAAAATTTTTATTTTTGATGGATGGTCATACTTACTTACGGATTTTGCTGTATAAATGATTGGTTTGGTTTTGGATAACTACATTGGGTTAACAATTTATTGAAATTTTTTTGAAAATATATTGAAAAGTATATTGAAAATTTTGAAATTTTCTGAAAGTTTATTTTTGTTAACTTATAGTTGAACTAAGTTTTGAAATTTTGGAAAATTTTTATTAAATCATATTTGAACTAATTTTTGGAAATTTATATTAACATATATTGAATACTATATTGAAATTTTATATTATATTGTGATTATTCTTAGGGGGAGTTCCTAAATTTATAAAGGGATATATATATACATATAAGCCTAATGGGGGTGTAGGCTTTAATAAGGGAGTTCTATGGGAAAGTGTGGGAAAACTTAATTTAAAGAACAAAAGACTTACATGTCCGCCGATTTCCAAATATAAAAAACTGCCGATATATACGCTGGTTGTATAACTCAAGTGTAACTTTATTTAGAATAATTTATGATTGTATGATCGTAGCTGAATTGTGTGATTGTTGAAATTAAATGAATCGTATGAACGTTGCAAGCTCGTTGTATGAATGTTGACACTAGTTGAATTGTAGGATTGTTGAAACTTCGATGGATGGTATGAACGTTGAAGCTTCGATGGATGAATGTTGCAACTTCGACGAAGCGTATGAACGTTGAACTAACTGAGTTGTATGAATGGTATGAAGCTTCTGTGGATGGTATGAATGTTGAAACTTTGATGGGTGTTGAGAATTCTGATGAATGTTGAAAAATTGTGATGGGTTGGTTGGATGCTTCACGTGCTGACGAGAAAAAAGAAAGATATCTTGAAGGAAATTCTGCATAGCCGGAAGCTTCGTTAAAAGGAAAATTAAGCTAGAAAAAGAACCAAGAAAAAACAGCTGTTAGGCAAGGTTGTATGCAATTGTATTGTTTGTGACAACTATACACTGTGACAAACCAGGGGGGAATGGTTATATGCTAAACATCCTGGGCCCCTTGGTCTGTAAGACCAATATTTACGCTTTAAAGGCTTTTGGCTAGCTGCGTTAAAGCCCGTAGAGCTCCTCGCAGAATACGACGAGGACTAGAGGGTGCGTTGGGGTTCGCCCTAGGGGTGGCTGGTGATTGGCTGTGGTTTGGTCGAGAGGACCTTTGTCGCCGAGAAGATCTTCGTTGGCGAGAGGGCCCCGGTTGTTGAGGTCGTCCACGTCGTGAATGTGATTGCTGTTGAGAGGGCGTGCGTCGGAGGTGAGTCGAAATTCGTCTACGTTGATGTTGTTGGTCGGACGATTGGGACACATTTTGGCGGTGACCTGAATGGAGCAGCGTATGGTGCGCCCACCCACATCGTTGGCAAACGTCAGCCGACGAGCAGTCTGCGCTTCGATGCGACCGAGCCAGACAGTTGTCGCAGTACCCGTGCTGGCGTACAACTCGCCTACGCCCTTCGACGCTCATGGCTAAAAATCTCTTACAAAAGCGTAGGGGGTGAAAGCGTCTACAAACCAAACACTGGTGGATACTTGGGTTCCTTGGTGCCCTGCGGAGTAAAATAGATATTAGTACGAGTAGTAAATAGCATATAAGAGAGTGCATATGGTAAGGGTAGGTGATCAATGGTATTGAGGAAGTGGCCGAAAGAGTTATGGAGGTGAGTGTTAAGTGCATGACTATGGAACATTTGTTTCAATGGGGAGAATACAAAGTTTGACAATGGCTCGAGTGATAGTACCCGAGTGGGTTTTAATATCAGCTACGCGGACGAGTCCGTCGTGACCGTCATAAATTTTAATAATACGACCTAATCTCCATTCATGGGGAGGGAGAAGATCGTCTTTCACAACAACGAGCTGGCCGACTTTCACATTTTCCTCCTGATGTTGCCATTTGTATCTGCGTTGAAGTTCCTTCAGATATTCATCTTTCCACCGCTGTGAAAATTGGTGATGAAGGGATTTTAATCTTTCCCAACGGTCTCGTAGAGATTAAGAGTCACTGGGCACTTCGGGAGGTGCTAACAAGGGAGCCCCAATTAGGAAATGTCCGGGAGTGAGAGCTAACAGTTCAGTAGGGTCATCTGTCATTGGCGAAAGGGGTCGATAGTTTAATACGGACTCGATTCGGCTCAAAAGGGTTGTGAACTCTTCAAAAGTGAACTTCTGATTTTGAGCCACTTTCCTAAAATGTGTTTTAAAGGATTTCACTCCGGCCTCCCATAATCCGCCCATATGAGGGGCATTGGGGGGTATAAAGGACCACTGAAAACCGTGAGATAAGTATTTTGCGGCTATATCCTCTGAGGCCGTTTTGAGAAATTCTTCGAACTCGTGAGAAAGAGCCTTATCCGCACCGACGAAATTTGTTCCATTATCGGACATCAATTTCCGAGGTAGGCCACGGCGGGCCACAAATCTGGTGAAAGCGGCCTGGAAAGAACCAGAGGTTAGGTCAGAGCACAGCTCGAGATGTAGAGCTTTAGTGCTAAAACAAACGAATAAACATACGTATCTTTTGTGATATGGGGCATTTCGGACAATGGACGTTTTCGTAGCGAACGGACCGGCAAAGTCTACTCCGGAGAAGGAGAAAGGGAGAGAATAAGTGCTCCTGTCTAGGGGAAGGGCAGCCATCATTTGAGATTGCAACTTTTGTTTATAAATAACACACACTTTGCAGCCTTTTATGCATTTTTTGATGGCAGATTTTAACCTTGATATATAATATTCATTCCGGATAGCTCTTAGCATGAGATTATGCTCGGCGTGCATAAGGAGATTATGCGTAAATGAAACCAAAAGTTCACAATATCTTGATTTCACCGGAATTATAACGGGGAATTAGAGATTCTGCCATTGGCTCTGATAATGCCATGATTATCTAAGAAGGGATTTAAGGGGAACAGATGACTCGTCTTAACTACGATCCTCGAATTTTTAAGAGATTCATATTCCTTGAAAAAATGTGCCTTTTGTGTGAGAGAAATTAAACGATTTTTCACATTGAGAAATTCATGGTGCCCGATTGAAGGTGATTCAAACGTGATTTTGGAGTTTAATGTTTTCGAGGTTTTAGAGAAAAATCTGAACACATACGCGATGACTGTAATGGCCCTGTCCCACTTTGAGAATCGATCTAAAATATTATCTTCTTCTACTAATGTGTGAAAAACTTCAATTTTTCTTGCTTCGGGGCAATTTTCGTAACTAACTGTGGACTTTGGCCATTCTTCGGGATCTTTTTGAAGCCAAGTCGGCCCATGCCACCAGAGGGAGTTGTTAAGAAGATCTTGAGGGCTGCAACCGCGTGAACCTATATCCGCAGGGTTGTCAGCTGACCTTACGTGACGCCAGGAAATGTTACCTACGTTTCTAATTATCTCGGCCGTTCGATTGGCCACATATGTTTTCCACATATATGGAGGCTTTTCTAACCAGCCCAACACGATCGAAGAGTCGCACCAGAGATAAATATCGTAGTTATGAATCGGTAACGATGAGATAATCTTCTTGACCAATTTGGAAAGCAGAACTGCACCGCAGAGTTCTAGTCGGGGAAGACTGACCGGGTCGATTGGAGCCACTTTGCCTTTAGTCGCTAACAGATGGGAGGAAACTGAATCTTCGTTCATTATGCGGAGGTACACCGTGGCACAGTAAGCCTTTTCTGAGGCGTCACAAAAACCATGCAGTTGGGTTAATCTTCTGGGGGCGAAATTAACCCAGCGGCATATTTTCAGTTGGGATATAGAGCTTAAATTTTCGACAAATTGGTTCCATTTTGCTAAAGTGTGGGGTTTTACACATTCATCCCATTCATTTCATTCGAGCCACAGCTGCTGTAACAAGATTTTTGCTGTCATTAAGACTGGAGAGATCCAGCCAGCTGGGTCGAAAAGTTTGGAAACTGTGGATAACATTTTTCTCTTGGTAATGGAATCAGCAGGATCTGGAGCTTCAACTGTATATGAGAAACAGTCGGACAGAGCATTCCATTGAAAATAAATTAAAAACTAAAAACTAAAAAATAAAAATTAAAAATTAAAAATTGAAAATTAAAAATTAAAAATTAAAAATTAAAAATTAAAAATTAAAAATTAAAAATTAAAAATTAAAAATTAAAAATTAAAAATTAAAAATTAAAAATTAAAAATTAAAAATTAAAAATTAAAAATTAAAAATTAAAAATTAAAAATTAAAAATTAAAAATTAAAAATTAAAAATTAAAAATTAAAAATTAAAAATTAAAAATTAAAAATTAAAAATCAAAAATTAAAAATCAAAAATTAAAAATTAAAACTTAAAAATTAAAATTTAAAAATTAAAAATTAAAAACTAAAAATCAAAAATTAAAAATTAAAGACTCGGCTGTGCCGAATTTAACACTCTTACTTGTTTTTCTGAAGTTATGTTAATATTGCTTCCTTGTTAAATAAATAAGACATACAAATGTTTAAATTAATAAAAGATGATAAAATTTTTTGGTCAAAAATATATTTTTTTAAAACTTTTCATCGTATTGTCGCTCACACTATATTTCTTATTTTCTTTAAATATTATTATGGCTTAAATATCTAAAATATTAACTACGCTAACAACGAAGCGGGTATACTGCTAGCATTATATAATTCAACAAAGAAAAAGTCTATCTATCTATTTAGTCGGTCTAGACTATAATTTTCACACTGGCTTGTTTTTTGTGTTTTTATACCCACCACCCCAGTGTGCAGAGGGTATATATAAGTTTGTCATTCCGTTTGTAATAATTAGAAAAAAAAAATTCTGGACCCCATAAAATATATATATTTGTGATCCTTATAACAAGCGGAGTTGACAAAGCGATGTCCGTCTGTTCGTCTGTCCGTTTGTCCGTCTGTCCGTCTGTGGAAATCACGATTACAACTTCAATCAGGCAACTTACAACTTCAATTTGCTTTTTAAAATCGTTCAAATCGGTGGAGTAGGGCCCGGGAGCTGTATGAAGAACTAAAAAAGTCTTGTAAACATATGATTTGTCTATGTTTTCTTGTCACGATCACCGCCTCAATAGGACAGCTAGGGTGATCACTTTTAGTGAGAATGATTCACCAAGATCATGGGAATTTTTCTGTTTCAAAAATCATTAAAATCGGTTGAACAGGTCCAGGGAAATCTCTGAAAATTAAAAAAAAATTAAAAATATGACGTTTCTATATTGTTCTTGTTGTTATTCTAAATGTTGTATTGTTGTCATAGCTGGACTTGTTGTTTTTGGGGTCGTTGTAGTAATAATATTATAAAACTAACCCTTTGTAAATATTTTTTATCAACTCTGGTAGAAAAATTTTAAAGTTTCGATTGTTTTGGCATCACTAAAAAAATTTATTAGATCATTTTTGTCATCGCCACGAGCCTGCCTGCAAAGTTTCAGAACGATTGGGTCACGGGAAAGGGGTAAAAAATCAATCCAAACATTTTTCGACAAGCAGACACTACGAGTTAGTATAAAGGGAGTAAAAATTCACCAACATCTAAAGTAAATAATGCAAAACTACCTAGTTGTTAATGAAAAAAAAAGCAATTTAAATTAAATTTACCAAAAAACTTTGATGCAGTATTTTTTGTGTGTAATATTTACATCTTATATATTAAAAGAATTTATGAAGACTAAAGTCAGTCCGTCTGGCCGTTCTATCCGGCCGATTTCCTCCATTTTTTTTTAAATGAAAGGTATTTAGACACAGATATGTCATCAAGCATTGGAATTTACTCAACTCCCACTTTATACTTTTTTTCAAGATTTTTTCAATATTTTCCTTCTTTGGATCAAGCTCTTTCTTTTGAGCTATTAACTGCTTATTCGTTGGGCTTGAGGAAAGTTATGCGTGGACAATCAACTTTACATTTACTGTACGTTAACTTCTCTTGGCATATTTTGGCATATTTTGTACGTTAACTTCTCTTGGCAAATTTTGGTATTAAATTATAAAAATTGATATAATATAATATAATGCTGCGGAGCAGCAGGGGTCCTCTAGTATATACTAAATTGATATATTAAATAACAAAATAATATACATATATTCTATACATGTATATTCATAATAATTGAATGTTAGAAATAAATCGGTATTTAATTTTATTTTTAATGATGGAGCTTGTGTCCTGGAATTTAAGGAAATCAGTATCAAGAATATCGTTTTGGGGAACAGAGGCTAAAATTTCGGAACAATTTGAGGTAATTTTCTTAAAGGGAAATCCTGCTGATTTAAGGACAGCAATTACCTGGGATAAAGAGTCGAGAGAGGATGGAATGTCGTGAGATCCCGAGATTATGTCATCTACATAAGTTTCATTTTTCAAGATGTGAGAAGCTTGAGGGTAAGTACTTTCAGAGTCATTGGCCAATTGAATGAGGGTTCGAATTGCCAAATATGGAGCACAGTTTACTCCGAAAGTAACCGTGTTCAGGGAGAAATCTTGTATGGGACCGTTCGAATGTTGGCGAAACACAATTCGTTGGAATTGGGAGTCCTCGTCGTGAACGAGAATTTGGCGATACATCTTCTCTATATCACCATTAAAAACATATTTATATAGCCGCCAATTTAGAATTAAGGTCATTAAATCATATTGCATTGTGGGGCCGATATGGAGAATGTCGTTAAGTGAATTGCCTGTGCTTGTTCGTTTTGAGGCATTAAAAACTACCCTCACTTTCGTGCTTTGACTCTGGGGTTTTATTACCGCATGGTGGGGTAAATAAAATGAACGATAGGAATCAGGGTAATATATTTCTTTACTTGTGGTGGGTTTCATATGGTTGAGTGTGAGATACTCATTTAAAACTTTGTTGTAGGTTTCTGACAATTCCGGTTTAGCTCTCAAAGTTTTTTCGGATGAAATGTATTGTGAGATTGCCTTAGATCGAGATGATCCGAGAGGCAAATTATGTGGAAAGGAGGCCTTGAAGGGAAGTTTTACAATGTACCGCCCGTCAGAGTTACGGGTGGTCGTTTTTGAATAAAGTGATTCGCAGAATTCATCTTCTTTTGACAGTGACCGTGCAAGAAATATTTCTTCTTGCTCCCAAAACATCCGTAACTGTGCTCCGATTGGATCTTCTGAGATTTCAGTGGCTTGAATCGAAAATGAAAACACTGATTCTGTTGAGACAGGCCCGCTTATAATCCAACCAAATATGGTGGATTGTGCCAGAAGGGAATTACAGACATTTTTAACACCATTCAGAAGGATATCTGGTAAAATGTTACTGCCGAGCAGCAAGTCCACGTGGGCGGGGGCATGAAAGTCCGGGTCAGCTAAATCAATTTCACGAATTTGATCAATCGGGAGAGCTGTGTGTGAAATGGAGAAACTGGGTAACAATCGGGTTATCTTCGGGACTACTATAGCCTCAACGTATACCCGACGACTATGCTTTGGAGAACACAAAGTTAATTTGCACACTGAGTTAGAATTTCCCACTATATTACCTCCTATTCCCCGAATTTGAAAATTTTTCGATTTTGTGGGAAGTATGAGCTGCTGTACAAGTTTTTTAGAAATAAAGGTTTTCTCAGACCCTTGATCTAAAAATGCTCGAGCGTTAAAATTATCTCCCTTATGAGAAATTTGTACCAACGCTGTAGGGAGCAATGTATGTTCTGTGGAGTTTGTGTTGGCACTCGAAGCGAAATGGGTTGAAGCTTGGGTAATAGATCTCGTGGGGGCCTGCTTTGACATACTTGGTCCATCATTATAAGTGTGATATGGTGTTGTTTCCCTTGCGGGAGAAGGGTTGGGTTTAAAAAAATGTAGAAGTGAATGGTGGTTCTTTTTGTAATGTGAGCAAGTGAATTTACTAGTACAGCTTTTCCGCAGATGAGTATAAGAAAGACAGTTCAGGCAAATTCTGTTGTTTGAAACGAAGTCATATCTGGCTTGGGGATTCAAGTCTTTGAATTTGGGACAAATTTTTAGCGAATGATTAGCATTGCAGACTTTGCAGGGAAATTGGGTATTGCTTTCTGTATTAAATGTGTTAATTTCAACTTCTGGTTTTTTCCGAGAAGATTTAACCCCTTGAATGCTATTTAACCGTTCGACCACTTCATAGCGGTTCGATAGGAATGAGTCCATTTCTTCCCACTTTGGAAGATCTTTATGGGACTTGAGAGATTGTTCCCATAGTGATAACGTTTCATGTGGAAGCTTTGTGATAAACAGTCATTTATTGTGGTCTGAATTTCTTGTAGGGATTCGCTACTTTCTGAGCTAATTTGACGAAGGTTGAGGAGAATTTTCAGTTGATTATCAACTAGAATGCGTTTATTTTCATAACGGCATCTTAAAGCTTCCCATGCTAAAGCAAAGTTTTCGCCACATAGCTTATATTTTTTAATAATTCCTCCCGCTTGACCGCGCACCTTAAGTCTAAGGTGATATAACTTTTGTACAGAGGACAGCTTCGGGTGGTCTATGTACACCGCGGTAAACATATCGCGGAAGGAGGGCCATTCTTCGTAACCGCCGTAGAAGATTTCTGTATCGCACGGAGGGACCTTGATGGAACAAAAATCATTGTTAGAGGGATTAACTGACGGATCAGATTCATTGGGAGCTATGGGAATTAAAAGGGATTTTTGCAAGTCTAGAATTGTTGCCTTGCGTTTGTGAAATGACCTAGTGCAAACACTGTATTTACCTCTCGCTGCCTGTAAAAATCCTTTTTCACACATATCCTCTGAAAGCACGCCAAGAGATCTATAACTTTGTTGAAGATTTGCCCACCGATCGTTAAGATCCTGAAGGTTAACTTCGGGCATGGTATCTGTGAGTTCTTCAACAGGGGTGTTGTCGAACTCTGAGCAAAACGTGACCAAGTCATCTGAATCGAAAATAAATTGATCAGCCATATTGGGAAAAATTTAAATGAACGATTTGAGAATTCAAATATTAAGAATACTTAAATTGACCGAAATGGGAATTCAATTGCCGAGAATAATTGAATTGAGAAAAACGGATCTTCAAATATCGAGAAATTTACACCGATATATATAATTTTTGGAATGTGAGGTATCGAATAACAAAAAAAATTCTAGAATTATTATACTATGTTGTCCTTGTAGTGTGGCGTATTTACAAATTATAATTATTGAACAATTATAATGATTGTGATATATTGTTTACGTAATGTAGTGTATTTACACAACTTTTTTTTTTTTTTTTCGATTTTTAATCGTTGTGATTTTATGTAATTGTCATGTGTTGTAAATAACTTGTAATTATGATGGAAAGATTTAAAAAAAGTGTGTTTTTTTGGTATTTGGGAACCTCTGTTTTATTGTGTAAAATAAATATCGGATTTTGTTACAGAAAAGTTTAATTGTTTTCCGAAATTTATAGTACAGGGGATATACGCAGGGCAACGCTTTTTTTTCCTTATCCAATAATTAAGTTTTTCCGATTTTTGTTCGTTGTTTTTTTTTTTTTTGAAGAATTATGCTTAGTATAAATTATATGTATAACTATATATGATGTGTAAATCAAAGTATATTTAGTGTTTTGTGTAAATTCCCAAACTTATTTTTCTTTTCCACATACTTTTTCCGAGATATATGATCTTTCCGAATATGGTGTATTTACCAATGATAATTATGGAGAAATAATTAGGATTCTAAAATTTAGAAATTATATAAATTCGGTTTTATGTGTTTAATGCATGTAATTGTAATGTATATAATTTTAATGTGTTATTTTAGATGTTTGGGAATCTCTGTTATAGTGTGGATGAAAAAAAGGGTACCAGGGTATGTAACGTACCAATTCCCACACAATTTTGTTCTTAAAAAAAGTGTTTAATTATTTGTTAATTTTAAAGAAAGACAAAAATATATACAGAGCAACACTTTCCACTCAATAATTATAGTTCGGATTCAAAATTCCACTTCCCTTAAATTTTGAAATAACTTTTCGGTCCTAAAATTGATAAATAAAATGACCGTAAATTATATAGAAAACACGAGAGTTTACACTCAAGCAAACGTGGCTGATAATGGGGAAGATAATTCTTTTTGTTATCTTTAATGCTTATTTATACAATTTAAGTACTTTTCAATACACTTTTTAGTTAAACTTGGAAATCAAACCATTTTATTTTGCGTTATCACATTTATAATCATGGGTTACTTTAATTTTTGTTTTTAATATTCTTACATAGGTTTCTTACTTGGGGTTGGGAGTCGCTGGTTTTGTTTCTTTCTCGTCAATTGAAAACAAAATTTTGTTGATATTTTCTCGTACAGTTGTCTTCTTTCTCTTCCACTTAATTACCGCAAATCGTTCCTTATAAGGGGCGTACTTACATATATATTTATATTAATTTATAGGCAAGATTGTTGCATGTAAAAAATTCTTTTGTTTTTGGTGTATAAACAATTAGTAGCAGCATCCGAAGTAACAATATATATTATATTCATTCAATTATATTCAATTAACTATATTATGTTACGTTGCTTTACATCGCGTTACGTTCGAGGTTATATTATTTCCCGTACTATGTACATAAATTAAATTTATTATTATACAAATATTTAATTGAGATTTGAAAGCTTTGTCGTATTGTTCGCGATAACTTTCAATTGTATGTTGGCGTTGATGCGAGGTTTGTTTGGTTTTGTCTTTCTTGAACACTTTGTTAAAAAACACAATTCTAGCCACACATAATTTTTATCTTGAACATTGAGAGAACATTGCTGATAGTGATCCACACAGAAGTTGAACAAAATTCTGAATAGAATATCTTGAAATCCTTATGTATTCTCACTTTAAACCTTGTCACAATAAATTGCAAGTCAGACTTGATTTAATCTGTTTTGTTATTTTCGTATTTTACACGACTTTGCTTTCCGAAAATTTTATGTAAAATTTACTTCCCTAACATATTTTCCACACGACACTTTTTCTTTAACTTCAGAGTAATCTGTGTATAATTTTCACCGACACGAGTCTTCAGCTACACACTTTTTGTTTTAATTTTATCGAAATTTAAAATTTATATTTTCCTTCAAGAATAATTTGTGTATAATTTTCACCGACATGAGTTTTTTTTTCTGGTTTTTGTTTTGCGTTTTAATGTTGTTACACCTGCTCAGATTTATGTTCCACAATTTAACAGTGTTGTTATTTGGAATTGAATTGTGGTGAATAGTATTTTAGGGGGAAGTGTATAAATTGGGAATTTAAATTTGTGAATTTATTTGCAAATGGGGAAGTAATTTATAATTTAATAAATTTAATAATTTGCAATTAAAAAATGAACTTAAAATTTTCCAATATATGATTCAAGAGGTTTTCGAAGGACCATGATTATTCTTAGGGGGAGTTCCTAAATTTATAACCCTAAATTTATGTAGGCTTTAATAAGGGAGTTCTATGGGAAAGTGTGGGAAAACTTAATTTAAAGAACAAAAGACTTACATGTCCGCCGATTTCCAAATATAAAAAACTGCCGATATATACGCTGGTTGTATAACTCAAGTGTAACTTTATTTAGAATAATTGATGATTGTATGATCGTAGCTGAATTGTGTGATTGTTGAAATTAAATGAATCGTATGAACGTTGAAAGCTCGTTGTATGAATGTTGACACTAGTTGAATTGTAGGATTGTTGAAACTTCGATGGATGGTATGAACGTTGAAGCTTCGATGGATGAATGTTGCAACTTCGACGAAGCGTATGAACGTTGAACTAACTGAGTTGTATGAATGGTATGAAGCTTCTGTGGATGGTATGAATGTTGAAACTTTGATGGATGTTGAGAATTCTGATGAATGTTGAAAAATTGTGATGGGTTGGTTGGATGCTTCACGTGCTGACGAGAAAAAAGAAAGATATCTTGAAGGAAATTCTGCATAGCCGGAAGGTTCGTTAAAAGGAAAATTAAGCTAGAAAAAGAACCAAGAAAAAACAGCTGTTAGGCAAGGTTGTATGCAATTGTATTGTTTGTGACAACTATACACTGTGGCAAACCAGGGGGGAATGGTTATATGCTAAACATATTGAATTATTATATTAAAAATTTTTTTGGAAATTTAATTTGAATTTTTTTTGAAAATTTAAATTTTTTTTTGAAACTGAAAATTTAATTCTTGAATATTTTGCGTGGGTTCGATTAGAACTCAAACTTTTAAACAATTTGGATTTTTTTTAACACTGGCCATTTAACTTTATTTTATTGTTCTATAGGTACTCAAATAATTTGTTCGCCTGTGCTTAACTTACAAGCTTTTTTAAAGAGAGCTTGAAGCTTTTACTTAAGAAGAACTGACTTCATTTCACAACTCTTTTCAGTTAACCGCCTTAGATTCATTCGATTTTAATCGGTTCAAATTAACGTAACATAATATTTCATTTGTCAGTTTGAACTGAATTCATTTCCTAACCCGTTACATTTAACTTCATTTCTTCGTTCGATTGAACTGAAATTTAATTCATTGGTATTCATTTCATGCTATTGCATTTGTTCTATTAGAACTACATATTTTAATAAATTTGAATTCATTTCCGTTCATAATATTTTCTTTAACGGCCTTACATTCGTTCGCCTAGAACTAAAAATGTTTTCATCAATTTGCACTAAATAACGGGTGATTTTTTTGAGGTTAGGATTTTCATGCATTAGTATTTGACAGATCACGTGGGATTTCAGACATGGTGTCAAAGAGAAAGATGCTCAGTATGCTTTGACATTTCACCATGAATAGACTTACTAACGAGCAACGCTTGCAAATCATTGAATTTTATTACCAAAATCAGTGTTCGGTTCGAAATGTGTTTCGCGCTTTACGTCCGATTTATGGTCTACATAATCGACCAAGTGAGCAAACAATTAATGCGATTGTGACCAAGTTTCGCACTCAGTTTACTTTATTGGACATTAAACCAACCACACGAATGCGTACAGTGCGTACAGAAGAGAATATTGCGTCTGTTTCTGAGAGTGTTACTGAAGACCGTGAAATGTCGATTCGTCGCCGTTCGCAGCAATTGGGTTTGTGTTATTCGACCACATGGAAGATTTTACGCAAAGATCTTGGTGTAAAACCGTATAAAATACAGCTCGTGCAAGAACTGAAGCCGAACGATCTGCCACAACGTCTAATTTTCAGTGAATGGGCCCTAGAAAAGTTGGCAGAAAATCCGCTTTTTTATCGACAAATTTTGTTCAGCGATGAGGCTCATTTCTGGTTGAATGACTTCGTAAATAAGCAAAATTGCCGTATTTGGAGTGAAGAGCAACCAGAAGCCGTTCAAGAACTGCCCATGCATCCCGAAAAATGCACTGTTTGGTGTGGTTTGTACGCTGGTGGAATCATTGGACCGTATTTTTTCAAAGATGCTGTTGGACGCAACGTTACGGTGAATGGCGATCGCTATCGTTCGATGCTAACAAACTTTTTGTTGCCAAAAATGGAAGAACTGAACTTGGTTGACATGTGGTTTCAACAAGATGGCGCTACATGCCACACAGCTCGCGATTCTATGGCCATTTTGAGGGAAAACTTCGGAGAACAATTCATCTCAAGAAATGGACCGGTAAGTTGGCCACCAAGATCATGCGATTTGACGCCTTTAGACTATTTTTTGTGGGGCTACGTCAAGTCTAAAGTCTACAGAAATAAGCCAGCAACTATTCCAGCTTTGGAAGACAACATTTCCGAAGAAATTCGGGCTATTCCGGCCGAAATGCTCGAAAAAGTTGCCCAAAATTGGACTTTCCGAATGGACCACCTAAGACGCAGCCGCGGTCAACATTTAAATGAAATTATCTTCAAAAAGTAAATGTCATGGACCAATCTAACGTTTCAAATAAAGAACCGATGAGATTTTGCAAATTTTATCCGTTTTTTTTTAAAAAAAAGTTATCAAGCTCTTAAAAAATCACCCGTTAGAATACTTTTCTATTAACGGCCTTGCCGTCGTTCGAACTTGAAACCAGTCAAACCAACTCTACTTGGCACATTCTCGTTTGTTTATAACATTTGTTCTATTGAACCTGAACTTAATTTGATTCAAAACCACTTAAGGTTTGTAACATCTCTTTACCTTTGCAATCATTGTCGTTATACCAACACTCATTCATTCATTCATATCGTCCGAATATATTTTCGTTAAAAATTTTATAATTAGTCCGAAATCATGGCGGTACAGCATAGTCCAGGAAGTTTAGCTTCGGCTATATCCGAAAACGTTTGTTTAATTTATCAAGAAAGTTATGATACTTCTAGTAACTTAGTTTCTACCAGGTGTAGACACGTTTTCCACCACGAGTGCCTTTTTAATTTCCTCAACGTTTCGACTTGTTGCCCGCAGTGTAATAAAACTGTCACTAAAAAGAGTTTATTAAAATATTCCGTCCGAGCTAATAATGAAAGATTACCAGTTAATACTGGAACGATTCCGAAATCCGCGGAAAGAATTTTATCCGGCAGAAAGCAAAGAAACGAAGAGTTCAATGCAAACCGAAATATTTCACCAGGTCAAGCTAGTGTAGAGCATAGAGATAGCTTGGAAGATCGTATTAGATCCAAAATAGAAAATAGTTTTCAAGGCGAGATCAATAAGCTTCACGCTGTGGTAGAAAGATTATCTCAACAGTTCACAACTGTAAATCTTAGCGCGAACAGAGAGCCTGAATGGCCGAGAGAAATTTTTCCTAACACGTCAGTCCCTGGAAATTTTACAGCTCCTTCAGTTCATAATGTTCCCCATGAACCTCATTTTGTACCTTCGCGTAATATTAGGCCCAACTCAACACACCCATCTGTACATGAAAGTCCTGAGAGAGCTTCGTTATCGTCCATTGCCCTCAACAATAGTGGGAAAATTGCAAGCTTAATCGGTAGCTGGAACATTACTTTTAATGGAAAAACCTCAGGGTTACCAGTAGAAAAGTTTATTTTTATGGCTAATTCATTGACAAAAGACAGTTTAGCGGGAGATTTCAGATTGTTAGGCGACCATTGCCACATTTTGTTTACGTCAAAAGCTAAAGAATGGTATTGGCGATATCGCAGCACCGTAAATAGAATAGAATGGGAAGATTTGTGCCGAGCGTTGAAAAATCATTTTAGCGATCATTTGTCTGATTTAGATATCAGAGAAATGATCAGGGATAGGAAACAAAACGCTAATGAGAGCTTCGACGATTTACACCATTCTATTCTTCAGCTTTGCGATCGTCTAAGATATCCGCTAAGCGAACCTGAGTTGACCGAAATTTTAAGGAGAAATGTAAGACCTCATTTGAGGAGAGAATTGTTCTACCTCCAAATTGACAATGTCTCCCATTTACGCCATTTGGTTTTGCGATGAGAGGCACTGAGTTTTGAACTCGACCGAGCCCCTAAAAATTTTAGAAAACAAATTAATGAAATTGACGTGGAGTATGAACTATTTGATGAAGACCCACCTGAAGAAGTTTGCGAAGTCCGCAAACCAAAAGAAGACCCGGCAAGACGCCAAAATAATATCTGCTGGAATTGCAGAAACGAAGGCCACAGATATATGGACTGTCTCGAGGACAGGACCATATTCTGTTACGGATGCGGGTCCGTGGGTGTCTACAGACCCCAATGCGAAAAGTGCCAGGGTAACTTCCCGGCGAGCGCCAGCAACAACACCAGCTTCCGCTCGAGAACAAAATAAATTCTCCTTCAGGCAAAAATTCCTTTAAATACGTTGTCAACCCCACCGAAATTTTAATGACCAGCTCTGACGGTAGCACACAAACAAATTTTACCAATTTTACAATTTTGAAAAATGACAAGGAAAAGTCTAAACCAGTTTTATTTCCCCTTAAGCCATACCATGAGAGAGTTAGATTATACTAATTAGCGAGAAAACGAATTTTCTGCGAATCGATTAACACCCCAGCGAAATTTGGCACCCAAATTCATAAAGTTAGAAGAAATACTCTGCGAATTAGAATTTTTTATGAAATGTTAAAGTTAAACAAATTTAAAGTTAAAAGTTGCATTAAATCAATTGAGAAGTCCAAATCTGACATAAGACCCTATATTCAAATTGATATTTTCGGGATGAAATTATTAGATTCAGGCGCCTCTTTATCTTGCATAAGTGGTTCAGCAGCTAAAACTTTTCTTAGTAAAAACTTACCTTTTAAAAAATTTTCTAATTGCGTTGAAGCAGCTGGCGGTCAGCAATATAAAATTTTAGGTCTCGTAGAAACAAATGTCGCCTACAGAAATATTACCAAATTAGTCCGTTTTTACATAATACCAGATCTAACTCATGATGTATACTTAGGTATCGATTTTTGGCATTCATTTGGACTTATGTCTACCATTTTTGGGAACAGCCCGTTAAAAATTGAAGAGCTTAATCAAGTTTGCACGGAGAATATTCTGACCAACGAACAAAGGCAAAGCCTAGATAAAGTGATTTCAATTTTTCCAGATTTTGATAAAGAAGGTTTAGGTAAGACCCCAATTATAGAACATTCAATAGAAATCAATAGAAATAGAACCAGGAGTGAAACCCATAAAGCAAAGATACTTTTCTGTCTCTCCTGCAGTCGAGAAGAAAATTCATGGCGAGGTAGATCGCATGTTAGCACTCGGAGTGATAGAAAAGGCCCCTCCTACTTGTTCTTGGAGTAGTCCTGTAGCTTGCGTCCAGAGAGAAGGAAAATTCAGACTTTGTCTTGACTCTCGAAAACTGAATAGTGTTACTGTTCGCGACGCATATCCTCAACCGAAAATTAATGGTATTTTATCTAGGCTACCTAAAGCCGAATTCATTTCGTCATTGGATTTAAAACATGCTTTTGGCAGGTTGGTTTAGAAGAGAAATCTCGGGACATGACAGCTTTTACCATTCCTAATAGGCCATTATATCGATTTAAAGTTATGCCTTTCGGTTTAACAAATGCACCCCAGACCCTTTGCCGATTAATGGATATTATTATTCCACCGCATCTTAAAACGAAGAACATATTTCTTTATTGCTCGAACTAGCACAATTCATTCGCAAAGCCGGTCTGACGTTAAATATTGCAAAATGCAAATGGTGCATGAAGGAAGTCCGATACTTAGGTTATATAATTGGTTCTGGGTGCATAAAACCTGACCCCAGTAAAGTTTCTGCCATCAAAGGGTTAACCGAACCAAAAACAGCTAAAGAGGTTCATCAATTTTTAGGTCTTGTAGGTTGGTGCCGACGATTTTTAGAAAATTTTGCTTCGTTAACTAGTCCGTTAACTGATCTTACAAAAAAATGTAAAACCTTTTGTTGGAACCCTGAAGCTGAAAAGTCCTTTGATCTAATCAAAGAAAAATTAACATCTGCCCCGTTATTAGTAACACCAAATTTCGAACGACCGTTCATAATTTCTTGTGATGCATGCAAAACTGGAGTTGGTGGAGTTCTGGCTCAAGAAGATGACAATGGTATCGAAAGGCCCATTGCATTTTTTTCGCACAAATTAAATAGAGCCCAACAAAATTACTCGATAACTGAACTCGAATGCCTAGCTGCAGTTTTGAGCATAGAGAAATTTAGAGAATATGTTGAAGGTCACGAATTTAGCGTAATAACGGATCACGCTTCTTTAAAATGATTAATGCGCCAACCATACCTAAATGGCCGGCTAGCTCGATGGTCTACAAAACTCCAAGGCTTTAACTTTTCAATTTTTCACCGAAAGGGAAGTGAACACGTTGTACTCGACGCGTTATCTAGGTTACCGATGGAAAATGAAAACCACCTAACTTTTGAAAACATTGACAGCTTAGATTCGTTAGAACCAGAGATAGATTTGTCTTCTCCCCATTTTTCATCAGGAAAATATACTAAATTGATCGCTGATATAGAAAACAATAAAAATCGTTTGCCCGATTTAAAGGTCGTAGATGGTTTCATCTACAAACGCGTAGAGTTTTCACGCGATGAATTTTCAGAGGCTCGATCATGGAAGTTGTGGTTTCCACAGGAACTTACCTCTTGTGTGATCGAACGCGCTCATAATCCACCCATGTTTGCACATGGAGGTGTGGGAAAAACCCTCGAACGATTGAGGCGAAATTTTTATTGGCCCAATATGGCTACTCAGGTTAGATCCTTTGTATTAAGTTGCGACATTTGTAAACAAAGCAAAGCGCCAAATTTTATTTTAAAACCACCTATGGGTGTTCAAGCCAAATCGGCTAGACCTTTCCAAAGGTTATATTTAGATTTTATTGGACCTTATCCACGGTCAAAAGCTGGCAATGTAGCTATTTTTTTTGGTATTGGACCACTTCACAAAATATCCTTTGTTTAAAGCGTTAAGAAAAATGTCGACCACTTCGGTAATTAATTTTCTTGAAAAATATGTTTTTCATTTATTCGGCGTTCCAGAAGTCGTCATTACCGACAATGGTTCGCAATTCAGATCGTCTCTTTTGGAAAGTTTTCTAACAAAATATGGAGTACAACATATTTTCACTGCCATTTATTCGCCCCAATCTAACAATTCGGAAAGAGTAAATAGATCCATCATTGCTGGAATACGTTCGTATTTGGGAAAAGACCAGCGTATGTGGGATACGAATTTGAGCCAAATAGGAGTCGCGTTGAGAAGCTCATATCACAGTTCATTAGGCTTTTCGCCGTATTATGTTCTGTTCGGACAACAAATGATGACTCACGGACAATCCTATGAGATTTCAAAAAATTTAGATTTGTTAGAAGAAGGCGTGGATGTCGTTCGGATAAATTGCATTTCATTAGGCAGAAAGTTCACGAAAATTTAGAAAAAGCGTATGAAGTGAACAAAAGAATATGACTTGAGGACCAGGTCGATTAATTTTTCTGAAGGCGAATTGGTGTACCGACAAAATTTTTCGAGAGCAATAAAGCTTCTGCATATAATTCGAAACTTGCCCCTAAATTTTTAAAAGCCAAAATTGCCAAGAGAATCGGATATTGCAATTACAAATTAGTGGATTTAGCTGGAAAAGACCTCGGCGTATACCACGCGAAAGATTTGCAAAAAGCTAACACATAACAACCCCATAACCGTTGTCAGTTGATTTCTCATTTTCAAAGAAATCCAAATCATCTGTTTTGTGACGGCCGTACGAAAAATTTTGCTATTTAGTGTACGTCACACAAAAGAAAAAGCTATAACACGTAAACAACACCTTATATGGTAATATCGTTTGCCAATTTTTGTTTGTTGCAAAAAATTCTATTTTTAAACACTTAAGTTGGTGTTAATATTTCTCCGTCAGCATAATTTCATTCGTGTAAGATAGGTTTTAACTAGTATTTTGGTTTATCTTCATTTTTTATTTAATCAGATAGAATTTTACAATTTTTATTCTATTCTTACAGTTAACAATTTTACTTTTGATTATTCAATTTGCTATTAGTATTTCTTGTGGCAACACTGATCTTTATCGATATCTATTAACTCATCTCTATTCTATTATAGTAATCTTTAATCAAACAAGTGTAAGATAATAAAATGAAATAAAATCTAAGTTTCTTATAAATGTTAATTAGAGTGATTTGTTTATTATTTAACACAAGTTATTACATTGGCGACGATTAGTAAACTATAAAATTTGATATCTAGCATTAAATTGCGATAAATTGGTTGTTTTTTTTAATTGGTAGAAAACCACAAATTGCATTAAATTGCGGCAGACTTTCACTAAAAGTTTTTGGATTAGTGAATGGGCATTAAATTGCGTATATTGGATTAACAAAACGAATTTATAATATTGGTATGTTACCGATTAAATTCGGAATCATATGAAATACGTAAAATGTGGACTGACACCTGAGGTGTAGACACATGTTGCATTTGGTAGGTCAGCTTGACCAGATAGTACTAATATTAACATTTATTGTTACAGTTGCTCGTTTGGTGAAATGGCGGAGGTAATAAGACCCTTCCTTTGTGATACAATTGACAAGTCGCTTCTTCGACATGAATGGGAAAAATGGTTGAGATCCTTTTCACTTTATCTGGCTGCGGAAGAAATTACTGATGATGTCAAGAAGAAAAATAAACTTTTGCACTTAGGTGGCCCCCAGTTGCAAGAAGTAATATTCAACATTCCTGGGGCTCTTGTGGAAAGTGACGGGAAGGATAATGTTAAGATTTATGATGTTTTGGTAGCGAAATTAAATGAATATTTCTCTCCAAAAAGAAATACTACATTTGAAAGGCATTTGTTTAGAAATATAACTTCTATTGAGGGCGAGAATTTCAACAAATTTTTGCTGCGGTTGCGCCAGCAAGTGGCAAAATGTTCATTCGGCAACACTAAGGAAGAAATTGAGGAAATTTCAATAAAGGATAAAATAATAGATTCATGGGCACCCCTTGATTTGAGAAAGAGATTGCTGGAGAAGGAACAGAGTCTCACAGAAATTGTTGATTCATGCCAAGTGTATGAGCAGATAAATAAGACTTCTCGTAGCATTTCGCTGTGCACTGAAAAGGAGCAGGTAAACAAAATTTCCTCTAAATTCAATGTTCAATCCAATTCCCAAATTGAGTGCAGCCGATGCGGAAGAAAAGGGCACTTATCAAATTCTCCTGAATGTCCTGCTAGGAATGCAAAATGCAATAAGTGCTCGTTGCAAGGACATTTTGCAATAAGATGTAGAACTAAGAAAAGAAAAATTGATAACAACAGCAACGGAACCTACAAAAGGAATCGTCTTACTGCTAATGTCCGAAACATTGAAGACGAAGATAACATTACCTCTGAAATTCGCGAATTCAGTTGTTTCAAGATTGGGAATGATGGGCATAATGACGAAAACATAAGCTGCATTATTGGTGGAAAAGAAATTGCAATGATTATTGACTCCGGGTGTCGTTTTAATCTTATAAGCGAATACGATTGGAATCTATTGAACAAATCAGAGGCTGTGATGTGGAATATACGGTCACATTCATCAAACAATTTTAAAGCATATGCTGCCAGTTATGTGTGGGCGACAGAAATGAAGTAATAACTTCATTTTATGTTATAAAAACGGGAACCAATCCCTCCTAGGAAGAGAAACAGCGCTCCAACTAAATGTACGGAGACTGGGTGTGGGTGTTAATCACATTGAGGAGAAAGAAAAACAACAGCCCTTTCCGAAAATACATGGTATCAAGGTTTCATTATCTATAGATCATACTATAAAACCTGTCCAACAACCAGTACGCCGTGTTCCAGTTGCGCTGGAGGAAATGGTTACCAAGAAAATAGATGAAGCATTGCGACTTGATATTATAGAACCAGTTTTCGGCCCCAGCAAATGGATTTCTCCAATAGTTATTGCGTTTAAAGGTAACGACGACATTCGTCTTTGTGTTGACATGAGATGTGCTAATCGAGCTATTCTTCGCGAAAATTACCCCTTGCCCACCTTTGATTCATTTATGAGCAGATTGAGGTCAGCGAAAATCTTCTCTAGACTGGATCTCAAGTCTGCTTACCATCAATTGGAATTGGATGAGTCAAGTCGTGAAATCACAACCTTTGTTACGCATAAAGGTTTGTTTAGATATAAACGATTGATGTTTGGGGTCAACTCTGCTCCCGAAATTTTTCAGAAAATTATCGAAGGGATGCTTTCTACATGCCCGAATGCGCTTAATTACATCGATGATATTATTATATTTGGAAGCTGCGATGAAGATCATGACAAAGCGTTGAATTCTGTCTTAGATGTTTTGAAGAAAAACAATGTTACCCTTAACCAGCAAAAATGTGTATGGAAAGCTAAAAAGCTCAAGTTTCTGGGACACGTACTTTCGGCAGACGGTTTTACTGCAGATCCTGAGAAGGTTAAGGTCATACAACAATTCCGAGCTCCAAAATCAAAAGAGGAAGTACGCAGTTTTTTGGGCTTAGTAACATACATTGGAAAGTTCTTACCAGATTTAGCAGATATGACCGAACCTCTCAGGATACTGTTAACGAAGGATGCTAAATTTGTGTGGGATCGCAGACAAGAGGAAGCTTTTAGTACATTGAAGACGATGCTATCCGAAATTCCGAATCTCTCATACTTCGATCCAAAATTAAGAATACGAGTAATAGCTGATGCAAGCCCTGTGGCGTTGGGTGCATTCTTGTTGCAATTCAATGGTAATGGTGAACCCAGAATCATTTCTTTTGCAAGTAAGAGTTTATCTGACATTGAGAAGAGATATTCTCAAACCGAAAAAGAGAGCCTGGCTTTAGTTTGGTCGGTAGAAAGATTTTATTATTATCTAGCTGGGTTGGATTTTGAGCTAGTAACTGACCACAAGCCTCTGGAGGCTATCTTCAAACCAACTTATTATTATCCAGCTGGGTTGGATTTTGAGCTAGTAACTGACCACAAGCCTCTGGAGGCTATCTTCAAACCAACTTCAAGACCTCCTGCTAGAATCGAGAGTTGGTTACTTAGATTGCAGGCTTTCAAGTTCAAGGTAATATATCGCTCCGGTAAAGATAATATAGCGCACTCAATATCCAGACTCTGTAAAATTTCTGATGAGGACTCGTTTGATGGAACTTGCGAGGAGTCAATTTTCCACGTGGTGGAAAACTCAGTTCCTACCACTTTAACAATTTCTCTGATTAGCAAGGAAAGTGGCAAGGACGTGGATATTTGCGATGCAATTTCCAGCATGGAGAATGAAAGTTGGGATTCGAACATAACGAATCCATATTATGTTTTTCGGTTTAAATTATCAGCTATTGGCTCAATTTTGTTGCGGGGAAACCGTATCATAATACCAAAATCGTTAAGACCAAAAGTGTTAGAGTTGGCTCATGAGGGCCATCCTGGGGAGTCGGCAATGAAGCGTCGTCTTCGTTCTAAGGTCTGGTGGCCTTTAATTGACAGGGAGGCTGAAAATTTCGTAAAAGCGTGTCGTGATTGTCTCCTGGTTTCACAGCCGTCTAATCCAACCCCAATGCAAAGACACCAATTTCCCAATGGGCCCTGGCAATTTTTGGCTACCGATCTGCTAGGACCGTTGCCTAATGGCGAATATGTTTTAGTGCTAATTGATTACTATTCTCGATACCAAGAAGTTGTTTTCTTGAAACGCATTACTTCTGATGTTGTAATCAAGGCGATGAAGAACATTTTCTCTAAACTTGGTTTACCCAAAACAATAAGAACCGACAATGGAAGACAGTACGTCAGCGATGAGTTCAAGTCTTTTTGTGCCGAGAATAACATATTATTGATCAGAACACCTCCCTATTGGCCTCAGGCAAACGGCGAAGTAGAAAATATGAACAGGTTTTTGGTAAAACGGTTGAAAATAGCTGCGGCAAATAAGCGCGATTACAAAGAGGAAATTCAAAAGTTTATACTAATGTATAATGTGACTCCACATGGTACAATAGGCTCAGCTCCGAGTGAGCTTATGTTTAACAGACGTATTCGTGATAAGATTCCAGGCATCGAGGATATAACCGAAAATGTTATTGATTCGTTTGCTAGAGATAATGACTTGATAAACAAACAAAAAGGAAAGGAAAAGGCTGACTTGAAAAGAAATGCAAAAGAATCTAATATTGAAGTAGGAGATAAGGTGTTGTTGAAAAACGTTATTTTTCCTAATAAACTCACTACAAACTTTGATAAAACGACATATGAAGTTGTTGAGAGAAATGCAAGTGAAGTAAGAGTCGTTGGAGGAGGGAAAACATATACAAGAAACATAAGCATGTTGAAAAAGATTCCAGAGGACACAACATCTAACCAGCATCATTGCGTAGAACCATTATTGCCTATCAACGACTTCGTATCATCGCCCATCAACAATCAACCTTCATTATCCACCAACGATCCACCCAACGTTTTACCGCCGGAGTCGTCATCGTTTCCACAGCACGGACCGTTGAAGCTAAAACTAAAAAAGGTGGAAGGGATGTGGCAACACTGATCTTTATCGATATCTATTAACTCATCTCTATTCTATTATGGTAATCTTTAATCAAACAAGTGTAAGATAATAAAATAAAATAAAATCTAAGTTTCTTATAAATGTTAATTAAAGTGATTTGTTTATTATTTAACACAAGTTATTACACTTCTTTTATTATAACTTAGATAGTTCTTAACAAGTATTTCTGGTTTATCTTTATTTTTTATTTAATCAAATAGAATTTTACAATTTTTATTCTATTCTTACAGTTAACAATTTTACTTTTCATTATTCAATTTGCTATTAGTATTTCTATTAAATCATTATTCTTCTTTTATTATAATCATTTATAATTTTTTGGTAATGCTTGTTGAAAACTAAACCGACGACTAACTTGGAAAATGTAGCCAACATATGTATGGGCCATCAGCGATTGCATTGCAGCGGATACCTATGCCATGCAATTGCTGATGTTGTTGAATTTTTTTGTTTTTTCTTTCTGTTGTTCTCAAATTGAATTGTGAAACATCAACAAATTCATTGCAGCGGATACGTGTGCGAATGCAAATGCTGATGGTGTATAAAGTTTGTCTTCAGTTGTTCCCATAAATGCTAGACATAATGTCAGCAGAAACGGGTATCAACTTACGACACGCTTTATTTATTTTTATATGGTTCATTCCATTAGAAGAATGGAATGAATTTTAAATGTTTTAACTGGTTAATTCCATTAAAAGAATGGAATGAATTTTAAATGTGTTAACTCCTCCGCCCTTAGTTCCGAGCGTCCTCGGTCGATAACTCGACAGTACAAAATTTCGGTAAATCTTTAATTCCAATTTCGTTCGCGCTGTGCTCAGTTGTTTTAACTTCCAAATTCACTTTATTGTTTCTTTTCCTACTAAACAAAAATACGGCAAGCATTCCGATTACAAGAATCAATACAATATTGAGGGATAAATAGACTTTATTTCTACATTCTAACGACCTTATATTTTCCGTTTCTATATCCTGAAATTGTTTAATAGCCTCCAAAGATAACATTTCCTTAGTTTCATTATTATTATTTTTCGGTTGCAAAATTGCCGGCAATGGTTTGTAAATTGTAGTTTCCCTTGAAATGTAAAAGACGTCATCTATTTCCACATCCACATTATGGTGTTTCAACAGATAAGTACCGTTCAAATTTAGGGTTTCGTTATCGAATCTGATGAAGCCATTAAACTCATTCAGGAAAATTATATCCGTCGAGATTTCGTCAACTAATTTTACATGTTGGCTATTTATCTTAGTACAGTTATTTGCCCTACTTTTTAAGAGGTTTGGTATACATGTGCTGCTTGAAATATCTTCTACTTTCTCTTGTGAACAAATTGTTAGATTATTATATGATTTACAATTACCTCTCTTTCCGTATATTTTCTCCTGACACAGAAGAATTGATTCGTATTCTATCTTATTTATAATCTCCCCTTTCTTAACTGATCTTACTTCCAACGAACTACAATCACCCCTTTCGGTCACTGGTAAACTTAAGATGTAAACCAGGCAATCCTCGCTAGTGGCAATTTTAATTTCGGCAAACTCCAATGCTTCATCGATGTTAACAAAAGGAATATTTTCGTCGCCTAGAAATCTTCCATCTCCTTATCTGACAAAACAAATGAATTTGCCATGTTCGCCTTCGCCCAGTGGATCGCGTATGCTATGTTTGTCAGTTCCTCCTTTATAATCTCCAACTTATACTTTATCTGTAGAATCGAATCATACTCAACTTCCCCTCTTTATTTCTCGAATTTTATTATGTCATTGGCAGTCTTCGTTATTTCGTTGATTTTCTCATTAGTCAGTTTATTAATTATTACTTGTCTATTGTTATTCTCTAGTACTTTTTCCATTTTGTCCGTCAAAATGTTATAATCGCCATGGTCGGGGCTCCCGGCTATCCATTTCCAAGCGGACCCCAGAAAATCTAACGATATCTTTTTGAATTGCCTTTTTATTTTGATTCTATTTAGGTAAATTTTCAATTGGTTTATCAGTGATGAAAGGATGGGATACAGGGTGTGTTTTACTAATCGTGTGTTAATTGCTGTTTCTAGATTATTTATTGCGTCGTTATAGTAGTGCAATTCTATCACATGGATGATCCTAAAATTTCCCGTTTGTAACTTTGCTGGACCTGAGTCAATTGTCACTAGTTGGGATGTCGTGTAGTCAAGGATTTGCACGTTCGCGGTTATCGTCACCGCGCATAGTCTGAAAAACGGAAAAAAGACAAAAAGGGAATTTTATGAAAAAGCCTTAGTTTTTTATCAGATTCTTATGAACCAGTCTGCCTGATTCTGTCAGAACTAGGGAGTTTTTGTCCTCCTTAACTACTTCTTTTCTGTATCGCGCGGTAAGTTTAGTGCCGTATCGTTTATTTATCTTCACATATATAATTTGGCCTGGTTTATACTCCCTTACCATGGTCCTATTTCTATTGTGGAAATCCAAGTCCTTTTCCTGTTTTTCCTTCAGTCTCTGTATAGTGGTCTGTCTAGCTTTCCTATACTGTTCCGGATCTATATACTCCCTATGTCCGAAAAAAGTCTCGAGTGGCCTTTGTCCTGTCATTGAATGTATGGAAAAGTTATATTCGTAAATTGCCCTGTCGAGGAGTTCTTCAAAGGATCTCTCCGTATCTTCATTCTTAAGACATCTTAGAATTTCAGAGAGTGTTGAGTGGAATCTCTCCACCTGTCCGTTCGATGTGCTGGTGTAAGGTGGTGTTCTTTATATCTTTATTCTCAATTGATCCTCTATCATGAAGGTTATTGAACTGGAATTCAGGGATTTTTCGTTATCAATCACTATTATCTCTGGAACTCCGAAGGCAAACAGTATTTCCCTGAGTGGTTCGCGTATATCCGCGGCTGATCTAGATTTTAATAATCTAGCCTGGGCATACTTTGAGAATTTGTCCACTGCCGTCAAAACGAGCCTCTTTTCCGCAATATATATGTTCACGTGAAGTATTTGTCCCGGATATTCTGGTATTGGGGTTAACCGCAATTTTATATTATTCGGGTGCCTGTCATATTTGTTCTCGGCACATGTTCTGCACTGTTTCACTATATTTTTAATCCTCGCAAGCATTTTTGGAAAGTAAAACCTTTCTAGGGGCTGTTTTTTATTCTCCGCCGCATTTCTATGAGCTCTTCTGTGTTCCAGTGTAATCTGCTGATCCTGTTGTTCGAGCGATTCTAGGTCTTTTTCTTGTGTTTGTATAAACCTAGTTTTAAATATATAGAAGTTAGTGGGATATATTTTTTGAATCTGTGCCATTATTTTTTCTGATGTAAGTAAACCGTTAACCACAGAAGGGTTAAGATATTGCCTCAGAATAGTTGTTAAAACGTCCTCTGAATATTTGGTTCTAGTAACTTGTGTCTGTGATAATTTGGGAAGGGTATTTTAAATTGGTAGTTATCCTCTAGTCCTGTCAGTATCCAGATTTGGTTACGAAATGCGTAGATTGGCGCCTCGACCGCAGGTATCGTTGGAGTTAGTAGCGACCGACATTGAATTCACCTGGCCAGGTCTGGATAGGGCATCCGCAACTATGTTCGTTCTACCGGGCTTGTATTTAAGCTCATAATCATACTCCTCCAGTATAGCTTTCCACCTTTTTAGTTTTGAGTTGTTGTTCTTATTGCTCAGCGCATACGTAAGTGGTCGATGATCTGTGAATATTTTTATTTTCGCGGTGCCGTACAGATAGTTCCTCAAAGCCTTTAAAGCCCAAATAATGGCGAGCATTTCTTTCTCGTTGGCAGCATAGTTTTCCACTGCCTTATTCAACGTTCTAGATATAAATGTTATCGGTTTTCCTCCTTGTTCCAAAACTGCGCCAATAGCATGATTTGATGCATCTGTGGTCAAGTGAAATTCCTTCTGAAAATCTGGGTATGTTAGAATTACTTCCCTCGATATTAGCGTGTTTTTAATCTTGTCAACTGCCTCCTTTGCGTCTTCGTTTAAGTGTACTATTGTCTTTTTGGATTGGCTCTTGGATACTCTACCGTCCTCTCCTCTTAATAGGTTGGTAAGAGGCTTTGCCAGCTTCGCATAGTATTTTACAAATCGCCTATAATATCCGGAAAGTCCAATAAATGCTCTTAATTCTCTTAGTGTTTTTGGATATGGAAAGACCGTTATTGCCCTGACATTGGAGGGATTGGTTGTTATACCCTCTGCAGAAACCATAAATCCAAGGAATTCCACCTGTTCCTTGAAGAATTCGCACTTTTCCAATTGGACTTTCATATTGGCCATTCTAAGTGTCGTAAATATCTCGTGGATGTGTTTGGCATGAGATGTTTCGTCTTTGCTGAATATAATTATGTCATCTATGTAGACGTAGCATGTTTTTCCAATATGTCGTCTCAGTATATCGTCCAAAGCACGTTGAAAAATTGCCGGAGCATTCTTCAAACCGAAAGGCAATCGTGTGAATTCATATTTGGCATTATTCAGTGAGAAAGCAGTCTTTTCTACGTCGGATTCCCTTAAGGGAATCTGGTGAAAACAGCTTTTTAAGTCGATAACAGAGAAAAATTTGCTTTCTCCTACTTGAGACATTACTTCGTTAATATCAGGAATTGGATATCTGTCCGATATCGTGACTTCATTAAGTTTCCTGTAATCCACCACCAACCTATATTTTTTTTCTATCGAAGCGTCCTGTTTTTTTGGGACTATCCATATGGGGGAATTATATGGTGAGCGCGAGGGTCGAATAATTCCGTCTTCTAGTAGCTTTCCTATCTGTTTCTCTACTTCCTCCTTTAAGGCCATAGGATATGGAAAATATTTGGTATAAACGGGGGTGTCAGAATTTGTTCGGATAGTGGCCATCACTCTCGTGGTATAGGTCAGTTTTTCGTTCGGTTCGGAGAAAAGCTCTGAGTGTTGGTGCAATAAAATTTTCATAGCTTGTTTTTGCGATTTATTCATATGACTATCCCGTATCTCAGTAAGGTTAACATCTTGTGTAATCAGCTGCTTAAGCCGTATCTTCATTGAATCCCTGATTATCATATAGTTGTGTTTGGTGTGAACCACCGCGGATAGATCCTTGAGGGTGTCGTTACCTAAAATTGCGTCAAATAAAGCTAGTGATGGAAGAAGAAAAATTTCAGATTGAAATCCCCTCGATTGAAAAGATTCACGTACGTATGTTCGGTGATTTTCACACGGCCTCCTACTGTGTTGGCATAAAAACTTTCGTTGTTTTTTTTTATGTTCTTTGCTAAATGTGGTTTAATGTAATTTTTGTTGGACCCTGTGTCCATCAATATTCTATAAATTTCGCCGTTTTTTGTTCTACATTCGAAGTAGGGCAACGACGAATTCCTTAGTCTAAAAAATTGATATCTGCGAAATCAATATTATCATAGTCGTTTACTTTTTGCTGTTGTCCCTCATTTTCGGTTGCATATTGATCGTTGTGGTTACAATAATATTGTTGTGGCTCATCTAATGGGTCACTATTTATTTCTATATTCTGTACTTCCATATTCCTCAATGTTGCTACTTCGCCGTAGTTGTTGTAGTTTTGCGCATATTTTGTTTTGCCGCCCTTCGAGTAAGAATCTTCTATGTCTCCTTGGTTAGCATTTAGGTGAAAATTTCTTTGGATTTTTAAAGGTGGGTTAGTCAGGTTGGATTTTTCCTGGCGTTTTCCTGCGTATCTAAAATCCTGCCTGTTAGCATAGTTTACGACGTTGGATCTTATGCTTCTATCTATGTCCATGGGTTCAGGTCTCGGGCTTGGTTTCATTGCAATGGGTCTTGGTGGAGGATTCGTATAAGGGTTTGCCTGATATGCTTGCTGTGGTCTTATGAAGGGTGTGTTTTGCCTTTGAGGAAAATATTGCGAATGACGCACATTTGGTCCTGCTATTTGTTGGGGTGGTGGCATGAAAGTCAATTCTGGGTAAAACTGCCTAGGTGGTTGGAAGTTCCTTGGAGGCAAAGATGGTCTAACATAAGTGTTTGTCTTTCTAGCGAAGTCATTCTGGGATTTGCATGATATGTACGGAATTTTTGGTTCTCTAACTTCAAGCAAAGGTGCAATGCTTCAGGCAAAGATTTCGGTTCCCTCATGCCAAGGAGTCTAGGGAGATCGCCGGAAAGGCCTCTGATGAACGTGTCAAGAGCGTTGTTGCGATAATTTTCCGTCAACAGTTGCACCGATTCCTGGCTAATTTCCATACATCCTATATTATTCAATATAAGAGACAAGTGGGAATAGACCCTCTGATAAAACTCCTGTGTCGAACTTCGTCCCTGAATCAAACACGTCATTTGATATTCTAAGGTTCCCAAATCGCGTTTATCGGCGTAATGGGTGGTCAAACAGCGAGAGATTGCCCTCCAGTCCAGGGGGTTGTTGTATGATTCCAACGCTATGTCAGCGCTGCCTTCAATTTTATTTCTAATAGTGTTCAAGATCCCGAAATATTTAGGGCTTCCCCTAGAAGGTTCGTATATTCTTAGCACCCGTTCAACACTTTTTTCCCAAGAGCTGAACTCTAAAGGGTTTCCCGAGAATTCACGCAATGATCGTACCACGTCTGGGGTTTTGTCCGTTTCTCCTAAATTGTCTTGAAATCTTTCGTCTATCGTCTGATCTCTCACTATCATTGGGTCAATATCAACATTATTTAAATTTCGCAACATCTCTCCCGTCCGCGTTTAGAGTCTGAAAAACTATATTCCTTATCAAATTTGTTAGATCGGGTGCCGCTTGCAAAGCAGGAACGGGATTTTGGTTCACATTTTGATTAGGATTTGGGTTTGGATTTGGATTTGGATTTGCGTTTGGATTTGGGGGAACATTTACGTTAATGTTTCCCAACACTGGGGCCTGTCTACTCTTTTTTTCGGAAATTTAATTTGCGACCCTTTTCTATCAGATCCTTAAAGTATTATTTACGATCGCGAACCCTATTTCAATTTTGTTATTTGTTCACTTTTGTCAAAATCTACAGTTTCACTTTCAATTTTTGATTATATTCGAGTAATTATTTTGAATTATTACAAGATTTTACCTTATATTTCCCAATTATACAAAATATTTTGATCAGTTAGTTTTCAACAATCAATCACATTCAAACTTCGAGTCCTCTCTTTTTCTATTTTCAAAATCTCTTAGTTATTCAAGATATTTCAATCGAAAAATTAGTATTTTTATTTCTTTACTTTTTCTTTTCTCTTAGTTTAAGATATTTCAATCAAAAAAATAGTATTTTTATTTCTTTAATATATCTTTTCTCTTAATTATTCAAGTTATTTCAATAAAAAATTAGTATTTTTATTTCTTTATTTTTTCTTTTCTCTTAGTTTAAGATATTTCAATCAAAAAAATAGTATTTTTATTTCTTTAATATTTCTTTTCTCTTAATTATTCAAGTTATTTCAATAAAAAATTAGTATTTTTATTTTTTCACTTTTCTTTTCTATTACAAGGCTTACTTTATTAATCTTAATTATTCAAAATAAAAAATTGGTATTTTTATTTTTTTACTATTTCTTTTCTATTACAAGGCTTACTTTATTAATCTTATTTTTAACTTACGTTAGGATTCCTGCTACAGGCAATTTCATAATGCCTGGAGTCGTCGATGACATCTACAAGTGGCTGCTCGCAAAAACTCGAACTCCTTTTTAGCTGGTTGCTGCTTACTAAGGGGCCTCTTTCCTTGTTGTGATATTCCGCAGGATTCTAGTGGCACTTATAGTGGCAGTTCAGATTTTTGTAGAGTTAGTGGCACTGTTTTGTCTTAGGATTTTTAGTGGCACTTTTTTATCAGTAGCACTTTGTTTTCCGTAAGATTTGTGGCACTTTTGTTTCAATTAGGTTTATTTTTAGCTCGGGCGCCAGATAGGTTTTAACTAGTATTTTTGGTTTATCTTCATTTTTTATTTAATCAAATAGAATTTTACAATTTTTATTCTATTCTTACAGTTAACAATTTTACTTTTGAATATTCAATTTGCTATTAGTATTTCTATTAAATCATTATTCTTCTTTTATTATAACTTAAATAGTTCTTAACAAGTATTTCTGGTTTATCTTTATTTTTTATTTAATCAAATATAATTTTACAATTTTTATTCTATTCTTACAGTTAACAATTTTACTTTTGATTATTCAATTTGCTATAAGTATTTCTATTAAATCATTATTCTTCTTTTATTATAATCATTTATAATTTTTTGGTAATGCTTGTTGAAAACTAAACCGACGACTAACTTGGAAAATGTAGCCAACATATGTATGGGCCATCAGCGATTGCATTGCAGCGGATACCTATGCCTAAATAGTGCTCTATATTTTTATACCCTCCACATCTCAGTGGCAGAGGGTATATATAGGTTTGTCATTCCGTTTGTAACGCATCGAAAAACTAATTTCCGACCCAATAAAGTATATATATTCTTGATCCTTATCACAGCTCGAGTCGATATAGCGATGTCCGTCTGTCCGTCTGTCCGTCTGTCCGTCTGTCCGTCTGTCCGTGTGTCTGTTGAAATCACGCTCATTCAAAAAAAAAGCATTTACTTAGGTCAGGTTACGAAAAAATTATTTGCCATAATTCCCACCAGGTTGGTATTGAAATCGGAGTAAATCGGGAGCCTCTGCGCTGAGAAATGAACAAAAGTTTATAGATACCTCTAAAAAAAACATGAAACCTAGTGTTTTCTTGTAATAGTTTAGTGGTTGAACATACAACAACATAAAAAAAGCCACAAAAAAAATGTGATTCATACATATTAACAATAACAAGAACACAACTACCATGAGCTATGTTAATAGTATTGCCACAAACCGAGGTGGAGGGTATCAAAGATTCGGCACAGCCGAATTTAACACTCTTACTTGTTTTTAATGCAAAGGTTTTTAATTAAAAAGCAAATGTGAAGTAAATGGACAAAAGGTGTATGGTTGTTAATAGAATTTTATTAAAAGAATAAATATTTAAAAAAACAAAAAAAAAAACAAAAGAAAATCCAAACATTTCCTAAAACAAAGCTAAAAGGGAAAATATTTCTATAAATCCTTAACATTTCGAACCGTGAACTTTTTAAAAACCCTACAAAATCTAAATGAAGAAAAAAAAAGAAGAAAACCCACTCTGTGTTTTATTCATATATGAACGAATTGAATTTACACAGAAAACCAAAATTTTTGATATGTACCAAGTTCGTCGAAAAAACCAAACTACATTAAATAATACAACATATAAAAACAAAACGATTAACATAATCACCACCGTAAGAGGAACTGTTATCCTGTTATTAAAAACGACAAAATCAATAGCCATGAATTGCAAAAAGGGCAACCCAATCCCGGTGAACATGTTTCAGAGAGACGGCGTCTGGTGTGTACAGTACTGTGCAGTAGTTAAGTATTAAATATTTGATGTATTATTATAATATCATTAACTAATTACTAATTAATGCTAGACAAGAAAGAAAAAATAGGCTAAGATAAAAATTTGGCTAAAAATGAATAAAAATTTAAATTTTGCTAAAATTGAATAATAATTTAAAATTTGGCTAAAATTAAAAAAACAAGTTAAAATTTTGCTAAAATTACATAGTAATTTAAAATTGTGCTAAAATTAAGTAACAATTAAACGTTTTGCTAAAATTACATAATAATTAAAAGTTTTGCTAAAATTACATAATAATTAAAATTTTTGCTAAAATTAAGTAATAATTTAACGTTTTGCTAAAATTACATAATAATTTAAAATTTGGCTAAAATTACATAATAATTAAAATTTTTGCTAAAATTACATCGTAATTTAAAATTGTGCTAAAATTAAGTAATAATTTAACGTTTTGCTAAAAATTAAATAAAAAGTTTCTACAATTAAATTTTGGCTAAGTAAAGAAAAAAAAAAAAAAAATGCGGCTAAATCAAAGAGCTATAAATGAAAACGAAACATATATATATATATATAACGGGTTCTGGCCTCGTATATAAGTTAAAAAAAAAAAGTACAGTTGCACTAAAACAATGAATTTTAAATAAAAATGTAAATTATATAACCCAATGTAGGAAACCAAACCAAACCAAATTTTTCTAATCATTTAAGTGGGTTACCTCCAAATAAGATGGATCATAGGTAACAATGTAGGGAGGGCAAAAGGGGCAGAACACCTCGTCCCCAATCCCAAGGTAAGTATGGCCATCCGTCCCTTTAGCGACAGTTTACAGTTTTTTAAAATCGCACGTGAACATCTGTAGTGCGGTTTCCCTGGGCCTGAGCAAGACCCCACCCATCCGGCGAGCTAGGCCCCACGCCAGCACGTGCGACCAGCAAAGGCTCAGGGAAACGGAAGTTCCACCACCGCCGCACCATTACAGGTGTAATCAAGGTTCGTGTCATTACATTAGAAGTATGCCATTACATTAGAAGTAAGCAATTTTACATCGTTTAAAATCATAGAGAGTGATTTAATTGGGTTCCAAACGAACACATTTGAAATGCAGCTTTCCAGTCATAAACGAAATGGGTTTCAGCAAATCAAGTTGGACTAATTTTATCGTATGTTTATTAGTAGAGTAGAAGAGATGTATACGTATGTGTGATATTTTTAATATTAAATCAAATATCAGTATTCCTTATTCTATTTAGTACATGGATATCTTAATAACACATATCTTGTCGCTACAATTTTGCTGAAGAATGAAATGAAAAATCATCAATGATTCTTGAGTTATATCGTAAAAACTAAGCCAACATACATCAAGATAAAAAAAAAAAAATATATAAAAAGTCATATAAAAAGTTTTGCCTGAGAACGCCAAACCCTTTGGAGGTTTTACTTTACTGGCCAGGCACTCTCATCCTGACTTTGAATTTCTCACCCACCAGACAATATATTCCGAATAAATAAATGTCCAATTGTGATTTAAAAAACGGTGGAAATTTATTTGTACACCTGATATATTATATGAAATTATAAACTTAGCAATACCTGTTTTTTATACATTATCAGAAGTTATTGATGACAATAGAAAACAGCTGTTTACTGCTTCTAGTTGCTTGTTGATGCAACCCGAAACAATATTGTACAGAGTGCACCGTTTACCAGAACATTTTGATGTGCAAACATCCATACGCTCATGGGGTAAAAAAATATTTCACAATACAATCACAAAAACAGAATAAGACAAAAACGGTGTGAGTTATGAGTGTATTGGTGCAATAAAATTATTGCAGCTAATTCAACAACCGTCAAGAATAGCACTATTACAAATATAACAAAATCGAAGTATAACAACTAATTCAATAACCAAAAAGTATAACAGCGAAAAATAGGCGTATTTTAATTTTTTTTCGGAGATATGAATAATGTTGGATTAAAAAAAACAGAAAAAAAATTAAAAAATGTATTTATTTATATTTTAAGCATCTTAAACCAGATCTCACAGTCGGTGTAGCTAGGTCTGAAAGGGATAGACTAAAATAAAACAATAAAAAAAAATGGGTCACATGCCCGATGCATTACATTTTTCAACTTTTGTTGTAGTGTGTCAATGAAACTTAACAAAAATACAATTGATGATTACAGTGTAAATGGTCACGAAAAGGATTCATGAGAACACGTTGGGAAGTTAACAATACTGTTTTTGATCTAGTCAATATTCATCTATTTCACGATGCATCTAATTTAGCTGCTTGTGAAGAATTTCCATCAGTCTACTGTAAAACAAGAAGAAGAGCATTAGTACATACTTTAGAGAGGTAAATATTTGTATTTTACAACAGTCTATGGTTCGAGACACTTATTTGTAATTGGTATAACGTTATTTAACTCATATATGTATAAACCATTTTTTTTTATTTACAGATTTCATTTGGATGAAAAAAATGGATTAGCACCAATTTTCGTGTTCGGCGATTTTAATTTTAGATGCGATACAGAAGGGGTGATTAAGGTATGAAAATGTATAATTTTTAATAATCTTACGTAAGAATATTTCATGCAACCCAAATTCCATACATATTGAGAATATTATTAAAATTTTAGCTTATTTTATAATAAATTACGAATAATTCCTGTAAAGAATTGCAGTTCGATGCAAAAAACTATACAGTAGGTGTAATCCAAACTGGACCAGGCATAAGTATTTTTTCAACTAAGAATATTATTATATAAAGAAAAATTTAAAATACCAATTTTTATATTGTGTACATTAGATTATTTGAATGCCTTTTTATTTATATAAAAAGCATTAAATTCATTCGCTAAAAATATTAAAAAATTAATAATAAGGAATAATACAATAAAAAACACGAGATTAAGAGCAACATACTTCCAGCTAATTTCAGTACTTTGTCTGCATTCCTTTATTTGAGTACTTAAGACGTGTTTTCTGTGATTGTATGTTTTTCGCAATATTCGGAAATCATATTCCGCCATTCTTCAAGTAAAGCCTTTTGGAGATCTGCTTTTTGAAAATGGTGTTCTTTTTGAACCGTTGTCCCAAAGAATCACAAAAATTCTATATTGATTAATATCAGGGCTCTGAGAAGCGTCTGCATAACGTCTGGGCGATTGTAAAAAACAGGACTGTAAATTTTAAACTATGTCCGAAGTTTTTAACCGCTCCAGCCAAATTTTATTTCTAAATATTTAGATATACCTATTGAACCATAACTTCATCAATAAAAATCGTGACACCCGGGTCATGCTTTGGAACACAAGCCCCATACCCTAACTGAGCCTCCTCTATGTTTAATTGTTGTTTTTAAACTTTTAGGCAACAGCGCTACATTGGTCTTTTTCCATACGTAGGGTTTTCCATCCAACTCGAAGAGGTTAAACTTGCTCTCAGCAGTGAATGAGTGCGCGTAATCTTTAGTGAACTGCAAACGTTTTTTTTTTTATTAGCCTTACTTACATATGTTTTTTCTACATCTTCCTCCCAAATTAGATTTTTTTTATTTTTCTTACCAAATACCGCTTGTATCTTTTTTGTTCTGTTTGAAAATTTTTATATCATTTAACGATGTCATGAATGGTGGAATGTCTTCTGTTTACCAGTTTTTCCAACCTCTCTTGTCGTCCTTCCACTTTTATTGTGACTCATTTTAAACTCACAAATATATTTTGCAGTTTGTCCCAGTTGTCGAGCCAGTTTCAAGAGGAAAGGTATTAATGTGTGTCATATAAATGCTCAGAGCCTAAATAACAAAATTGATGAATTCAGATTGACATTTGAAAACTCATCTGTGGATGTTATTTGTGTGTCAGAGACTTGGTTCGTAACAGATACGCCTGACAGTCTGTGTAATTTAAATGGTTATGTTGTATTCAGAGCTGATCGTAAAACACATGCTGGTGGTGTTGCAATATATATTAGGGAAGGTATTAAATGTAATTTTAAATGCAGATCTAATGAAGGTGAGGTAATTGATGAAATCGAATATTTGTTTGTAGAGGTTATTTCTGAAAACAACAAAATGCTTATAGGATGTATATACAGGCCACACCGTGATACTGTGATCACTTCTTTTATGGAAGTATTAGAGAGGTTGACGATCACCTGCATGGATTTGTTAATTGCAGGTGATTTTAATTTTAATTGTAATCTTCTGTGTGACACTTATGTCTCAGAAAACATGGAAACCATTGGTCTCACTTCATTAAACTACACGATGCCTACACACTATACATCAACAGCAAGTACTTTACTTGACCTTTTTTTTTGTTAACGATTTAACCAAAGTATTGTTGTACGACCAACTATCGGCCTCATGTTTCTCGAAACACGACTTAATTTTCACGACATATGACTTTATTTTAAATAATGAAACACTATCAGTTACATATCGTGACTTTAATAATATCAATTACAATGTTTTGGCAGAACATATTTCTTTAGTAAATTCCTTCTTGGAGAATAATATCTCATACTTATTTGATCTTACTGTACCTAAGATAACGAAGAACATTAGGACCTATACAAGATCGTGGTTTACAGCACATATTAAACAACTGATTGGTCAAAGAGATAATGCGTTTTCACGTTGGAAAAAATTTAAGTTACCTCAACTTAAAGAAGAATATCGAAATCTTAGAAGAGAAGTTACTCGTGAAATTCGTAGATCAAAGTCTGAATATTATGGCCACCGTTTTGAAAATGCAATTAACACCAAACGGAAATGGAAAACTATTCGGGAAATTGGAATTGGCCGAACTATTAATAGGAAAACTTGCGAACTCACTCCTGATGAACTTAATTCAGCTTTTACTAATTTACCCACTGTTCAATGTCAACCTCCTGCACACAATACAATCAATAACCTAGTGATTTCTGACAATGATAGTCCATTTGATTTTCAATGTGTTAGCAATGATGAGGCCCTTACCTGTCTTTTAGCCATAAAATCAAATGCAATTGGATATGATAACATGCACCCTAAATTTATCAAAATTATCCTTCCTATCCTCTTACCATACATAACTTACATGTATAATACGATCCTTACCACCAGCGTGTTTCCAACACAATGGAAGCATGCAAAGGTTATTCCTGTGCCTAAGACAAACTCTGAGTTTAGGCCTATATCAATACTACCATTCTTTTCTAAGGCTCTTGAGAAGATAATGCATAAGCAGATAAACGAATACCTAAAACGATTTGGGCTATTATCGCAAAAGCAATCAGGCTTTAGGCAAAAACATAGTTGTACAACTACTTTAATAGATGTTGCAGATGATATTCGTCATGCAATTGATGGTGGAAATATTTGCTTTTTAGTCCTTCTTCATCATTCTAAAGCCTTCGACATAGTTGATCACTCAATACTTTCAACAAAACTTAGCCGGCTTTTTAATTTCTCCGTGTGTTCAAAGAAACTTATTGAATCCTACCTGGCAAACCGTGTTCAGTCAGTCTTCCTTAATAACCAATTTTCGAGACCACTACATCTACCTAAAGGTGTTCCGCAAGGCTCAATTCTAGGCCCTCTTTTATTTTCAATGTACGCCAATGACTTGCCAGATCATGTAAAGTATTGTAAAGTACACATGTACGCCGATGACGTCCAACTATATCTTTGCAGTCCACTAATATCTTCCAGAGAAAACGTAGCAAAACTTAATGATGATTTAAATAATATTTATAACTGGGAAACTGCTAATGGACTTTGTCTGAATCCCCTCAAGTCCAAATGTCTCATCATGCACAAGAAAACTCTACGTCATAATCTAGATTTTGATATTGTTCTCAACAATCAGAGAATTGAAATTGTGTCCTCATCAAAAAATCTGGGTATTGTTTTTAATGACACACTTAGTTGGAACAATCACGTAAACGTTGTGGTAGGGAGAACGTATGGTATGCTTCGGACGCTTTGGGCGACTCAACCTTGCACTCCATTAAATATAAGAATAATACTTGCAAAATCTTACCTAATGCCGGTTTTATTATACGGGTGTGAAATTTTTGCTTTATGTGACTTAACTAGTAAGAGAAAACTAAATGTGGCCTTCAATAGTATTATAAGGTATGTTTATGGATTAAACAGACTTGATCGTATTTCCTCGTTTTCAACAAGACTATATGGTATGTCGTTTGATAATATTTTAAAATTAAAGGTGCTAGTCCTATTACACAAAATTATATATCAGAAGGAACCATCATACCTTTTCAACCGCTTAACCTTTGCAAGATCCAATAGAGGGAGAAAGCTTGTACCGATAAGATATCGTAGTAAAATTTCTGAATGGCAGTTCTATTTTAATGCCGTTTATCTCTGGAACTTACTACCAAATCAAACACAGAAAATCAACAACGCAATACAGTTCAAAAACAAAATAACTGCTAGTTTTTCAATGCAAATTTAAATTGTTTGTCACTTATTGTTTTTAATATACCTACGTTATTTCAACCATTTTTCTCTTTTTTTTTTCTTAATCAAAATTTTTACCATTTGATTCTTTTATGTTAAATTATGTCAAACTCATTCATTTATTTCGTTCTTTATTTTATTTATTTTTTTATTTACTTTATATAATTATACAATTTATTTAAATATTTTTGTATACCGTAACTTGTTTTTCTTTAAAAATTCCCATACTATAATATAAAAGATGTAAATCTTGTTGTATGGGAAGAACAAATAAAAATAAACTAAACTAAACTAAACTAAATTTAGGGTTTAATTTAGTTTGTACATATTTTTAAACCTCTCACTTACTAAATTAAATTTTATAACAATTTATGATAGAAAACGCAAATGAAGTACGATTTTTTTTTTAAATTTCTGTAAGTGTCCAGTTTGGTTTGCGCTTAATTTTTTATTCTTTTTTACTTTAACCCTCCGATGAGTGAGAAAGTCCCTAGAGACCTTTTTGCCTTTTCAAACTGAAATTACTTCTACTTCGGCAACTACAACCCCCCCCCCCCCCAAAGTTACTCTGTATTCCAAGAGTTGCGCATCTTTTGGAAAAAAAAAATCAAGCCGATCGGATCATTACTTAAGGAGTTATTGAGGTTTTAGTGAGAATAGTACGCGGACGTGTGAATAGGTCCGTATGGACCTTGTACTGAATTTCACTAATAAATGCATGTTTTTGGGCATCATTATAATTTTTTTTATTGTTTCAGCACATAATTTACTTGTTGTGAACACAAAGACCTAAACTCAAAGACATTAGGGATGATGATAAAAACAAAAAATTCTAAGAAAAATTCAAAGACATGAACTTTATTGCTTTCAAGGAAAGGCACAATATTCTAATTTTATACTACTAGCAATAAACCAGTTCTTAGAATTTTTTGTTCTTAGTATTTTGTTCTTCGAATTTTTTGTTCTTAGTATTTTGTTCTTGGAATTTTTTGTTCTTAGTATTTTGTTCTTAGTATTTTTGTTCTTAGAATTTTTTCTTAGAATTTTTTGTTTTTATCATCATCCCTAATGTCTTTGAGTTTAGGTAGACGTACGAAAGAATATAAAAGAAGTTGTAGTTTCGTAAACCAAATCACTCAAAGTTTAGACAGCGAAGAGTAAAATCGTGTGTGATAGAAACAAAAATATAAATATGGCAGATGCGAGTAATTTGGACGTTGCTGAAATTGTTGTACGCCGTAGTACACGTTACCAGCAAATGACTGCGGATGAAAGGCGTGCAGCTGATAGTAGATTTGCTGATTTTATGGACGAAGACATGGATGAAGAAATTGATATTGCTGCAATTGATAATTATGAAGTTGAGGATGATGAAGAGTCAGATGCCGAAACTGAAGGATACGTCAAGCTAAATGAAGATACTGATGACGACGATAATGAAGAGGAAGAAAATGATGGACAGGAAACGAATGAAAGTTACTATATTGGTAAAGATGGCACCCAATGGAGTAAAAAAGCACCACCAACATCACGCACTCGTAATCATAACGTGGTCGACTTCACAAGAAAGAAACCAGGACCAACAGGAAATATACACGACCCCTATACAATAATGCGTTCAATCATGACAGAGGAAATAATACACTTAGTGCTACGTGAAACAAATCGTAAAGGCAGGGAGGTTACAGCTGCATGGAATTTGGCGAATCCCACGAAGAAAAAGGAGTGGAAGACAGTGACAGTGAAAGAGTTTGACGCCTTTGTAGCTATTCTTTTGTATGCTGGATTCACAAGATCAAACCATGAACCAGCTATGGAATTATGGGGCGCGACGCGTTGCCCAATATACAAAGCTGCGTTGTCGTACGATCGCTTCATGTGTATAAAGCAATTTATTCGATTCGACAATGGAAATACTCGACAACAGCGACTCATCAACAGCAAAACTGCGGCTATTGACGATATTTGGCAAATGTTGCAACATAACTTGGCAGCAGCTTACACTCCTCATGTAGCACTAACAGTTGATGAGCAGTTGTTCCCTTACAGAGGCCGGACCCGCTTCACACAATACATTCCGTCAAAGCCAGCTAAGTATGGTTTGAAAGTATGGTGGTTATGCGACTCACAGAGTTATTATCCTGTGAAGGGAATGATATATTCTGGAAAACTGCCAAACCAACAACGGGAGATAAACCAAGGGCAGAACGTAGTGCTGGATCTTGTGGAAAAATATTTAGATGCTGGCCGTACTATATACGCGGATAATTTCTTTACCACTCTTGACTTGGCGCGTATTTTGTTGAGGAGGAAGACCGCATATGTTGGTACAGTGCGCTACAACAAAACATTCATTCCACAGGAGTTCAAGAAGAACCCGAAGCGCACCATCAATAGTACATTATTTGGGTTCAACGAAGGGGATATAGCGTTATGCTCATACATGCCGAAAAAAAATAAAGTGGTGAACGTGCTCTCCACAATGCACTACACCTGCCTCGTTGACGAGCAAACCGAGAAGCGGAAGCCCTATGCCATATTAGATTACAACGCCAACAAATGCGGCGTTGATACCATGGATCAAATGCTAGGCACTTACAGCTGCAAAAGAGCAACACAACGATGGCCGTTGGCCATGTTTTATAATATGCTGGACGTCGCTACATTGGCTGCTTTTACGATTTACAACGAAATGAAGCCTTTAAAAAGGAGTGACAGACGGCGGTCGTTCTTGTTACTGCTAACGAAACAATTGGCCACACCAAATATCGAAGAACGTGCCCTGAACAACCATATAACCTCATATCCAAGGATACGCAATGCGATGGAAGCATTCGATGTCAGGGTAAGAAAAACATCTTCAAATTCAAGAATAGAATATACATTTATTTGTTTTTTATTTTTCTTTTCATTTCAAGTAGACCGTCATGTCGCCTTTGCCGTTCTGAGTACGGGCGGCAGCGGAAAACGCGGGCATACTGCTTCGGGTGCGGCAACGCTGTTTGCGGAGAGCATAGCACACTTTTACATCGCTGCAAACTTGCGCACAGGGCGGGGGACAAGAAGTACACGCTTAACAACAATAATTTTTAAACTTTTTTATAATAGTGTTAAGAAAATTCAAGCAAAAAAAAAAAAAAAAAATTTAAAAAAATTTAAAAAATTATTTTTGTATGTAGAATTTAGTTATAAACAATAAAAACAAAAAAAAAAATCAAAACAAATTTTTTATATGAAAAAAAAAAACATGATTTACAAAAAAGGTCCGTAGGGACCTTTTCACACGGCCGTGAAGTTCAGAACTGTCACTCATCGGAGGGTTAATGCTGATTTATTGTGCTTCCACTTAATTAATTTAATCTTTGATTATACCAGTAAAATGGTGATAAAATTTCATGGCGTTAACAAAATATTGGCGAAATATACGTTTTAAATATCTTTTTTTTTAAAATTGACGTATACTTTATCCCAGTTGGGATTATAACTACTGCTAAATATTCATTTATTTTTATGAGTATAATATTAATGCATTTTTTTTTTAATAGTTAATAATAATATCTACATGTTCACAGTTCGAATCTAACTCTCTTTACGAACGGTTGTGTAAAAAATCAAAGCGCTTAGAGTACAACTATTTAAAATTAAAACAAGTGTATAATTTTGTTTTTGCAATTGCCTATTCTTGATCTCATTTGAAGTCACGTGGTAGACAATCCAGCTTAAAACAGGAATATAAATTTTGCGATGGCCCGAGGGGCCAAGTCTTCATCAAAAAGAAAGCTTGTGAATAAGAAGATGACAAAACTTCCTCCGGGTTTTATTAACCCGAACATGGCGTCAACTTCAAGCAACAGATTTAGCCTGCTTGCTGGCCTCAATGATATGGACGTAACTCCCGTATCAAATATTAACGATGTTAAGGAACACAAACCTCCACCGATTGTTGTAGAAGCTAACGCTTCATTTACAGAAATACAAAAGCTGCTTGGTAAGTATTGCATTTTCAAACGTACTTCTATTGGTACCAAAATTTTTGCTCCTAGTAATAAAATGTACGAATGCTACAAACAAATACTTAAAGAGAATAAGATGGAGTTTCATTCTTATGGCTCCAAAGAAAATAGGTTATACACCACCTTTTTACACGGTTTACCCCGCATAAGCTCTGAGGAAATCTCCAAGGAGCTAAAAAACTACAACCTATCCCCCTCTTCCGTAACTGAAATAGTCACCAAATTCAGTTCAAACAATAATGCAGTTTATAAAGTTCAATTTGTTCGTAAAAATTTTAATCCAACTGCTTTAAAAAATGTACGAACAATTTCTAACATTATAATTTCTTGGAAAAAATACAAAACGAAATCCAAGAACAAACCAACTCAATGCTGGAACTGCTTGATGTATGGCCATGGCGGTGAACATTGCCATCGAATTGCTGCATGTATGATATGTGCAGAACAACATCATACAAGTGTGTGTCCGTTTAACACAAATGAAAAAAGGCCAGCTGTTTTTACATGCTTTAATTGCAAAAAAACAAGGAAAAGAGAGAACTGATCACTCTGCAAACGATATCAACTGTCCGTTACGTTCTCTCTATTTGGAAACTAGAACAAGAGTTACTTCTAAAAGTCCGAATAAAAGCAGACAACAACAAAATAACTCATTTCAATTTAATGTGGGAGATTTCCCTAATTTAAGAAACAACAACACAAATTGTAACAATAACATCAATAATAACAGCAAAGCTACATATGCTAACCAGCTGAAAACAAACAACGATTTATTTAGCATTGATGAGCTTTTTGATATTTTCACTACAGCTATGGATGATTTGCATAGGTGCACTTCAAAAGTACAACAAATCAAAGTTGTAATGTCAATGGTAAAATACGCCCATGGATTATACTAATAATTTAAACGAATTCAAAATGCTTCACTTGATTGCTAATGGCATTTCAAACTTTTCTAAATTAAAACAATTTGAAATACTAATTGAAAGAGAAAATATTAAAATAGCGTCTTTGAATGAAACATTTTTTTCAGAAAATCATAGACCCTTTTTTAAAAATTATTATTTATATAGAAGTGACAGAACAGATGCTAGAGGAGGAGGAGTAGCTCTGTTAATTCATAAATCTGTCGCTCATAAAAACCTCTTTATATCAAACACTTCATCAATCGAAAACATATCAATTGAAGTTATTATAAATAATAGACCTATTGTTGTATCTTCGTTATATTCAGCAAGATATACCCATAACTTCTGTGCTGATATCTTGAACCTAACACCTTGCACCAAAGAATACATAGTTTTTGGTGACCTAAATGCCAAACATTGCTCTTGGAATTGCCGTTCAAATAATACTGCAGGAATAGCACTCAACAACCTACAGCAATCAAGCAATTTTTTTATACACTATCCTAATAGTCCAACCCTATTCCCCCATCAACACAATCGCGAAGCATCCACAGTCGATATTATTTTAAGCAATACCGCTTTAAATATAGACGTAAAGACAATGGATTACGAAATACCATCAGACCATCGCCCCATTATGTGTACACTTAAAAGATCAGTGGCCTCGCAGGTTGACCTCAACTATTATGATTATAGTGCAACCAACTGGAACATTTATATGAATTTTTTAGAAAATAAAATCACGTTAAATTCGGATATATACAATACCAAGGTAGTAATTGATCAGGAAATACAAAAATTTATAAATGTAGTCTTCGAAGCAAGGGATGCGTCTACACCTAAAATAACCCAACAAAATAATTACGCATTACCAGAAAGTACTGTGAAATATATTAAACTAAGAAGAAGCTTTCAAAGAAAAAGCCAACGATCTTCAAATATAGCCGAGCAAACTTTTTATAATCAATGTACTAAGTTTCTAAGTAACATGATTGATAAAAGAATTAATTGGGAACGCAATAACAAATGGTGTCAATTATTATCCAATATAAAACCAGGTGATAAATCATTTTGGAGAATAAGCAGGAACTTGCGAGGAAATGGAAAAAATCAAATCTCTCACCTTGAGGTTGGAAATACAAGGATAACATCTGATAAGGACAAGGCTGAAGTCCTGGCAAATACATTTGTCAAAGCAAATAACCTCACTTCGAATTACAACCACTCAGCGGATATAGCAATAAATTCAACAGTAAATAATTTTAAGAAGGAAAATCCCACTTCTGAGTCAGCAATTTATACATCTCTAGAAGAAGTAATGAATATTGTCTCATTAATAAAACCCTCAAAATCTCCTGGTTTTGACAATGTTCCCAACCTGCTCTTAAAGAAACTACCACTCAAAGCTCTAAAATTACTGGTTATAATATTTAACAGCTGCATCAAACTCAACTATTTCCCAAACCATTTCAAAAACGCTAAGGTTATAGCTATCAACAAATCTAGTAAGCCAAAAAATAACCCAAATAGCTATAGACCTATTAGTTTATTAAGTAACTTAGGTAAAATATTTGAAAAAATACTACATTCTCGTCTTAGTGAATTTGTAACGACCAATTCTATTGTTGCTAAAGAACAATTTGGATTTAAAAAAGGGCATAGCACTACTCACCAAATAAACAGAATTAAAAATCAAATAATCAGCAATAAAAACAATAAACGTTCAACGGGTCTAATATTGTTGGATATCGAAAAAGCGTTTGACACCGTTTGGCATAATGGCCTAGTATTTAAACTTCTTGATGCAAATGTACCAAAATATTTATGCAAACTTATTTCAGATTTCATTCACGGCAGAAGCTTTAAAGTTGCGATTAATAATGAAACATCATCTCCAAAAACCATTACCACAGGGTTACCTCAAGGATCAGTCTTGTCGCCATTGCTTTACTCGATATATACATCCGATTTCAAAGTCCCGAAATATATCAAAATTGTTTACTACGCAGATTATACTGCGTTAATTTCTTCAAACAAACTTACAAGTGCACTCCTGAAGAAAATGGAAAAGGGACTTGTAAATTGCAGTAAATATTTTCACAAATGGAAAATCAAAATTAATCCAAACAAGACCCAAGCAATTATTTTTCCGTTCAACAAATCTCCCAAAAGATTGCCAAGACGTCATCTTCATATTGGAAATAATACCATAAATGTAGTTAATCATGACAAATATCTCGGAGTTGTCTTGGACAAAAAGCTTACTTTTAAACAACATATTATGGCTACGTGCCAAAAAGCTATAAAATCATTTAAAGCATTATGGCCACTTCTAAATAGAAGGTCATTTCTAAACCCCAAAAACAAAAATCTCCTATTCAAAAGTGTTATAAGGCCAATATTAACATACGCGTGTCCTATTTGGAGTGACGCTGCCAACTGTCACCTAAAACGCTTACAAATTATACAAAACAAATGTCTTAAAATGATAAATAAAAAGCCCTGGAGGTATCCTACAAATCTTCTTCATGAAGAAACAGGTTATGAAAAAATTATCGATTTCATAACAAGGATTAACAACAATTATTTTGCCAAAATTGAAAATTCCTCTTACCCACTGATAAGAGAATGTAGAGAAGTAACGTAAAATTAAAAAGAAATCACCAAATTGAAAATTATATGCTTATAGAGGTCTATTATTTCTAATAAACCTTCTATAAGCATATAAATATTTTCAGATAATATTTGAATTTATTAAATCATATAAAGGTTTTTCCCTCCCATTTTCCTTTAAAAATCATTAAAAAATAAAATAAAAACTATTTACTGTCTTTAGATCCTATATATTATTTGTTGAGATATCTATGTAAAGATAAGATCTCATATGTAAATATCAAATTTGTTAAAATATGTAAATAAAGGAAGAATATATAATTGAAAAAAAAAATATCTACATGTTAACATTTTAATAATGTTATAATGTTTATTATTTTGAAATAATAAACCATAATACACAAACCGAAATAAACACTACAAAGATACAAACAAAATCTTCTGCAAAAACGAAAAACAAGTTAGAAAACTATAGCCGGTCTAGACCGACAATACGATACCCTATAACATGCGTTTTGTGACCCTATCTCATATGCCCAACTAATTAGATATAGAAAATAAGCATGAACCAAATTTGAGTGGAATTGTTATTAATTTTGTTGACTTCGGATATGAAAAACTTCATATCGGATGATATATTTAAATGGTGACTGGGTCG
>OY821517.1:238172560-238544542 GCA_963682025.1 Cordilura impudica | reverse complement strand
ATCAGATCATACGACTATGACTATTTGTCGTCAGTCGGATAAAGATAAATAACATTTAGCTATATTTAAAATAGTGTTTCATGTTGTATAACAATTAATAATTAAATTCAAAAATTAGATCTTTTCTATAACCTATCGCATCTATAACATAACTAGATATTTCATTAAAGTAATTTTTAGCGTCATCTATATACATACATATATAAAATTCATTTTCTGTTTGTTTCTTTATTTGTTTGTTTGTTTGTTTGACCACTATACAAATTTTTATTTTTCAACGGATTTCGCTGAAATTTGGTATACACGATCTCTGTACCCCAGAGAAGGTCGCCATATGCTTCTTACCTGCCACGCCTACTTTTACGCCCACTTTTTATATACAATTCTTTTTATGTTTGTTCGCTATACAAATTTTTATTTGTTAGCGGATTTCTCTGAAATTTGGTACACACGATTTCTGTGCTAAAGGTAAGGTCGCCATATGCGTCTTACTGGCTACGCCTACTTTTACGCCCACTTTTTGTGTAAAATTAATATTCTGTTCTTCGGTATATTTTCAACGGATTTCTGTCAAATTTGGTTCGCACGATCTTTGTACTTTACGGAAGGTCACCATATGCCTCTTACCTTCCACGCCTACTCTTACGCCCACTTTTTGTATAAAATTGCTTTTCTGTTTTTTGGTATATTTGTTCGCTATACAAATTTTTATTTTTCAATGGACTTCTCTGAAATTTGGTTCGAACGATCTCTATACCCCAGAGAAGGTCGCCATATGCTTTTTTCCAGCCACGCCTACTTTTACGCCCCCTTTTTAATTTTTTATCGCTCGAATTACTGCACAATGTTCTCATATCCCAGGCAAGGTCGTCATATATTTTTATCGGCCACGCCCACTTTTTTAATTTTCTATACACGCTTTTGTTGTTAGTTAACATATTTCAATTTTTCAATGGACTTCCCTAAAACTTTGAGCATAAATCTATTTACTTACTACTCTTGAGTTTACACCATTATGAAATAAGTATTGTAAATCAACATATTACAAATATTCCCGTCTTGCCTTTTTTACTATAGGAGTTATGACACCCCAAAATTAGAGCATATATATTTCATGGTTGAACAGATACTGGTTAACAACCGCTGTAGGATGAGGTAATTTAATTTTCTATACACGCTTTTGTTGTTAGTTAACATATTTCAATTTTTCAATGGACTTCCCTAAAACTTTGAGCATAAATCTATTTACTTACTACTCTTGAGTTTACACCATTATGAAATAAGTATTGTAAATCAACATATTACAAATATTCCCGTCTTGCCTTTTTTACTATAGGAGTTATGACACCCCAAAATTAGAGCATATATATTTCATGGTTGAACAGATACTGGTTAACAACCGCTGTAGGATGAGGTAAATTTATACAAATATTTCCATCTCGCCTTTTTAATTACATTGGAAGACAAAATATTACATTTATTTCCATCTCGTTTTTTGGCTATACTGGAAAGCAACCTATTACAAATATTTCCATTTCATCTTTTTCACTATATAAATGAGTTGCAACTGTGGAAAAAGAACTACTTGCAATTGTGACTTGCACATGAAAGCATAGCATATAGGCCGTACTACCTAAATATAAAAAGGCTTAGACTAAACAGAACTCTAGCGAACCTGATCAGACCCAAATTCATATCGAGTCTCAACGAGTTAGACAATCTGAGTCGAGAAACGCTGAAACACCTGAGCAAACCCAATAACCTCCTGAAACCCAAAGATAAAGACCAGGTTTGTTAAGAAAAGCAGCAATGCCTGAATCTACTCAACACTGTCTAGAAATCCAGCGGCTAAGACAGCTGAGTCAAGGGAATGTGAAACTCCTGAAAAGACTGTAATATCCCTACCAGAAAAATTTTGTAAGTTGGTTCCTTCATTGCAAGAGATGGTAAAAAGAGTTTTTCCTAACATAACGTACGTAAGAGGACAATCTCTTACGGTAGCAGGTATAAACTTAGAATCTCCCTGTTTTTCTCATAGATAATTATATGTCGCCTGCTCCAGAGTTGGGAGCCAGCACAATCTTTTCGTATATGGACCAGAAGGAAAAACCAGAAATGTTGTATATCCCAAAGTTCTAGAATAACTAAAATTCATAACTTTTAGACATCATACACTCAAAATAATCCATGCATATACGTAATTGGTTGTAATGGTAAGCAGGCGCTGAGTTCTTAGTCCCCAATGAACAAATACCCAAAAAAAATGAACTTATTCCCCGAAAAATTAGTTAATAACTTCACGATGAACAAATTCCCCAAAGTTAAAAAAAGATCCCTCTGAATCTCTGTCCTGCAATAAACGTATTTAAAATCTGTATTCTTTTCAATAGCATCATTTCGGTGTGCGGAAGCGGCGCGCGGCCACGGACCCGACGCGACGCGCTCGCGGAACACAGCTTAGCTGAAATATCGGAATGATCTGAAAAATATAATTTGGCGATTAAAATAAGTTGACAACAACTGCGCGGCAGCAATAATAATAATAACTACGTATATGCAATAATTACTATACATATACAATAAGCAGTTTTTAAATCAACCTTGTGGCACAATTTTAAACGTCACATTCATTTTCCATTTTTGATACTTCTATAAATTTGACGTCTCTGCTCAATGATGATAACTTATGAATGAAAAGTAATTCATTTTTTAAAAGTTCTGATTCCTTTAATTTGCAAAATATTTCGATATATTTGATAAATAAACTTAAAAAAAAGGTTAAAGCGGTTTCGCAGCTTATTTTTGAAGCATTTTTGCTGTGGTGTCTTAAAAAAACTTCTAAATTAAAAAATTAAAAAATTCAAATTGAATAAAAAATAAGTTACTCCCCAAAAACGTAAACATTAATAATTATTACCATCCGCTTCAGGCATTAATTGATAATGAAAAAACAGATGATAATATGGTTGCCTCCACTATGACGCCTAAAATTCATATACCGCCAATAACTATATTGAAAAGTAATACAGAAGATATACATAAATTGTGTAAAGATAGCCATATTTCAAAATACTCAATTAGAAAACAAGTAAGAAAATTATAGTCGGTCTAGACCGACTATACGATACCCTATACCATGCGTTTAGAGACCCTATCTCTCAGGCCCAACTAACTGGATATAGAAAAGAAGCATAAACCAAATTTGAGTGGGATTTTTATTAATTTTTTCGGCTGCAGATATGAAAAAGTTCATATCGGATGCTATATCTATATGTGGACTTGGCCCAAAAATGGACCGATCCTGACCATGTTTGGTAAAGTCTCTTGTATTTTTCAAAAATATATATAAACAAAATTTGAGAAGAATCAGTGCAATATTTTCGTTTTTTGATAGATTTAAGTGAAGATCGGGAAGCAGCTCTATATGGGGCCTATGACTAAGAGTTGTCCAATAGGGATCATTTTTAGACTACTGATTAATGGATGTAATATATACATACAAACCCAATTTGGCTAAGATTTGTATGATAATTTGGATCTTATGGCAATATATGTTGATTTCATAGGGGTCATTTGTATGAGGGCTAGGTCTGAACATGGACCGATTCTCACCAATTTCAACAACAGTTAATAACCTTTCAAACGATCTCTTTTCGCTAGAGGAACTTCGATCGCTAACTTTTGAATTAATAGAAAAACTAAAAAACTGTAAATCAAAAAGGGATCAATTTAATGTTATAACAGACTTAGCTTTTCGATTTTTGCCATGACTAGTAATCTAAAGATAATATGGAATTCTAGAGGAATTCGCAACAAACTTCTTGAATTTTTTGATTTCATGTTACGGGAAAATATTGATATTTGTTTAATTAGTGAAACTTGGTTGGACAATAAAAGTTATATGACTCATCCGGAGTATTTTTGCTATCGAAAAGATCGTGAATGCTCCAAAGGTGGTGGTGTAGCAGTGATAGTACGTAAAAATATACGGCACGAACTCTTACTTGAAATTAACACGGAATTAATAGAAAACTTGGGTGTTAGAATAAAACTGGCCGATAATACTAACGTTAACGTTTATAGTTGTTATTTTCCTGGAGGTGCTCCAGGCCCCTCTGATATAAAAAAAACTGCATTTAAGTCGGATCTAAAGTTATTTTCGAGGATTCAAAAGCATTATATCTTAGGAAGTGATTTTAACTGTAGAAATCAATCATGGGGCTGCCTACGAGCCAACTGCTGGGAAAACATTCTTCACGATTTAATAGCAATTAATAAATTTGGCATTGTCTATCCTCTGGAGCCTACTTTAATTCCAGCAAGTAGCAGAGCTAACCCATCTATCCTTGACTTTTTTATTTCAAATGTACCCGATAAACTTTCTGCGCCGTTTACTCTAGACAGGCTTAATTCAGACCATTTACCGGTTTATACTACTTTTGATTCAAAATATCAGTCTACTAATAGCATTAAGTACGACTATTATCACACTAATTGGAATTCCTACAAGAGATATATTAATATTAATGCTTGTCCTTTATTAAATGTACCGCTGAACAATGTAAATGATATTGACAATTTGGTAATGAAATTTACATCACTTTTGCAATCTGCTATCGAACACAGTGTTCCAAAGAAAAATTGTCCAAATATTTTTATTAAACGTTTGCCAAGTCATATTCTCAATTTAATAACTCTGAGAAATAATTCTAGAAGAAACTGGATTAGATATAGACTTCTAATTTGTAAAGCTCAATCGAAATATTTTTATTCGTGAAAACATTTTTAGGTTCGAAACTCCAGATGGAATAATTTGCTGAAAAGTCTTGATTAAAAAAAGTCTTGATTAAAATTATCCGAAAGAAGACGAAACGCATTCCAAGCCTCAAATTAAATAGTAAATTGTATACAACAAATATTCAAAAATCTGAAATACTTGCTCAAAAGTTTTTTTCGAGCCACTCTATCTCTACAAATTTGAGTGATTTAAGTACAAGTGAGACTGTTTCCACGTCTATTAGAATACTGAATAATCAAGATTATTCAATGAGTAGTGGAGATATTGTGAATATCTCAAGTATCAAAAGCATTATCAAGAATTTAAAAAATAAAAAAAGTCCAGGAATAGATGGTATCTCCAATAAATGCATAAAAGCCATGCCTTCAAAAGGTTTAGAAGTCCTAACACGTCTGTATAATGCTTGTTTTAAGATGTGTTACTTCCCAATAAGTTGGAAAAAATCTAAAATAATAGCCACTCCCAAACCGGGAGAAGATCATTCCAGTCCCGACTCATACAGAACAATAAGCCTCTTAAACACTATGTGCAAGTTATTAGAGATACTCATAAAGGATAAATTAGTTAATTTTATTGAAGATTGCAATATTCTTCCCGTCCAGCAATTCGGGTTCCGTGCTCAACACAATACTACACAACCATTAGTTAGAATCAAGAAAATAGTTTAAAAAAATTTCAATGATCAAAAATCTACTGCCATGATTTTACTGGACATAAAATCTGCCTTTGATTCAGTTTGGCATGACGCTCTTATTCATAAGTTAATCTCCATTGGTGTAGGTATTCAAACAATAAAAATCCTTAAAAGTTACCTGACGAATCGGTCATACAGAGTTCATATTGATGAACATTTTTCCGAAGAATACAAAACTCTAGAGGGTTGTCCTCAAGGCTCATGTCTTTTTCCTATTCTCTATAATATTGTTACTTCTGATTTCCCATCATTGTCTGGATGTGAATCCTCAATATTCGCTGACGATACTACTATCTTAAGTTCCAACACTTTGTCCAACGACATATTAAGTAATCTACAAAGATCTGTTAACATAGTAATTGATTACTTTAAGAAATGGAAAATTTCGGTAAATTCTTCTAAAACCCAATCTAACAGTGTAAAATATCTTGGCGTTACACTGGACAGTAAAATGTTATTTAATGAACACATCAGTTCCATTGTTAACAAAATAAATATTACAACCAGAATCATGTACCCATTTATAAATAGAAAGTCTGATCTAAACATTGAAAATAAACTTTTAATTTTAAAGGTAATTTTTCACGCAATCCTATTTTATGCTGCTCCTGCATGGCACGACACGGCAGATTGTCATCTAAGACGTTTACAAGTTTGTCAGAATAAGCTTCTGAAAATGTTTTATAATTTACCACCATATTTTTCAACATGACGCCTACACTCACTCTCTAATATCCAATAAAATAAATTCTGAATTACTGAAGCTTTTTTTAATAGATGTGCTAATTCTCCTTACGAACATTAAATCTTAATGTCCTTAACAAGTTTACTTTTAACTACAAATACATATATCCCGTTTTTATTAAAACTTTTTTTTTTATTGTTAAAGGCTTTTGTAAATTTTTGCTTAATATATTAAGTTACTTTTTAAGAAAGTTATCTTACACTATATTTAAGTCGAAAAGTCAAAATTGGCTAAACTCTTTATATGTACATATATATTAAAATTATTGTGAATCTCAGATAATATTTTAAACAATAAATACATTTGAAAATTTGAAAATTTTAAAATAAAATAATAATTTACTCCCCGTAAACATTGTGGAATTTTTCCATCATGAACATATTCCCAATCCCATAAAAATTTTTGGGGAGAAAGTTAATTTTTTTTGGGGAATTTGTTCATTGGGGACTAAGTACTCAGCGCCTGGTAAGCATAGTGAATCATTTTTCAAGTCAAAGGCCTTTGGATCCCGGGCAAGACCGGGTAAAAACAGCTAGTTGAGAATATTAATTAATTCAATTTCTGTCAGGGTAGTCTTTTTGAGGTACCGGTACCTTATGTGGCGAAGAATTGGGCATTTGCAGATAAAATGAAGAATTTTTTTTCAATTTCGTTCAGATTACATAATGAACAGATACGCGATCTTTGCTGTTGAAGTCTTGTTCCATTTAGTTCCACTAGGTCACACCTTGCTTTAAAGATAAAGCTTATGGCACTTATGTTATTTATCTCAAAATAAGTTTGTTGCTCTCTAAAATTAAGTTTAGAGTAAAAACGTTCTGTTGCTGCTGACTTCTCTCTATTAATTAACATATAAATTAAGTATTCACGTTTTTATGGGGCCCGTGTTAAAATCAAACGCGTCTAGCTTTACTTATGATTCGATCAAGAATATCTTTATTTTTTTCTTTCTCAATACTTAAAACAAATTTTTCATACTTAAAATAAGTTCGTGTGTAAAAAATGCTGATTTAATGTTTACGCTTTTTGGTAACAATAAAAATGAAAATAAATGTGCTGACCGAATGTCTGCACTTGTTTACAAAATATTCTTCATATTGGTATTGACCAAATTAAATTGAAATTTCATACTTAGAATAAGTTCGTGTGTAAAAAATGCTGATTTAATGTTTACGCTTTTTGGTAACAATAAAAATTAAAATAAATGTGCTGACCGAATGTCTGCACTTGTTTACAAAATATTCTTCATATTGACCAAATTAAATTGAAATTAAGCAACCCGTTACCTACATAGTGAATTAATGATTAATAGGGGTATTTCTAATTAATTATTATAGGCATTATTCTAGCGTTGTTAACTCCTCCCCCTTTAAATGTCGGAGCGTCCCTGCTTTGACCTTATCTGCTCGATGATATATTCCATGTCAACTTGTTTGGTTTTTTTATTTCCACGCATATAGTAGATTAGCCATATTATACCTGACATTGCGATGGCCAATGAAATTATAACTGCCTTATGAGCCACTCGGTGTTCCCGCATACCGGATACCAATTCGTAAGTTTCAAGATTTATTTTGTGTAAATACGGTAGTGTTAGCTTAACTTCATGGTTAGTTTTTATAACGTTTAGCGTTTTGGGTGGGTGCGGCTCTACTATTCTCCATTGTCCGTTATTATTATAAACTGTTCCATTGACTGTTATATTGCCGGTAAATATAATTAGCAGTGTGCCGTTTAATTTAAAGGTTCTCCTTCGGCTACGTCAGTATTGTGGACGTTGTTCAGTAGTATCGATCCCTCGGATACCCGTTGTACTGGTGGAATATGTTCTGCTGACTGTGTTTGACAAAAAGCTGTGTTGTTATTCAATAGCTGTGAAAGACATGGTTGCTCGGCTTCACGACAAATTTTTGATGGTCCGACAATTATGCAATCGGTTATGGGGGAGGTATGATCGCGGCATTTCGAGGCCTGATCCAGTTCTAATTTTATTACTGAATTGTTATGAATAACGGGATATATTTTTAAAAATTTGCAAAAAGTGGTCAATACCGGAAATTTAACAATATAATAAATGAAATTTTCGTCTTGTAAAACACTTACATTACTAGCTCTTAAAATATTATTTATGCTAATGGGTACTCTTCTTGATTCGAGCGTGTGTCCTAAGTCAATGCTGTCAAAAATTACTGGGTTTACAATATTTTCCTTTGGCAAAATTATCGAAAGAGCGAGACCATTAAGAAATGAAATAACTTCCCCGTTTCTTGAGGCTATAAGTTCGAAAAGGATTAATTCATCCTCTCCGATGGCGTTACTTGATTTACGCTCCTGTACTACATTTATTCGGTCCGTCAATTCATTGATTTTATCCTGTAAGGCTGAGTTTATAGCCGTCTGCTTATCGTTGTTTCTGACTAACGCTTCTTCCCCTGCTGTTAGTAGTTCCATGTCACTACGGTCGGGTGTACCCGCAACGAATTTTAGAGCGGACCCCAGGAAATCAAGTGATCTAGCATGTCGTTTATTCGTACGTAAGGTTCCCAGTAATCGGTTAATTTCCCTTATCTGTTCTCGTATCATGCCAGTCTCTCTAGCATCCGACAAGTTAATGAGAAGTTCCTCATTTTCCTGTATTATGAGTTCGTATTCTGTTAGATTTGTCCGATGTATCAAATAATCATAATCCGCGTAAGTCGCAACGTCGCCGTCTGTTATTGTAATAAAGTGTGCGTCTGAGTAGTCTGTAATCCTTGACGAGACCCATGGTAAGCAGACAAAAAATATTCTAAAAAGAAAATTTAAAACAAAAAGAAAAAGAAAAAAAAATAATTAAGGTAACCATAAATCACCTGAGGTTGTTTTTATGGACCTTCTTCCCATCAATCATGACAGTTGTCCCAAGATCCCTCTCAATTATTCCTTGTGTAAAAACTTTGTCAAATTTATTTCCTAACCTTTTGTTCCTCCTAACAAAAACGATTTCCCCAGGGTGATAGACCTTATTAGACGTATTCTTGTTATTTCCGACCAGGGTTCTGTGTTGTGCGACCCGTAAGCGTTCCTCAACCTTGGCCAATGAGTTATTGTCAAAATCGTTCATAATATTAAGTGGCTTTTTCCCGGTGACCGAATGAATCGTATCATTGTACTTTACTGTCGAAAGGAGTATAAGCTCAGTGGTGTCAGCTATACTCTGTTGAACTTTAATGCATCTCGCAATTTCCAAAAGGGTAGAGTGAAATCTCTCTACCTGGTCATTGCTCTTACTATGCATTGGCGGAGCGAAAAACTGTTCTGTGTTAAAGTGGTCTCTGAGGAAAGTACCGATTGCATTCGATCTGAACGCTTTTTCGTTGTCCGAGACGATCAGCTTAACCTTTCCGAACCTATTCATAATCTGAAATAGGGCCGACTTGATATCGACGGTGGATCTAGAATTGATCGGTAGCACGATTGCAAATTTAGAAAATTTATCTAAACAGGTTAGAAAGTGCTGTTTATTCGTAATCAAGATATCCAAATGGAGTATTTCCCCGGGATAAGTGGGGATAGGGTCTCAGCAATTCCAACCCTTTGTGGTTTTCGCTGATATTTATTTTCTTTGCATATTCTACAATTTGCTATCACATATTTCAGTCTCCTCTTTATTCCTGGAAAGTAGTATCCCCTATTATATGTCCGAAGTTTTCCTGCATTGACCTGTGAGCCCGATTGTGCTCAGTAGTCACTATTTCCCACTGATCATCCTCTCGGATGACGTCCATCACTACTTTTTCAGTGTGAATAAACCTGGTGGATGGAAATTCCGAAATAAGGCGATCCTGAAACTCTGCTAGTGTTGGGATATCACATGAAATGGCATTTGTTCCTGTCACATCTATAGTTTCTCTCAAATAGCCGAAGAGGGCATCAATGGTGTCATAGACAATTATATGTCTTAGGAATCGTTGGAAGATTATTTTTCTGACCTTGGAGCAGTGCTTACCCTTTGATATCAAAAATTGGTTTTTAAACTGATTAACTGGAAATTTTGTAGATCTAACAACATTAGTTGATGATATTTCACTATGGATAGTCTGGTCATCGTCATCCGACATTTGTTTAACATACTGTCGTGAGAGAGCATCCGCCACCACGTTTTCCCTTCCGGGTTTGTAAAAAAATTTTGGCGAAAATTCCTCTATAAATGCTCTCCATCTTTTCATCTTCGAGTTCGGGTTCCTGTCTGATATAGCGAAGGTAAGAGGTTGGTGATCGGTATAAATATGGATACCAGAGATACCATATAGAAAGTGTCTAAGGTTTTTTAGGGCCCAGACTATCGCGAGTAATTCTCTTTCATTCGTGGCATAGTTTGCCTCAGTGGCTGAAAGTGTTCTCGATATCATGGTTATGGGTCTTCCTTTTTGTGATAGGACGGCCCCTAAAGCAACCGACGATGCGTCTGTTGTGAGTTCAAATATGTCGCCGTAATCAGGGTATGCCAACAAGACATCCTCTGAAGCGAGTATTTTCTTTAACCTATCAAAGGCCGACAAGGCTTCCGCATCGAGGTTAATTTTAATATTTCTGGAGCTCTTGGCTGCTACGTGACCGTTCTCACCTCTACGGTATTTGGTCAATGGTTTCGCGATTCTCGCGTAATCTCTGACGAACTTCCTGTAATACCCAGACAAGCCTAAAAATGATCTAAGGGCTTTTAAGTTACCTGGGGTCTCAAACTCTAATATTGTTTTAACCTTCTCAGGGCATGTCCTAATACCGTCTCTTGTCACAACAAAACCAAGGAAGCTAACTTCCGTTTTAAAGAATTTTGATTTTTCGGCCGAGATTCTCATACCGGCTTTCTCGAGCTTTCCCATTATGGTGTTCACGTGCTCAAGGTGGCTATATTCGTCCGGTGAATGAATGATAATATCATCCATATAAACTTGGCATGTTACGCCCACTTCTTCACGCAGGACATCATCTATGGCTCTTTGAAAGATGCTCGGTGCATTTTTCAGACCAAATGGTAATCTACAAAATTCGTATTTACCGTTGTTAACCCCGAAAGCTGTTTTCTGTCTGTCTTTTTCGTCTAGTAATATCTGGTGAAAACCTGACTTGAGATCCAATGTCGAAAAAAATTTCGATTTCCCTAAGTTCGACAGAATTACTGATATGTCTGGCATAGGGTATCTATCGTCAATGGTCTTTTCGTTCAATTTCCTAAAGTCAATTACCAACCTGTGATTCGCGTTGCCGAGTTCGTCGGTACCCTTTTTCCCTACTACATGTATCGGTGAATTGTAAGGAGAGGATGATTTCCTAATAATGCCATCCTTCAAAAGTGACGCGATTTCCTTATTGACGAAATCCGATATCGAAACCGGGTACGGATACGATCTACTGTAAATAGGTTCATCTGTGCTAGTTCTTATATTGGCCCTGACATTCGTATTGAACGGTAAAGATCTGTTTGGGTCTGCGAATGCATTCGAATTCGATAGTAACATTTCCTCAAATTTGCTCCTAATGAGTGGCGGTATATTGTCTCTGTGTATTGTTATAAGGTGTCCTTTTCTTTATATGTCAAGGGAACCTTTCCTTTTTTAAATTTCAAGACATCATTCCCTATATCTATATTAGCGCGAATTTCCTTGAGGAAATCGCAACCAATTATTCCGTCAAAGTGTCTTAATGTAGGTAAGATATAAAACGTGGTTATATAACCGAAGATGACCATTTTACATTTTTTTCTATAAGATTCGTCCCGTTTACTGAATTCATTGAAAGGCTGCTCCAATGAGGTAACACCAACCAAAGAGCCTATCGGTTGAATAAAATTTTTTGTCGTCCCTGTGTCCACCAAAAGTCTTAGTTCCCTACCCTTAATCGTCTTCTTCACAAAGGGCAGGAGGGGTTTTACCCTAAAAAATTGAGCTGTTCTTCTCCTACTTCGGTCTCCTCACCTTCCTGGTCGCATCCAAATACAGAAGTTATCTCATCATATTCCTGATAATCTTCGTGAAAATCTTCTGACTCTATATAATTAACCCGTTGGGCCTTCGGGGCGGGACCTGTTCTCCCTGAATCTTCATATCTACGCTTATTAAAATTGTCACGATATGGTTGATGTGAGTATTGCCGTTTTGCCGAAAAGGCTGTCGGTTGTGTCTGTCCGGCCAAGTGGGCCGTTGGTCGTCTGAACATTGACGATCCTGGGTCCACATCCATTGGTGTGGAATTCATATTAACAGTTTTTTCCATTCTGGGATTTGGTTCGCGTATGGGCCTATAAGCAGGGTGTGTTGGTAAAAAATTACCAATTTTCCTTTGTTGAGAAAGGTTTGCTTTCGCAAAATCTCCTGCTGCAAAAACTTTTGCAAATTCCTGACGCCGTTGGTCAGATTCCAGCTCCTGTGCAGTCGCCAAAGCCGTTGGTAAATCTGTCGGCCTGGCAGAGAACAAAATATCGCTCAATGGGCGTCGTAACCCGGAGATGAAAACGCGCAAAGCGTTATCCCTAGCGCGGTCATTAAGTGCGGCTGCTACCTCTACGCTACCGGAGTAGGTCATTCTATTCTTATTTATAATTAATGTTAGGTGTTCGTCTACTGAGTCGTAGAATTCGGAAATTGATTTTACACCTTGCCTCAGTATACTGAGTTCGTTTTCCAGAGCTTGTAACGACCTCTTATCTGCGTAACATTGGTCTAACCTAGTAATAATTGCCTGAAAATTTAGGATCGTGTTGAATGATGATAGCTTGGCATTCGCCGCTCCCGTAATTTTATTTCTAAAAATTCCCATAGCTATATAATAGTTTTCTGTATTTTCTGGGTAATAATTCATGGCGAAGTGTGCCGCATCCCTCCATGCCGGATAGGATTGAATTTCCCCTTTAAATTCCGGTAAGGACTTAACGAGGTCCAAGGAATTTCCTCTATTATTATCGACTAACCTTACGGATTCATAGGTCTCAATTCTAGGGTTTAATTGTGCAAATTGTTGCGTCAAAGAGGCAATTTGCTGTTCCAAATTGCTGGTCAATGCTTCTACGGAGGCACTAACTATGTCTACAACTTGTTCCCTAGACAGACTCATGGTACTATAATTTTTTCTCTTTCCCTTTTTTTTTTTTTTTTTTAAATAAATTTACTAAAAAATGGTTTTTCGGTCAGAAAAAAAACGTGAAGATAAATTTCTAATGGTTCCGCACTTTATTACTTTTTTTTTTTTTTAATTACAAAGGAAATCGCGGATTATTTTTTCGAACAAAAGTTGCGAACAACGCGAGAGAAAACAAAAAAGGAAAATGATCTATGCGCGAGATAAAAAAGGACACACACTTTTTTTTAAAAAAACATCAACAAGAGTACTTACAATATTTCCATGAGTTTAGTGTTGATGTTGATTATAGCTGATTGATGTTGATTATAGCTGATTGATGTTGATTATAGCTGATTGATGTTGATGATAGCTGATTGATGTTGATAATTAAGTATTCTGGCTTTCTGGTCGGGCTTTGGTCGCTCCGATATCCTCCTTCTCTGGTGTATCGGCCACACCAGTAATGTATTGGCAAATGTTGAAAACAATTTCCAATTATTTTCTTTAACGAATTTTTTATTTTTAATTCAAGAGTTTGTTTTATTTAGTTCAAGTTGTTTTTTCCGTTTTTAAACGAATTTTTTGTTTTTAATTTAAGCGTTTATTTTATTTAATTCAAGTTGTTTTTTCCGTTTTTTGAACGAATTTTTTGTTTTTTGTTTAAGAGTATATTTAATTCAAGTTGTTTTCTCCGTTATTTGAACGAATTATTTAAGTTTTAATTTCAAGAGTATATTTTATTTAAGTTTTTTTTTTTTTTAACGTTGGGCGCCAATTAAGTATTCACGTTTTTATGGGGTACTATGTGCCCGTGTTAAAATCAAACGCGTCTAGCTTTACTTATGATTCGATCAAGAATGTCTTTATTTTTTTCTTTCTCAATACTTAAAACAAATTTTTCATACTTAAAATAAGTTCGTGTGTAAAAAATGCTGATTTATGTTTACGCTTTTTGGTAACAATAAAAATGAAAATAAATGTGCTGACCGAATGTCTGCACTTGTTTACAAAATATTCTTCATATTGGTATTGACCAAATTAAATTGAAATTTCATACTTAGAATAAGTTCGTGTGTAAAAAATGCTGATTTAATGTTTACGCTTTTTGGTAACAATAAAAATTAAAATAAATGTGCTGACCGAATGTCTGCACTTGTTTACAAAATATTCTTCATATTGGTATTGACCAAATTAAATTGAAATTAAGCAGCCCGTTACCTACATAGTGAATTAATGATTAATAGGGGTATTTCTAATTAATTATTATAGGCATTATTCTAGCGTTGTTAACTTATATTTTCTGTTTAGGCTAGTTATAATATCGGCCATTAAGCGTTCCCAGTGTTCTCTAGTGTAACATTCTGAAATACATAATGTGTTTAGATTTCTGGTTAACATTTTGATATCATTATACCAATATGCTTCTTTTTCAATAATTAATTTTGTGAGCTGATTTGGTAGCCGGTTTATTTTAAAATCAAATAACGTAGTTCAGCATCATATTGTTTACGTTTTGAAGGGTTTTTCAAACAATTCCATCCCTCAGTTCTGGCATCAAACTCCTTGTTATTGGGGTCATCATTTTCTAATTTATTTAACTTAACTACAATTGTTGTGGCTGCTGTTGCTGATGTTGGAGTAATTTATCGGGATGACATTACAAAATCAATGCTAATTAAGAGATAGATCTATCTGTAAATAAGAATAGTATTTACTTCGAACACCTTACGACTGGGTGCTGCAGAAGACAAACGCAAAAAACTGTTAATCACCTGCTCCAATTCCGTTGAGTGGATGAACCGTTATAGACCACCACCGGTTTCTCGAAGACTTTTTTCATCTTCAGCTATTTTCTTTTTAGTTGGGCACTTGAAATCTTCCCAGGTCTGTAAATAAAAAATGTAAATATGAGCTGCTAAGCCGCAAACAAAAATTTAAATACACTTACCTTTTTCCACTCAGCAACAGTACGCATAGGGGGAGAAACGGATTAAAGTTTTTGGGTTAAATTTTTGCATTCCTCTGCTGAAAACTTGTTTGCTCCGAGCATAGTCTTCAGCTGGTCTATTGTTGATTTTAAACGGAAATTTAAAGTTCTTATTAAACTATAAATATTTGTATTATTTTGTACTTACTTTTTGTTATCCATTGCCTTTTTTACTTCCTTTATCTATCTTTTTTTTCTTAATCAATTTGTTGGAAAATATCAACATTAATAACCAGTCGAAAACAAAATAGCAAGTGACTGATTTTGACATTTGCGATCGCAGTGTTGACAACCCGTTCGAGATGGAGAAACCAAATTTTGTATGAAAACGTTTACGTTTTCATTCGACTTGTCGTTCGAGTCATCGTTCGCATAGAATAAAGTTAGAGAAACGCAAATTGGGTTTCTTTCGCTTAAATAGCGAACGAACGTGTTCTTTCGAGATAGAGGAACATGCTATAACAGTCGTATAATTATGGAGGCTACTTTCAATCCTCCTCCTAAATGCTCACGCAAGTCATTTAGGTATGTTGAAAACAGCGTTGGAGAAAGCAAACATCCCTGTTTCACACCAGAGCCAGCGTAAAACTCATCTGACAAATTTTCTCCGTTCCAGTCTGTGAATTTAGTTGTGCCGTAGATACATTCAATCATTCTATTTATCTTTGTAGATATGCCAATACTTTGTAATTTATAAAATAACGATTTTCTGGAAACTTAATCAAATGCAGCTTTAAATTCGACAAAAAATGCGTATAGTTTTTTATTTTCCTTGTAAATTATACAAGTTATCTACAGTTGAATATCCTTCTCTAAATCTTGCTTGATATTCTGTAATAATGTTGTGTTTTGTTAGCCAGAGATTTATTCTTTTATTTAAGATACCCATAAAAATGTTTGCGATGGTATTCATAAATGATATACCACGATAGTTACTAACAATAGCCCTATCGCCTTTTTTATAAATGGGAAAGATTATACTTGTAATGAACTTTTCATCTAATTTTGCTGTTTCAAATATAATATTGTATGAATTTGTAAATTCTTCTATAAATCTATCACTTGCATTTTTAAAAAATTCGTAACTTACTCGGTCCTCTCCAGGAGCCAAAAAAAAAATACAGTTTTATGGGACCTAATAAATTCTACATATTTATTTTTTTTCTCATTTGAAACCATCTTCTCTCATTATATTATATTATTTTTTTGTTAAAACAGAGTTGCCACCCTACGATATTTTATTAGTTAGTTTACGAAATATTCGAAAAAATGGCATTTAAGAAAATTTTAAATCCAAAAGCATACATTTTTTCAAATAACTACTAAAGTTGACTAATTTTTCGAAACAAAATCCCTAATTTTACACAGTATTTTTAATTGCAAATGTCGAATTTTGGGCGATTTAAAAAATGTTAATTTTTAGTATAATTTAATTTTTAGTATATGGCCAATACATTTCTTATTTCTAATGCATTTATTGGTCGATCCAAATCATCATCGTTATAAAAATTTGCCGCATACACAAGATCATTCGATATAAATGGAGGATTCAGTAGATTAAAAAATTAATTTTGAAATACGTGAGCATCTATTTCAGGGTTATATTGAAGTTCTGTACCTTTAATTTCTTTCAAAATGTTCCACCAATCTTTATTGATTTTTACTAAATTAATTTTATTTTCTAGGCTTTTATAGTATTCAACTTTAGTTCTTTCATACACTTCTTTATATTTTTTGTTTTCCAATAGATATTTATCTTTGTTAATTCTTGTAGTTTCTTGCCAATACAAATTTAATGCGTTGAAAGATTTTTCTCTGGCGTTATGGTATCTAAAATTAAACCATTTATATTCCTTCTTAATTTGGATTCTATTATAATTACAAATTGGATTTGCAGCTTTTATAACTTCTGTGATTTCTTGTAGATTTATAGATTTAATACTGTTCTTTGCTGCTTACGAATATTTAATGTTGGTTAAGTTTTTCTCTGTATTCATCCTTTTTTCTCTCATTCCATATTAATTTTGGCAGCAGCTTCATTCGATTTTCAAAATTTGTGCCAGTAACCTTCAAAGTTAAAACTATTGGCATGTGGTCAGACCAAGCTTTGGTATCTATCTTGAAAGTTTCAATCAACTCCAAATTATCGTGTGCTGATGCACATACATAAATCATTTACTGAATCGCCTACAGCACTCACAAAAATAAAATTGCATATTTCGTCTCCTTTGTACATCCATTTACAACATGTAATCAAAAATCTTGGCAGAACTCAAAAAATTTATAACCCCATCTTGTGACGTTCTTGTGTGCAAACCAGCTTTAAATTTTGACATAAAGAATTCATCAAGGGGTTGTTGTAAGTTTCCTATTCGCACATTTAGATCTCCTATTATAACAAGGCTTTCTAAATCTTAGTTTATTAAAAAACTTCTCGTTGCTTCAAAATCTTCATTCCACGTTGCTGTCCGGAGATATAATGGCAATATATTTATAACTTTCTTAGCGGTTTTGATTACTATCAAATCTATGCTATCTACTTTTCTAAACTCATGTAAAATATTCTGTTTTCGTAGATCTTTTTTGACTCCATAGATATACCCTGCTATACCTCTTTCAAATGTATTACTTTTTATTGGTGTTCTCCAATATGTATCAAAACCGTTAAAATATTCTTTAAATCTTTCTACCTTTTCTTCAATAATATGCGTTTCTAATAATATAAATACCTCAGAAGTTTTTACATACTGGAAAAAATCATTAAATAAAATTTTATTTTCTAAACCGTGACAATTGTATGATAAAGTATTTAAAGAAGTTATTATAATTTTCATTAACATTTTGTAGATGCGATTAGATTGTACAATAAAATTACTTTTTTCTTTTTTTGAGTTGCTTAATAGTTTTTTGAGGTTAATTGACTTAAAATTGCATAATAGTTTATATTGACACAATTTAAAACATCACCATATAAATTTTTAAGCACTACAGTTCCAGATTGCTTTCCACCAGTGAGCTGTTTATCATTGTTCCACCATAAGCACTTCTCGCCAATTCAAATTTTTTAATTTCGAACTAAAATATGATAACACTGCTTATTTGTTTTATAGTCTTCTTGAGCATCAACATCACACGCTTATCTTGTTGCTTCTCAGTGGTTAAATCACGTTCAATACTGATTTTTGTGCCTGAAAAGTTTTTTGTCCTTTGTATATCTCTTTCACTATTTCTGCTGAGCTGAATTCCGCAATAACTCCTAGCTTATCATCCTTCTCGTAGAGGTTTCTTGCGGATATCAAACAAATTTCTTTTGACAGTTTAAGATCGGTCCTGCAACACTCTTTAACAGCCTCTACCATAGAAGTTTTCGATGCAATACCTTTGAACACGATACTGTTTCTTTTGACATGCTCTTTTAGATACATAATTTGTTGTTATTTCGCTTTTTAATGTATCATTTTCTGACTTTAGGTCATCCAGCTTTGTATAATTTTCATTTACTTTGTTTTTTATTTCATCAAAATCCTGTTTGGTTGGTATATTCTTAAGCTTCTCATCCATAAGAGTTGACAAAAGACTCATTAAGTCTGTAACAGCCATTGCACACTCTGCATTCTCAGTATTTGGTGATAGTACTACATTTTAGCGCTTTGCTAATGGTATGCATGTAGTGTTATCCATAATGGTGCAATAATTAATGTTTGTTTCAGTAAAAGTTAAACTTCGGAAACTTAAACCAAAGCAATTTGTTGTCTACTTTACGGCTTAGTATGAAAAGTTTTTAGTGCGTTTGTGACAATATTTGATTTTTGTCTGTTACAGCAGTTATAATACAAAAAAAAGCATCAATATGTGCTGCATACCTTTGGGCACTGTTTATTTGTAAAAGCTTCAATTATGCTAAATGGTTGTAATGCGTATGCTGATTTTACTTTAATTAAATTTTTAAGTACTTCTATGCTATGATCCGGTAAGGTTGATATGTAAAATGAAAAGACCACCAAGTCTCCACCCTGTTTACTTTTTTTGATACATATATACATATTTTTGTCTTTAATATTTTTGTAATTTGATTTTTTGTGAGTTTTTGTCCACTATTTACACTTTGTTCGAAGTTATGTCTTTAAAATTTTGTATTGTTTTCATTATTCATTATTCAGTATTAATTATTCATTTTCAATTTTCATTTTTGAATTTTCATTTTTCTTTTTTAGTTTTCTTTTTTAATTTTTAATTTCTCAAATTTCAATTTTCATTCTTCATTTTTCGTTTTTCATTTTTCGTTTTTTATTGGGGTTTATATTTTTCTTTCATATTGGCGATTTTTTTTATTATATCGGGATAACGATAAAAAACATGTGGCGATACTACTAACATAGTTCATGGTAGTTGTGTTTGTTGGTATGATTACATAATTTTTTTGTCGCTTTTTTTGAACTGTGAATATTGTTGTACAAGATTTATGTTCAACCACTAAATTATTACAAACAAACACACTGGGTTTTTGTTCAACCGCTAAAATATTACAACAAACACTCTGGATTTTTTGTTGTTTTTTAGAGGTGTCTACGAATATTTGCTCATATCTCACCTCAATGACTCCCGATTTTCTCCAATTTAAATACCAACCTGGTGGAACAGACGGACAGACGGGCATCGCTATATCGACTCGAGCTGTGATAAGCATCAAGAATATATATACTTTATGGGGGAGGAAATAAGTTTTTCGATGCGGTACAACTGGGATGACAAACGTATATATGCCACTGTGGTGTGAAGGGTATAAAAACAAAAAGAAGTATTGATTTTAGAAGAATTTTAATTAATATTTGAGTGTATGATAAACAAGACTCACAATTTACTTTCTATTTTTTTCTTTTTGGTTATAAAGGAACTTACGGAAAACCTTACTGCTCATCGTATACAGAGTATGAAAAACGATTGTACTAAATTACATTTTCGAAACTCAGGTGGCGATAATATTCTCACGGTGGGCAAAAAAGAATTTAATCATGCTGATCATCAACTGAAATTTAAAGAATCATGGGTAAGCTAAACTCTTTTGTAATTAATTAAATCGATCTGATTGTCTGATCATTGATTTTAGTTGAAAAAGTTTGATCGTGAATTAGAGCCATTGAGTGAATTTTTAATGGAATACCCAATCGAGTTTCCACCTTCGTATCCGTACGAAGAAGATCCTGAAATGCCAACAGATTATATGTCGACACGTTGTCCATCTTGGTGCGATCGTATCTTAATGAGTACTCAAGCCAAACAATTAATTAATGAAATTGAATCTCCGAATGTGTACAGCATAATAGGTGAGGATGTCTGCATGGGAGATCATAAGGTACGAGATATATAAAAGACTCCAGTCAGTGTCTGACATATCATTAAATATTTTAATTATTGTTTTGGTTTTATTTTTCAATTTTATTATATTGTTTATTCTCTTTCTTTCTTTCTCTCCTTGTCTTTGAAAATTGTAGCCAGTTTTTTTAAATATTCGCTTAAAATCCAGTCAAGGTACTTATAGATGTTGTAGTTGCTATTTTTTGCACGCAAATAACAACAAATCAACATCACCTCTGATCCCAGCAGTAACTGTCGCAACATCTTATAACGATGGTGAACAACAAAACGATTGTGTTGTCCCCCATTGTCTGTATAAGAGTAAAATATATAATGAAATACTTTTCGAATGTAAAGAGTTGCACAGGAGAGTTGGACGCTCTGCGAACATTCAACACGCAATCGATGAAACACATCACAGTGTAGTTGCTTCTGCTAATATTGAAGGAATTGATGACGTAGATGACGTTTGCAAATTATCGCAATCACAAATCTATCAGTCTAGTCAAACAGATGAGAAAAATGAAGAAGAAACTTCAAAATGGCCAACCGTCAGCATAAATATTATAGACTCGGACAATATTTATGTGTGCATGTGTTCTCAAATCTCAAACGAAAATGGAATAGATAACAATTCTGCCGATGGCAGTATCTGCCCAGTGTGTCGAAATATAATCAAAAAGCAACCTGTCGAACCCCGATATCGTCTTATTTCAAAACGCCTTATGCTTTCGAACAATATTATTGTCAATCGTATTGATACGCAACATTTGAGTACATACTTTGATATATCACAAAAGCGACAAGATCCTTATACACCAGACAGTGCCGAGTCGCACTCTCCATGCACAGAGCTAAGTAGTGCCACTAATACGTCAAGCAACAGCCGTAGTCAAGCAACGAATAGCAGACAGGTAATGGATGCAGTTCCGGATTTAGTGGAACGGCATGACAAATTGTTTTTCAGTACAGACAACCTAGACACTAATATCAGGAAAAAACCGGTTGACGAGGAGATTTGTGGTGAAGACTCTGACAAACAACAGCGAGGAGTTGTATCACCAGTCCAGCTGATATCTCGGCTGGAATATTTACAAAAAAAGTCTTCAATGCAAAATTTAAAATATAGCAAAAAGAGAGATGGTGACGCTGCTGGGGATAGTGATGTTGAAGATGTTGATGATATTTGCCAGTCGCCCAACGCAGCTGTGCAGCGGTATTCAAATAGTTGCTTGCCCAAATGTTGTAACATTCACTAATTGTTGTCTTTACTTCTCACTTGAGATCATCAGTATCGTTTTCAGCAGTTAACTTTGAATTTCAATTAGAGTTGTCAAGCATTCGACCAATTAAGTTAATAATTTTCACCTGGTTTTTTCAGAACTAGATACATATAATAACATTTATCTTGTGTTTCCTATTGTTTTGATTATTCATCACAAAATTTTGCGACTATATCTCATAAATTCATAGACATATAAATTTAACATATTAACCCTATAACACCGAGTGTGACGATTTCGTAACGTCATCAGGGACAAAATGTTAAAATAATACTATATGTTTTATAAGTTATTCGTGATGATCGTTGATGTTCAGTATATTTTATGTAATTTTTATCCAAAAGTGCAATAATTTGTAATACGATAAAATTAAAATTAATATAGATATTAAAATTCAATTTTTTATTCTTGTGTTATAAACCCTAAGACGAATGTGATGATTTAGCTCTTAAAAAAAATAGCTAATTTTATATATTTTAAATATATCACCCTATATTGATCTTATAAGGTTAAAGTTTGTGCGTGAATATATATTTTTTTTACAATTGCCGTGAATCTAAAATTTTGTAAAATGGAAACCCAAATTTTTTAATTATTATTTTCGAATCTCTCACTTTATCTTCAAATGACCATTATGTTTTCCTTATACATAAACACCGATAAAAATGCATGCCTTATACATATACACGAAAATCGACGTACGTTGTACGAAAAACTTCACATCAAGCCCTAAACACATAACTGCGAGTTGCGAGTGCGAGAAAAAACGAGAATGAGGCAGCATGATTTGTTCTATATGTGGAAGCGAGATCGATAGTAAAGCTTTTTTGTGTGGCGTTGCCAACTTAGGTTGTAAAACCACTCGCAAGGGATATAGAATTGATTCTATTTTCTGTGCGAGAAAAATCAGATGACAGGAGAATCAGCTGATATGCATTAAACGCGATATAGTAATTACTTTATTTAACAAGTTAATAATTTCGAGTTTATTTATTTTGTTATATTTATTGTTTGTTATATGAACAGCTTTGTATACAATTGACAATTGAATTATGTTTGACAGTAGGACAATCAGCTGCTCGAAAGCATTTTGATGATTTTGTAAAAGCACAAAAGCACAAATTCTCGCATGGAAAAAGCTTAGTTTTTACTCGCACTCGCAACTCGCAGTTATGTGTTTAGGGCATCACACTACAAAAGAATGGTGTAAACTAAACGAATACGCACAAAAGCTTTTCTTATAATGTATGAAATATTTATTTAGTTTTACGAAATAACTTTGCACATACATATGTGCTTGAAAATATATTTTTAAATTACAGAAAAAAAATTGTAAATTGTCCAAAGTTGAAAAATGTAAAAACTCGTTTTAGGATTTAAAAAACACAACTAAAAATGTATGTTTGAATCATTAAAAGTACATAGCACTTGCTTATCAAAATTTTTTTTAACGTCTTAAGAGATAGAAAATACTTTTTTTTCAAAACTGTTATATACAAAAATAAGTAAAACTTAATAAAAGTCTTAACAGTTATGATTTTATCTTTTTAAACTCTTTCTTTTAACTCATACTCTCTGTCTGTCTGCCTGCCTGCCATGGGTGGACCCCTTCCCCCCTATCCAATTCATCTGAAATTTGGCCCATAGTCTTGTCGTGACTACAGATTAATATTGGGGTAGTCATGCACAGTCACGCTTTGTCACGCACAGTCACGGAGTGATCTAAATGTCATTTCCCCTCATCCGATCGATCTCAAACTTGGTTCATACACTTGCTCTAAAAGAAATTAACTTTGACTTAGTCACGCGCAGTCACGCATGGTCAAGCACAGTCACGGAGTGATTTAAAACCAATTTTCCCTTATCCGATCGATCTAAAACTTGGTCGATAGACTTGCTGTGAAAAAAGATTAACTTTGACATAGTCACGCACAGTCACGGAGAGATTAAAACCCCACTTCCCCTCATCCGATGGATCTGAAACTTTGTCGATAGACTTGTTGTGGCCAAAGATTAATTTTAAGATAGTCACACACAGTCACGGAGATATTCAAAACTCATATGCATAAGGAAAGAAAGAGTTTTAATAAAAACTTTGTTTTTATGGGTTAGATTATTTTTTATTTTATTTTTTATTTTTTTTTGCAATTTTCATGTAGAAACATTTAATAATAAAAAAAAAATTTCAAAATACCTGTATCAAATTATTTTTTCGGCTTAATTCAAGTATTAAAAAAAATGAGAAAACTTCATGACACTTATAAAAAAGTAATAAAGAATTTTATTTTTATAAATCAGTTTCGAAAATGATCAAAATCTTGCAATAAAACTCATTTCGTAAATTAAAGACAATTTCTTTGAATTCTACGAAATAATATCGATATGAATATTTTCGTTATTTACGTTAAATAGTTAAGTTTTAAAAAATTTATTTCGGTAAATTAAGTCCTTTTTTATATACATATACGAAAAATTTTTAAATGGTTCGCGAAAAATATATTCATAACATAAAAAGCTACGAAAGAATTGGCTACGAATTTTTTTCTTTCGACATATTGCATGGATTTTCCTCGGTGCATACATTTTGTAAAAATATGACTTAATATACCTGACCTGACAATAACAGACCGATTAAAGTCTGCATTTAAAAATATTTAGAAATTAGCCTATATAGCGAAAAAATCATTTTGACAACTCTAATAAAAATTCAATATAGCTTCGTGGCAACGCTATGAAAACACACAAAAACTCCAATTATCTCAACTGAAAATGAAATCGATCTTTGCATAATAGTTGTATTTTCACTTTAAGTTGTTATTTTGTTAAATTACGTAATACACTTGTTTTGTTCTATTTTATTATTATTTTTTTAATTGTCTATATTTTCTGTTTATTCGTTCGAATTACTTAATTCTATTGCTGGTCAATTTAATAAACATTTTTAAAATGTATCAAAACATTTCAGATACTTACCTCAAACTCGTAATTCACATGAAAACAAAGAACCAAACATTCATACTTAGTATTGTTGTCCAATTGGAATAAACATACATATCATAGATGTACATTAGGGTGGCCTTTAATAAATACAAAGAGAAATACAAAGTTTTGGGCCAAACAAAAAATATTTAGAGGCTGAAAATTTCAAGCGTGTTTATATGGGGAAAATATGATTTTTGATTTTATGAAAATTTCGATCTATAGTTTAATTTTTTCGACAAGTTGTTATATGAATCGGTAAGTAAGTTTTAGTAAAATATAGCACAATTTTATTGCCCAACCCATAGTAATCATCTAGTTTACTAGAACAATTAATTTTTTTAAATATGCCAAAATTCATAGTTTGGCCTCGGCAAGGAGTGGGTTAACGTTGTTCGATTTGTTCCAAATTTTTAGCGTGGAAGACTTGCACATTTGGTGTTTATATTTTAAGCGTCAGATCTAAAAATTCAACAGCACTTACAAAATATTTTATTTTTTTTTTTTAATAAATTGTCTTTCATTATGGGACCCCAAGTTCAAAGGGGTTAATGGGGTCATATTATTTTTTTCAGAAACCCTAGGCTATTAAGATAAAATATAACATTTTAAAGTAGAAAACTGATAAATTTTTGATACAAAGTATTTAGAAAGAGTAAATTTACTGAATATTTCACAAAAGCCTAACTTTTCTCGAAATCCGCAAAAAAAATTCTTTGTAAGTGCAAATTTTGTTCCAAATCTGACAATGAAGACAAAATTGAGCACATTTTTACTGAAATTTGATCTCTTGGAAGGAAGATGCTAGTTGGCTGCGTTTATAGACCAAATAGTCGTACGGATTTTTCAAAACTAATTAACACTATCCAAACATACACCGTGGCATATAACGATTTAGCAATCCTAGGTGATTTCAATTCTAAACTCCTCGTTGAATTATCCTTTAAGGACAGTATGTTGATACATGGACTCATTCCAGTCAATATCACTACCTCAACACATTTTACAACCTCCAACAGCACACTTATAGACCTTATTTTTGTGGGTGATACATCTGAAGTGCTACTGTATGATCAATTATCTGCCTCACGTTTCTCGAAGCATGACCTTATATTTGCAGCAAATGATTTTTTGATTCCTGAAGTAGTTAAATTTTATTCTTATCGGGATTTTAAGAACGTAAACTACAATTTATTATATGATAATTTCTTTCAAAAGGATAACGCCAAAGAATAAACCATGGTTTACCAACAGAATTCAGCAACTAATACACCGAAGAGATTCAGCCTACTCAAGATGGAAACGTTTCAAAACACTTGAACTGAAAACTGAATTCCGTCAGCTTGAAGCGATGTCAATCACCAAATTAGGATCACTAAATCAGAATTTTACACTAATCGCTTTAGTACTGCGTTGGATTCTAAAAAAACTTGGCATACTATTCGCGAAATTGGTATTGATAATTTTGATAAAACCAGAAACTGTCCTGTTGATGCTGATGAACTCAATAAGATGTTCACTAATATACCCATGATTCCAACAGACATTACAAGCCGTAATGGTTTTTTTCTCAAACGTCAATAATAATTTCTTTCTAGAAGAAAACAAGTTTGAGTTTTCCTGCGTCAACCAGTCTGATGTTTTCTCTTGTATCTCACAAATAAAATCTAATGCTGTTGGATATGATAACTTACGCCCCCCCAATTTATTAAAATTCTTTTACCACTAATCTTGCCTTATATTACTCATCTGTTCAACACCATCATCATGTCGAGTCGTTTTCCTACAAAATGGAAACGTGCAAAGATAATTCCGCTACCTAAATCAAACTCAGAATATCGTCCAATTGCCATACTTAGCTTTCTTTCGAAAATTTTGGAAAAACTACTGCACTTGCAAATAAGCACATACTATTTACATGTAAATCAACTTTTGACTGACAAGCAATCAGGCTTTCGTCCCAACCATAGTTGCGTTACTGCCCTTATTGATGTTTCCGAAAATAAAAGACATAAGTTAGATGACGGTAAAGTTAATTTTTTGGTTCTTCTTGATCATTCCAAAGCCTTTGATACTGTTAATCATTCTACATAATGTATGAAGCTAAGACAATTATTCAATTTTTCATCAACATCAATACAGCTAATATCAACATACCTCTCAGAACGGATACGATCAGTATTCGTAAATAATACAATATCTGAACCATTAGCTATTAGTAGAGGTGTACCCCAAGGGTCAATTCTGGGGCCGCTTCTTTTCTCTATTTATGCCAATTCTTTACACCATTAAGAGTAAGTAAGGCTTACCTTATTCCAACACTAACTTATGGATGCAAACTGTTTGCGAATTGCGATTCAATCAGCAAAAAAAACTTGAAATGCTTTACAACAATATTGTTAGGTATGTGTATGGTTTAAGGAAATTTGAACACATATCGTCCTTCTCGAAAAGCCTGTACGGAGTATCACTTGAAAACCTACTAAAGATTAGAGTACTAATTTTTCTTCATAAGATAGTAAATATATACTGGAAAGCCACAATACTTATGCAATCATATACGATTTCCCAAATCAAACAGAGGTAAAAAATTAATTATTCCAAAACATTGATGCCTAGTATCAGAATGGCACTTCTTCATAAATGCTGTACGTCTTTGGAATAGCCTTCCACCTAATATTCAACTTAATAGCAAAGCAATACATTTCAAAAAATCTTTATTTAAATACTTTGCCTAAACCTAAACTTTTTTTAAAAGTATTTCTTATTGTATGCTTATTTTTTTTAATTTTTTCTCTCTTTTTGTTGTAATTTTTAATAATTTTCAATTTAAAATTTTTTTTAATATTCTATGTTGTTAATGAAAGGCTATTTTGCCGATTAATTAACTGTCGTTGAATGCCTTGTCCAAGCGAATGCACCAGGATAAGAACTTAATTGGAAGGCTTTTTTGCCGATTGAATTGTTTTAGTTTTTATTATTTATTATCAAGGCGATACACCAAGATAATGTAAAAGTTAACACAAGCACTTGAAAATTGGTTAGTCGGGGAAGTGAAGAAATGAACACAACAATGTTTTTAATGTTTCTCACACTTTTTATTGATTTGATTGACTCTTAAATACTAAATTATTGCTGATTTACACTTTTACATTAATTTCTGTTTAGTTTATTTATTTTCGCCAAATTATTGCTGATTTACATTTTACATTAAATTGTGTTCGATTTTGGTGTGTTTGCTTTTAAAACTGGGCAATGACATATAGCGAAAACAAATTACTTGCACAATAATTTTAAAATGTGTATGACAGACTTGTACATATGCATAAATAATAAATTCTAAGATGTGATAGCAATTAAATGCTGCCGTTTTGTATTTTATGCAGGAATATGGACACACACATGTACATCTGAAAGAAATTCTTTGCGGAGGTTGAACATACACCCCGGCGTGAGCTACGCTCACAAAAAAAGAAAAATTTTGCTGACATGACAGATATCAGTTGCTACAGTTTATTTATAAATGTTAAATTTGTAATCCACTTCTCTGGCTTCTAGGTCAATCTACGTCATCAAGTTACAGTCACTACAAAATCCGCCGGTGTCACGTGCTGGCGAACTGCTGGACATGGAGGTTGCTGGTTTATTTTTATATTTCAGCATTGTGTGCGTTTGTATATGATTAGTATGATGGTTCCAATTGCTAGACTCAGGGCAGCATAGGCAATCGTTGTATGATGGTAATTGATGTGCTTGATTTGTAATGGCAATTCCTTCAATACTTGTTGGTGTAGTTTACGCTGAATGTCAAATATATTTTAAAGTTGATCGGAATAGTTTTTGATGTAAAAATTTTCAAAAAAATGATTGCGTTTCAACTGGATACATGATGTTGCTTATGTTTTCAATGGCTGTATATGAAGATTGAAACGAAGATGAATATTTTTGATGACCTAGGATAATAAATGACTTGTGCTTGAGCATACAATCTGGACTTATTTTTAGGAGACCAGAACCTTTCAACGTGATTTGAGAATGTTCTTGTCCACACACGGCGTTTATTCGAGTGGGGTTCTGCATTGTATACAGCCAGTGGTTATTGTGTTCCATCTGGGTGAATGAAGTGTTAACCATAGTTGGTACAATGTAACAGTTGGCGCGACTGTCATTATTGAGAAGTGAAATTTCACACAAACATCTGTCTGCATCTGCGTTGAATTTGATTTGTATGTTTGGACATATGAACTCATATTCTTTTATAGTTATGCATGATGTCTACTGTTTTTCGGTTAATACAAAATATTGATCCCTATGGGCATTAATAGCGATGAAATCACTGCATGGTTGAATCGCGAATATCATGTTTTTCATTCGATTTGGAATTGGATGTGGTTTGAAGAGTTTAAAGTTCTCTGGATTATGTAAAAGATAACGTGATCGTCTGTTATTCCGCCTTTTACATTCATTATTTTGTAGAGTTGTGGAAGGTTGTCTTCGTTGACTGGCAATTACTGAGATGTTGAAAGGTGATTTTTAACTTGCACTAATTCTGATTGAAGTTGTGATGGCGCTAATAGCAGTGGGCTGATTTTTCCGTGGTGCGAGTCGGATAATGCTGCAACTATTGTTGTTTGAATTCGATGTAATCTGGCTGATATTACTGAAAGTTGGACTGATAGTGCTATGAAGATTTGAAACATTTTTGTTTGATGATCTTCCCTTTCGTCCATGTGTAGCCTTGATACAATTTCCGTTAATTGAGCATCCAGATTGTCGAACTTTTCTTTGATTCTGTTCTCATCTTGTTTGAATACGTTCAGAGAAGCATCAATAATTGATGTTTGATTTCTTAGGAACTGTTTAAGCCTTCTTTCGTCTTCTTTGATTGAGTTGATGGTGTTCGACATTTGTTCTGCATAATTCGAATCTAAGACACCGAAAAGTGAGTGAGCGATGTTGCCGACAAAGTTTACTGCGCCAGGTTTAGTTCTCTTGACGTTCAGTAGAATATTTTCATCCTTCAAGTCTAATAAGCCGAATTCAAAAGTTTGTAGTGTATTTGTGCAAGTTGCCTTTTGATTCATGAGCTTGCATAAATGTTGCAGAGCTATAGTTCCATTAGTGAACGTAGCCATCTCTCGCCAATATGGTGTTAATTCGTAGTAGCTTATAATATTCCATTCAGATCGTGATATTCGCGTGTTGCCAATTCCTTCAAAGTGTAAGCCCGTGTTCGATTCGAGTTCCGTTATTTCCACCTTTCCTGCGAAAATTAGTGGAAGTGCGAGCAATGCTATAAGTAATATAGGAGTGCTGATAGCCGCCGTTTTTATTTTTTGGAATTTCATCAGATGGTGATCCAGAGGGCTGCAATTTGCAATTGTCGCTTAATGTTGTAGCCTGTTGGTTTGGTTTTTGTTGCCATTCTTCACCGTCGTCATTAATTCTAGAAAGTGGTGCCAGATATCGAACTGCTCGCTTAAATATGCCTGAAGCCGTTTTGACATCTGGAACTTTGACTATTTCGTCGATTCCCTTATGGGTTTTTATTACTCGTCCTAAAGGCCATTTCATGACTGGAACGTTATCTTCCTTGATGACGACAATATCACCTTCTTTAAGGTTTTTCGACCACTCTTGCCATTTATTCCGGTATTGTAATTCGTTGAGGTAGTCCCTTGACCACCTGTTCCAAAATTCATGTTTCAGACGAGAAACTAACTTCCATCTGGTTGCCAAGCTAGGGTTTGTGGGTTTGGCCTGCGCATCAATTTGGGTTGTTAGTGGTTCTCCGATTAGGAAATGTCCTGGAGTGAGGGCAGCTATGTCGTTAGGATCATTTGACATGGGTGAAATTGGTCGGGAGTTCAGTATTGCCTCAATTTCAATTACCAGTGTTTCTAGTTCCTCGTATGTCAAAGATGTATTCCGCAAACTTCTTACAAGAGGATGCTTTGCGGATTTAACCGCTGCTTCCCATAGGCCCCCAAAGTGTGGCGCTCTTGGTGGTATGAAATTAAATTGTATGCCCTTTTGGTTGCATGAATTCGTGATTGTTGCTTGAGCGTCGGAAGAGTGAATTACCGTTGACAGTTCAAGGCAATTGATTTTTAGCTCCGACAAAATTTGTCGCATTATCACAATACAAGTTTTGGCAGTGCCCATTCCGGCCGATGAATCTTTTAAGAGCCCCAATAAATGCGTCGGTGGTGAGATCACTCACAAGCTCCAAATGTACCGCCTTCGTAGCAAAGCAGCAAAATACTGCAATGTAAGCCTTGTGCGGCCTTTTTCCACGCAGTTTGTAGTGTACTGTTATTGGACCACAGTAGTCGACTCCAGCGTTTATAAATGGTCGTGCTGGTGTCACCCGTGTAGAAGACAAATTTCCCATTACTTGGTTGAATAGCACTGGTTTTGCTCTGCTGCATACTGTGCAGCAATGAATTGTGGCTCGAGCCATAATTTTTCCTTTTATTATCGAACAATTCGAAGTAATGTTTGTGCACCACAATGATTATTGCTTTTGTGAACCATTTCAAATATTATTTTTGAAATAGGATCATTGTACGGGATTAGCAGCTGGTGTTTTGAGTCATACGCCAATGATGAAGCATCAAGTCGACCGCCAACACGAATTAGGCCATCTTTGTCCAAAAACGGTGAAAGATTACTTAAACTGCATGCTCATCGTAATTCATTGTATCTCTTCAGCTGTTGGATTTCATTTTTAAATTCTGACGTTTGTATTTGTTTGATGATTGGAACTAGTGATAAATCCAATTCCGTCGTCGTTAAATATATTTGAGCCTCTCGGTGCTCTCTTTTACGCCTGGTTTGGTTTATAAAGCGCAAAACGTATCCTACAATTCGCTGTAGGCGATGGAAAGAATTCTTGTGTTTGATTTTGTATATAAACTCAGGATCTGCTACTGCCACGATAACTGATTTGTCTGCCTTCCGTTTTCTTTTCAAATTGTTGTTAGTAGAAGAACTTGGATTGAATCTTGGGGACCAACCTGTTTCTTTGCCATGTAGGAATAGTGGTCCACAGAACCACAAGGTACATTCCTTTAATGCCTTCGGTGACATTCCCCGAGATAGAATGTCTGCTGGACTATATTTTGAGCTGACGTGACGCCATTGTTCTGCTCGTGTCATTTCCTGGATGACTGATATTCGATTCGCCACAAAGGTGTTAAATAATGCTGAGGATGAGTGTATCCATGACAGTACAATTTCCGAATCAGTCCAAAACCATATTGCCGTTTTTAAACACTGATCGAACATATGCTGCTGCTCCATATGCTTTCTCCGATGCGTCAGTAAAAATGTGTAATTGAATGGCTTCTGGGACTCCTCCTTTAAAGATGAGCCTTGATATTTGCAGTGTTTTTAATACATTCAGGTCTGAGCGGAATTGAGCCATTTTGTGTGCAGCTCTTCAGGTAAAGATTGATCCCAGTCCAATTTTAACTCCCACAAACTCTGAAAGGATTCCTAACGGGTCGAAAAACCTGGCAAGATCTGACGTGATGCTGTGTTTCGTAATCCTTTTGACCGCTTCGACGTTAACCTTAACGCAGGGCTTATCATCCTTCGGCAGCCATGTGAGTCCTAATGTTTTCATTGAGTCAGCCTTTGTGTTTTCGAAATCTAAATTTACTTCTAGATCTCCTTGTGGAATATTTCTGAGCAGTTGTGGGTGATTTGCACACCAGTTTCGTAAGTTGAAACCATTTTCTTTCATGATCTGCGTTAGCTGTTCTTGTAATTGCATTGCAGCCGCTAAATTATCTGCTCCACCCAGGCCATCATCCACGTAGAAATTCTCTTGAAGAAAATTCGAGGCCTGTGGGTAACGAACGGTGTTTTCTTTCGCTTGTTTGCTGTAAACACTTTGTTGCTAAATAGGGTGCAGCTCTTGTTCCATATGTAACTGTGTTGAGCTGGTAATACATTTTGGGTTTATTGGCATCTGTTCTCCAAATAATGAGTTAAAATTTGCGATCTTCGGGGGAAATTACGACTTGTCTATACATTTTTTCGACATCGGTAGTAAATACGAATCTTGGAAATCGAAATCTTAGCAGTATAGAGAATAGTTCGTTTTGCACTGTCGGCCCTGTATACATGAGGTTGTTTAGTGAGTGTCCTGATGTTATTTTGGATGATGCATCGAATACTACTCGAAGTTTTGTGGTGGTATTCTCAGGTCTTAACACGCAGTGACGTGGAATGAAATAGTTAGGTGAGAGGATTGCATTTGATGATATCTTCGTCATGTGCCCCAGGGCCTCATATTCATCCATAAACTTGATGTATTTAGTTCTTATTTCAGGATTTTTCTGCAGTCGACGCTCAAGCGAAAGAAATCTGTTGAGGGCAACTCCATGTGAATCGCCTACAGCATCAGGGCTTTGATGAAATGGTATTTCGTGGTTCTTGAAGGTGTTTTGCGCGAAGTGTTCTTCACAATGTCTTTCTGAAATGGAGAGCGGTTTGTTATTGGCTTTAATTTCATCTAACTCCCATAGGCGAGTTATGGAAAGCTCGAGACTTTCATCGGCTGTGCAGACTCCATATGCTACATTTGAGCGGTTTTCTTCTTGAAGTTTACCTGAAACAACCCACCCGAATACTGTGTTTTGAAGTAGTGGTAGTTGTTCAGATAACTTAATTTGTTCAATCGATAGCAGTTGATGATAATGTTCGGCACCCAATAGTATGTCGATTATGTCGGGACGGTTAAAGGTTGGATCGGCTAGCACTAGATTTTTGGGTAGCGACCAGTCATCAGTGTTGATAAATCGTGATGGTTGTGGCGAAAGGATTCGAGGCAATACAAGTGCCTCGAGTGGAGTTGAAAAACCATTAATTCGAGAGTGTAATGCCACATTAATCCGATGCTGTGTTCTGGTGTTTGTTGCTCCAATTCAGCTAATGTTTACTGATGATGGCAGCATTGATATGCCAAGACGTTTTACTAGGCGCTCAGTGACGAAATTGACTTGAGATCCTGAGTCTAGCAAAGCGCGGCACTCAACTCCTGTATGTTCGCCCTTAACCTTTACCACTGCTGTGCTGATTTCGATGAATGCTTATTGGCCGCAGCTAGTGAGGTGGCTTCTGATCCTTCTGGTAAACAAGTACTCGAAGAGGTGGTGTCTGGCTTATCTCTTGTGGATATTGCTGTGGCAGCTGATAAAGTCTTGTTTTCGCTAGATGATTCTAGCCTTGATAAAAATTTTGTTGATTCGAGGTGTAGCATTGAATTGTGTTTCTTATTGCATTTTGTACATGACCTTGGAATGGCCCGATTTTAATCAATTGACGCACAATTTTTGTTTTTGTGTGAAATTCAGTCGATCCTGTGGTGTTAGTTGTTGAAACCTTTGGCACCGGAATAGTGGATGAATACCATTTTTGCAAAGTTTACATGCATTTTAATTTTGGGTGGATGAAGCCGCGTAAGCACATGCCTTTGAAGATGCTTTTTCCTTCTGACCCATAGCTTCCATTGATTGAAAGTGGGTTTCCAGGAATGCCAAAAAATTTTTGACCTGAGGAAGGTCTATTGGATTTGTTATTGAGCGCTCGTAAAGAACATGTATTCCACGATCCAATTTTTTAACTAACAGATGCAGCAAAATCGGGTCCCAAGAGGTTGTGTCGACGTCAATATTTTGTAATGCATGCAAGCATTCCTGTGTGACGTCATGCAGCTGCTTAATGGCTGCTGCTGATGATCCGCCTGATGGTTCATCAAGCAGTTGTTGGATTAGTGTTGCGACAAGAACTCGTTTATTATTGTACCGCTCTTGTAACATTTTCCATGCTGTTTCATAATTGTCAGCTGTAGCGGAAAGGTGCCTTATCAGTTTCATATTTGTTGCTGTCGGGTCCATGGCGAGCAATCGTTTCAGTGATCCTATCATCACATTTTGTCTTCTCATTGTAGAATTAATTGAGGAGAGGGGTGCTGTTGTGTCGCTGTTGTTCAATATTGTCCTGCTAGGAGCAGCGTGGTATTGATTTGTTTCCACTGCCGGCCCATTCAGATATTTAAATGTGAGTTCCGATATTTTTTCGTAACACTTCTCGGTGAAGTATTTGTGGTCGGTAGGTGTGCTTTCGAGACACCGTATTTTGCTGTCGGTGGTTTCGAAATCAGACCATGCCGTATCTAATCTCCTGAGTCGTTCCTCATAGTACTGGACCGTCTTTCTGGAAGCTGAGTCCGTTTTTACGTTGCGAATTATGTCTTCAATTAAATCACCCGTTGTCTTTTGAGACGCTATGAGTTGAGCGAAAAAAGCCATATTCGAGTCTTTTTGATCATTTGCCATTTTTAGGATGATCGGTGTGTACGTTACGATTAGAAAGCCGCTGTCCTATGTTTCGAATCAGGATATTGCCTGAAGGTCAATTTCTTGACGTAAAAATGGAGATTGCCAATTCTTGTGAGGCCTGCTAGTGCCAATTTTGTGACACGTTTACAGAATTCGATTACACCAATGTTAATGTAGTGCTGATGAATGGACTGTGCGTGCAAATATGATTTAGAGCATTCAGGGTTCCTTACCACTGGTAGGTTGAATGCCTTGTCCAAGCGAATGCACCAAGATAAGGACTTAATTGGAAGGCTGTTTTGCCGATTGAATTGTTTTAGTTTTTATTATTTATTATCAAGGCGATACACCAAGATAATGTAAAAGTTAACGCAAGCACTTGAAATTTGGTTAGTCGGGGAAGTCAAGAAATGAACACAACAATGTTTTTAATGTTTCTCACACTTTTTATTGATTTGATTGACTCTTAAATACTAAATTATTGATGATTTACACTTTTACATTAATTTCTGTTTAGTTTATTTACTTTTGCCAAATTATTGCTGATTTACATTTTACATTAAATTGTGTTCGATTTTTAAAACTGGGCAATGACCTATAGCGAAAACAAATTACTTGCACAATAATTTTAAAATGTGTATGACAGACTTGGACATATGCATACATAATAAATTCTAAGATGTGATATACCTGTACATAATATTTAACGATAGCAATTAAATGCCATTTTATGCAGGAATATGTACACACACATGTACATCTGAAAGAAATTCTTTGCGAAGGTTGAACATATGTCATATTTTATTAATGTCATAATTTTAAAAATTCTTATGTTAAAATATTATTTATATTAATTTTTATATGTATTAGTTACAATTTTATTTAATTTAATTTGGCTAAACATGTTTGTACACTACTAAAATCCTGTACTGTAATTATAAGACTTAGTCTTGTTGTGCAGGAAATCATTAAATTTAATAAATCAAATCATTAAATTTAATAAATTTAATAAATCAAAAAAAAAAAAAAAAAAACTGGCAGAGGAATTTACTTGAAAAGTCACAAAGTTAATCTTTAACACATATTAAACAAAAATTTAAAGTGCCAGATCCATTTTTTGAAATTTTGTTTAAAAAAATTTTTTAAAACTTAAAAAATGAGTTTTCAAAATTTTATCAAAATAATTTTCCATCTTTGGTCTCATTTCGTAATAGGTTAACAACGTGTTAATAAAACAGCACTTCATATCTGAGTACTTATAGGTATAGAGACCAGAAAAAAAATATGGCTTTAATCAATTTGTTAAAGTCGAAAAAATGTTCATCACATTTCATGACCCAGAGTTTTTGGTACAAAAGTGGTCTGGGGCATTTGTTATTTCTTGGTGAGTTTTTATTCGATTTTGAAGTCATATAGCTTTTTGAGAACTTAGTACTTATATCAATTCATATAACAACTTGTCGAAAAAATAAAACTATAGAACGAAATTTTCGTAAAATCTAAAAAAAGTGAAATTTTCAGAAACGTTGAGGCACCTCTAAATTTGTTTGTGACAAAATTTTGTACTTCCCAGTTTTTTTGCTAATCGAATATTTCTAGGCGGTGAGACTTTAAATACAAACACTTTTTTCCCTCCAAATAATAAAGGCCACCCTAATATATTTGTTGTTAAATCAATTGACTACTAAAACGACATATGTCCCTAGAGCTAAAATGCACTATAATCAATTTTATGAAAATATTCAAAAACAAAAACAATTTTGTTGTGATTTACTTATATACTTAATCATAAGAATGAAATAAATTATATATCTGTCTTAGACGCAACCCAGTCATATTAAGTTAATTTGATTGAATATAAAATAATTATGTACCATAATGTTAAACTATGTTTAATTATTTCTTATTTTTGTTAGCGAACCTCCAATATTACCTCCTTTATATCTTTATCGTATAATTCGAATGATACAAATGATTTTTATTTAATTATTCATAACTTAGTAAATTTTAATTTCCTATAAGATTTTGTAAAGCTTTTTATGTTTATATTAATAAAGGAATATAAAAATCAACTGATTATTTAAAAATATCATTATTATTAATTAATATCAAGATTGTCAACATATTAGATAAAACAAAATGCGGCTTAAATTCACTTAGAAAAGTATTACAGTTTATATACGACTATGTCAGTTATATGACATAGGAAACCGTAAATATGCTACATTATATTTTTTTGATGTACGTTGTACGGAGACATGATAGTATTGCTTGATTCGCCTTTAGGGGGTGACCGGGTGCTATTTTATGTTACGATTATTATTATATATTATTTTCTTTTAAAGTTAAGTACTTAACATAAAATTTTTTACATTATTTGTGTTATTGTTTCTAGAAGCAGAAAAACATTTGCACAAATTTATAAACTGTTTTTATGTGTTGTGTAACAAAATAAGAGTTAAGACTGGATTAGATGACCTGTAAATTTAGCATCTTTGATCGTTACTACCTTAACTAAAATTTCTTCAAACATAACGGAATTTTAAATTTTTTGTAGAAAACCGAAAATTAGCGTTAAAAATTTTAATCAAAACAAATTAAAATTAAAACAAACAAAATACCGGAATTCATGTATATTTTTTAATCGTTTTGGAAAAGTTATCCAAATAATTTTTATATAGATTTTATTGTGATTTCTTTCCTTTATAACATTAAGAAATCAAATTTGAGAAAATGTGAATTATATAGAATTATTTTTTTATAAAAATCATATACATTTTTCTTTAATAAATATACAGTTAACAAAAAACAAAAAAAGCAAGTGTTGAATTCGGCTGTGCCTAATCTTTGATGCCCTCCACCTGCGTCTTAAATTCAATATTACAGCCACCTACCACTTTATACTGTTCCAGATACTTAAATTTGAAGTTAATTGATTTTATTTTTGACCAGTTTCTATTACAATTACTTGTTATAAAAAACAATGGTCGTGTCTTCTATTGAACGAATTAATTGCTATCTGCAAAATTGCATTATTCTTCTCTTACTAGTTGCTTAAGTTGTTCATAGAACACAATATAGTATTAAAAGTTTGTTCCCTATAAGAATGTGTTGAGACCTTAGAAGTCATACGATAATTCAAAAAAATTTCAAATGATTCTTGGCTAAAAATGTCCAGATTTTAATATTTTAAAAAAAAGTAAATTTAAAAATATTTTTATCTGAATAAAATATGTTAATTTAAAGATCCATTTAATACCTAAAAAATATGAAATTTAAGTGGCTTAATACGTACAAAAAATATACCCGATAAAAGCTTCTATATCAAATTCCATCCAAATATATATTTTTATAATTGCGGACGATCGTCGTTAAATCGGATAAGAAAGATATTTAGAGTCGATCAATATAAGAGGTGTGCCTGTGTGAAGTATTATTGATAGTTACGTATCAACATCAACACAAACTTATTAAATATTTTTTGTAAAAAATTTTCTTAACATGATAAGAAAAGTTTTTTATTACTCTATAGCAAACAAGATAGTTTTTTAGTTTAAATAGTATTTATTTTTATTTATACTTCAGCTCTATCTAGGAGCTAAATTATTAATGATTAATGCTAAATTATAAAATGTTCTTCTTTATATACATATTTTCAACCTATATTAACAACAATGTGTTACCTGCACTTGGGTCAGCATAAACATAAGTGTGCCAGCGTAACAACAACATACAATAACAATATACGCAGTCATACAATGTTTTGCAAATGCAGTGGTCAACAATATTGATATTTGTTATTTCCGCATTTGCAAATATTGTACGCTATGCAGTGTGGGTATTATACAGCACACTACGAAAGTCGTGTTACGCTACACCTTCCTTTTTTATAAGAATGTTCATATAACATTTTGTTATATGGACATTCTTTTATTATTTGTACTGTTGGGTTTTTTTTTTTTTTGTGGTTGTATCAAGTGCAAGTTTCACATTTTACAATAAATTTATTTTATTTTATTTACAAATATAGATTTAAAGAAAAGAATGCATATTGTTTATTTAATATTGTATAACTTAAGTCTATTCTTATGAACTATTTGTTCTTTATTTGTTTTCTTATCAACTATGGTTACATTATTTCTGAAATCTATTTTCTTAATTTTATATGGCCCTTTATATGCCATCTCTAACTTATGTCCTGCATCATTTCTTACTAAGACTAAATCTCCTATTTTAAAATTGTAATCTAATTTTGTTTTAAGTATTTAAGTATTTAAACGCGCACTCACAATCTTTTGTCCACTGAAATGGTACTCCCTTTTTGGATAGCCTTGTAAGGTGTCTGGAATATTCAGAGAAGTTTCTAATAAATCGTCGGTAATAGTTGCAAAACGCGACAAACCTTCGTGCGCTATCGGCGTCCGTAGGCGTCGGGTAATTTTCTATCACCGAATATTTACTATCATCTGGTAATATTCCTCTATCAGTACATTTGTGGCCAAGGTAGATTACCTCTCTCACAAAGAATGAACATTTTTGGGGGTGTAGTTTAAGATTGTGTTTACGGCAAAGATCGAATACATCCTTCAAATTTGAAAGCATATGTTTTTCAGAACATCCCAATACAACCAAGTCATCCATATATAGGAATGCTTGATTCGGCTTCAGACCACTGAAGGCTAATGTCATCATTCTTTGGAATGAATTCGGTGCTATTTTTAAGCCATATGGTAGTCTAGTAAATCTGTATGAACCATTGTTTGTTGAAAATGACGTCAAGTCTCTACATCAAGTCCAAACAAGAAAAGTATTTTGCTCTACCTAGTTGGTCTAGAATATCGTCTATTCTAGGCAACGGGAATTTATCTGATATTAGTTTTTTATTTATCTGCCTATAGTCTATCACCAAGCGCCATCTTTTTTCATCTGTTCCTGGAAGTGATTTCTTTGGTACCAACAGAATTGGGCTATTGTATTCCGAAAATGATGGTTCGATTATCTTGTCATCTATTAGTTTTTCAACCTGTTTGTTTATTTCCTCCTTATGAGATTCTGGTATGCGATAATTTTTAATATACGTTGGTTGATTATCTTTTACTCTCAGTTTTTGTTCATAGAAATTGTTGGTAGTAATTGTTTCAGTCCCTAAGCCAAAAATATCATTGTATTCTAAACAAAGCTTAGTTAAAATTGTTCTGAACTGTTCAGGAAAGTTTCCCTTCAAAAGGTCCAAAACTTCAGATTTTCTTTGGCTATTTTTATGTGGTTTTTGTTTTACTATTTCATAGTCAGACATTTTCTCGGTTTTTATGTTATTTTGCCTAATTGTTACTATTTTATGTGTGGTATTTAAAAAACGAACCAATGCGTTATTTGATTTTACCAGTGTATTTGGTACAAAGACACCTGGTACGATTTCTTGATTTGGTATTAGTACATCGTCTTCAAGCTCCGGAAACCTGATTTGACGAATCAATTCTGACCTTCGTGGGAGTGTTATTCCATTGAAGCCGTTCGTAAGTGGAATTTCTATTACATGCGACAGATTGGGTGGTCGTAGTACGAGGTAATCATGGTTCCCATTGAAATCTAGTATACATTTATACTTCTTAAAAAAATCCATTCCAAGGATACCGTCGCAAGGTATTGGAAAATTATTTTGCACTACTTGGAAATCATGTATCAAAAAACCTCTAAATTTTAGGTCAATAAATACATTACCTATTGAACGAATTTTACCCTGTCCTATTCCACTCAATGTGGTTGTTCTGTTTCTGTTAATTTGTGTTTGATAAAAATATTTAGTTTTTATAACCGAAATGTCTGCTCCTGTATCTACCAACAGTGTTACCGTGTTGTTCGTGTCGTTAATCTTTATATTAACATAAAAACTTAAGCTGAGGTTAAGGTTGTATATGTAGTTGGTATTGTTATTATGATATATCTCAGAGGATTTTAGCAGTTTTCCGAATCATTTTCATGTGACTCTGCTGCTCTGACGTAATTTCTGTTACGTCTGTGGTTCTGATTTTGTTGAACCCTGTTGTGAATAGGTTTTTGTTGGGGTCTGCCGTTGTTACTGTTATTATTATTATTGCGTGGGTAATTGTACCTTCCACGATATTGTCTGTAGTTATTATTTCGGTTAAACTTCTGCCCGAAATACAATACGGCATTTTGTTGCCCTGTTGCTTCAGTGCAACTGTTTATGAATTTGCCAACGGCCTCATTCATGTTACTGAATTGGCCTGCTTCCATGATAAGTTTAACTTTATCGATGGTGCAATTTTTGGTTAGTGCCTTTACTGCAACCTGTGTTGAATATTTACATGCCAATTCGCATGGCAAACCATCTGATAAATAGGCATTTTCCAATGACTTCGTTAAATTCTCTATTTCACTGCAATAGTTATTGGCAGTTTTATTGTTTTGTCGGGTATTCATTATTTTTGCTGTCAATACCTCAACCGACTCGCCCTTTACTGAGTTTTTTAGTTTATGTATTATCTCAGTAATGGTTTGTTCATTACCTATTAAATTTCTTGCACTTCCCTTTAACTTTGTTTTTATTAAAGAGACTGCGATAGATTCGTGGTCACCTTTGATGGATTCTATTAACTGTAACGAGTCTATAAAGGAACGTAAATTTTCTGGTTTTCCATCAAATTCTATGATCAGCTTTGAAGCTGTTTCAGAAAGTCAACTGTTTGTGTCATTTTTACCTCTGTACTTTCCAAAGAGGTTCCAATATTCTCTGAATTTTCAGTTTCTACTAAGAATTTTACCTCTTCGTGTAGTGTATCTGGTAATTTTACCTTAACACCCTTCTTAGACGATATAATCAGGATTCTAGTCTTGACATCTAAGAAAAAACTTTCAGCAGCTGTCCTATGTGGTGTCGTGAGTCTGTTATAATTTGCATTTAGCAAAACCCTGATTTGTTCTAACTTTTCGCATAAGATTCTAATATGTTTTATTATTGTTTCCTCTTTTGTGCTTCTATCTATATTTAAACATTTATAAGATTTGTCAAACTCCTCTTTGATTAGTCTCACCTTCTGAATTATTTCTTGCCAATCCATGGGAAAATTATTTAAATTTTGTTTAAGTCATTGGCTCTGCTCAAATATTTCTTTTTTAATTTCTTGGTGTTTAAGGCATAAATATGGAATGCAAAATTTAAGCTAATCAGTACGGTTATTATTAGTAAACAACACTCAATGAATTTTAAATCGATTGAGTCTTCTTTTATTTCTACTTCATTAATAACATTTGCATTGGGATTCTCTATTTTTAATTGACGACCTCCCATTTTCCTTCGCTATTTATTTTGTATTTTTTTCTATTATTTATTTCTATTAAATATTTTTCTGACTGCCTCAATAATCTAACCGAATCTTATATCTTGCTAATTATATATCTTCCCTAGTAATTCATTATTTTTATCAATAGCTTATACTATTTTACATGCATCAGTTTTATTTATGTATATATTTAATTTATAAAATATAAAATATTTCATTCTAATTTAATATCTGTTTTTTTTTTTTCAACAGCATAATTACCATAGTGTTTTTGTTTTTATATATATAATAGCATCAAGATTAAATATAACCTTTTCAAAAAAAAATTAGATTAATTGAACTGCATTCCTTTGTGGATTTTTTCTTACAAATTACTGTTTATTTTCTATTTCAAATTTTTTTTTTTTTTTTTTATTTATTTGCCAAGAGCGGTTAACGCTTTCTGGCCTACGGGTGCATAACGGGATGCTCCACTTTTTTTTTTTTTTTGTTTTTGGTAAAACTAGGATGAACTACCTGTTCGTTGTTTTATTAGGTGCATATTGATGTGTATATTGATATATACCAGGGGTCTTTTGATGTGTTTTTCCTTCGTTTTCTGCTGGCCCGTCTTTCTTCTATACTCTTCTATGAAGATAGGTTTTGGCCCTTCCGCCATTGATTTTGCGATCTCCACTGTCTTTAGGCCAGACAGTATCTTCCTTCAACGCAGCTGATGGATCGTTGTGGCTGATCCACCAGGACAATATTATTATGCGATTTTTTTTTTTTTTTTTATTATTTTCAGGATTGTCAATTTGAGAGCATAATCCTTGTATTATATATATATATTTTTTTTCGTAATATATATATTTTTTTTTTTACAATGCTCATCTAAGGAGCAGGATCGCCATATAGCAAACAAGATAGTTTTTTAGTTTAAATAGTATTTATTTTTATTTATACTTCAGCTCTATCTAGGAGCTAAATTATTAATGATTAATGCTAAATTATAAAATGTTCTTCTTTATATACATATTTTCAACCTATATTAACAACAATGTGTTACCTGCACTTGGGTCAGCATAAACATAAGTGTGCCAGCGTAACAACAACATACAATAACAATATACGCAGTCATACAATGTTTTGCAAATGCAGTGGTCAACAATATTGATATTTGTTATTTCCGCATTTGCAAATATTGTACGCTATGCAGTGTGGGTATTATACAGCACACTACGAAAGTCGTGTTACGCTACAACTCTCATATTTTAGGAAAATAGTGATGTACTTAAAATCGATTATTTTCAAAATCAAAAATAAGAAAGGAAAATGTACTTGTATTGAAAAGGTACCTTTTTAAGGAAAGGTACTTTTATTTAAAGTACCATAAAAAGCAGATTACTTTAAAAAAAGGGTATTTTAAAAAAAGGGCACTTTTAAAAAAGAATATTTTTTGTAAACAAATGGTACTTTTAAAAAAGCACATTAAAAAAATGTATTTTTAAAAATTGGGTACTTCTTTAAAAAAAAGTGTACTTTCTTAAAAAATGGTACTTTTAAAAAAAGGTTACTTTAAAAAAAGGTACTTGTTTAAAAAAGGGCACTTGTTTTAAAAAAAAAGGTTCTTTTTGAAAAATAGGTACTTAAAAATATATACAAAAAAAAAGGTTTTTTTAAGTAATCTTTTAAAAAAGGTACTTTAAAGAAAGATTACTTTTTGAGAAAAAGAGTACATTAGAAAAGGAAATTTTTTTTTTAAAAATGGTACATTTTAAACAAAAAATATAGAAAAACGAATATGTGTTTGATTGAAAAAGTATATAAAATTTCCGTTAATATGAGATTTACATAATGTTAAATCGCGATATCGTCAGCATATATATGCACATATTCGTGTAGAACTTTTTACTTCATTCGATCTAATGTTGCACAGATATTTCCTAAACGGATAAGTACTCGTACATCTGAAATTCCTTCACGTTTCACTGAATCGAACGCCTATTTGAAATCAATAAGAATGCAATAAATATGTCATGTCAAATATATGACTCTGCGCAAAAAATTGATCAATTGTAGATTGTAGACGTATAATATATTTTGTATGCAACATTTAATAATGAAATTTGATAGTTCGATAGTTCCTACAATCTCTTTTATCTTCTTGGGAGTATCATACGACCCAGCCATTCAGTTGGAATAACACTCTCCCACACAGATGATATAAATGGAAGTGTAAGGACTCACCACCACCACATTTACTAATGTAATGGAATCATCACCACTAGCTTTACATGATTTTAATTTTGCTGTCATGTTCTGAAAGAAAGAGGTTATGTAGGATTTGACACCTCTATAATATTGTATAGTATTTATACCCTATACTACTCTGTGGTCAGGGTATAATGAGTTTGTGGTGATGTTTGTAATTACCAAAAATATTGGGCCTAGAGGCATCTTTTATTATACCGATCGAATCATTTTCTGTGGCTATTTAGCGATGTCTGGCCGTCCGACCGTCTGTCGGTCTGTCTGTGGTCCATGTAAACCTTGTAATCACACTACGGATCCAAAATATTAATATATTTCAATTAAATTTTCTACATAAGTTTATGTCGGCCATAGGACGATCTCGCATTAAGTGTTCTGTCTCAATATAACAACAATGTTGGAATCGAACATTGGATTGCTGCAAAAAGGTTGTTATCTGAAAACGACTGTAATAATTTATGCGTTTTTGTATTGTTTAAATCTATTTATTTATTTAAAATACAAAGTTTGATGTATGAAAATATTTACCACGTTTTTTGTTTAAAAACTCTTCTTTCCTTTTTCTTGATGTCTCTGTGTCAGTGACGCGTCATCGATTCAAAACTTCTACAAAGTTCCTTTTGTTTGTGGTTGCCAGATTCTTCATATTATGACATCCCCTTTATTGACAGATTTAATAGATCTCGTAGTCGTCGAAACGTTTGGGAAGTTTGGGTTCTCTACGTATTCGTTGGACTGGTTGGTCATCTTGTTGGTTCTTGCTATGTGTCTGTTTTTGGTTTGTAGTTTTACTATTGCCGTTCTCCTCCGTATGTGTTATTTGGGTGGCTTGTCCTTGAGTTTGTGGATTTTCGATGGATTGATATGTTTGTGGCGACTTCTGTTTTTCTTGGTTCCATTGTTTATGCTGTTGAATAGGCTGATGATTTGATGGGTCGATATGATCTGAGTTTTCTTCTGTCTCTTGTTGATTTGGTTTCATTATGTGGAAAGTATTTCGTCTGTAGTGTTTGTCTTTTGCGTTTATAATGTATGATCGGTTTGAAATTTGTTGTTCAATTCTGCCTTTAACCCATTTTTCTTTTGGATTTTGCTTCATATATACTTGATCTCCTGTTTGGAATTCCTTCTCCTTTCGTCTTCCTCTATCGAAATATTTCTTGTTATATATCCGTTGTTGTTTTATTTGTTGTGGGACGTCTTGTCCTGATTTAAATTTATAGCTGGAATTTCACATCTTAACCATCTGCAGAACAAACGTTTGGCTGGGCTTGTACCGATCTTGTTTGGTGTGTTTCTCCAAGTCAATAGTGACTTATAAAAGTCTTGCTGGTTGTGGTACTAACAATCGATTGCCTTTGAAAACCAAGTTGTTATTTATGATCAATTCGTCCCTTATTTTCCAATATTGTTTGATGCTCTCGTTAATTTTTGATTTATCTTAACTCCAACCGTCTCTTATCGTTTTCATCAGGATTTTCATTATATTATCTTCCACTGTAGCTTGTTGTAATGTTTTAATTGTTGTTGTACTAATGGGTTTATCTTCAATGTCATTAACGGTATCAAATTGTTTCAATTCTTTGTCGATTTTATAGATTTCAATGGAGTTTTCGTGATGTAAGTCTGCTGGTGCTCTCGACAATGTATCGGCCAGATGCATTTCGGCTCCTTTTTTGTATTTGATGTTGAGGTTATATCTTTGTAACGCTAAAATCATTTGTTGTAGCCTTTTTGGAGTTTTCAGTAATGGCTTGTTAAATATGTTAATTAATGGTGAATGATCAGTTTCGACAGTTATATATCTTCTACCGTAAATATATTGGTGAAATCGTTTGCATGCAAATAGTGCACCTAGCATCTCCTTCTCTATTTGTGCATAGTTTTGTTGTGTTGGTGTTAAAGTTTGTGATGCATATATTATTGGATGCCCGTTTTGCAACATCGCACTACCCAATGCAAATGAAGATGCGTCGGTCTGTATTATAATTGGTTTGTTGACGTCATAATATTTTAAAACTGGTGTTTCTGTTACGATGTTTTTTAATTTTATAAATGCGGCGTCTTGTTCGTCTTCCCACTCGAAATCACTCTTTACATGAGTTACTCTTCGTAAGGGTTCTGTTAGTTCAGATAAATTTTTTATAAATTTACTTACGTATGTTACTAGTCCTAAAAATCTTAGAGTTTCCTTTTTGTCTTTGGGTGTTGGCATATTTTTGATGGCAGCAATTTTGTTCGTGCCTGGTTTTATGCCTTCGCTGGTAATTATGTGTGCAAAAAATTTTAACTCATTTTTGCATACTTTCATCTTGTCTTTATTGATTTTTAGGTTTTCTTGTCGCAGACGTTTTAGTAATTGTTCTAGATTTTCATTGTGATCGTTTGTTGCCGTTTCCTTGTTGTCACCCTTTCCGAACACCAATATATCGTCCGCAATGCAAACTACACCTCTTAATCCAGATATTATTTGGTTTTGGCGCATTTGGAAGATTTCCATGGCAGGCTTTATACCGAATGGGACGCGTTTAAATCTGTATTTGCCCTGTGGTGTCCAAAATGATGTTAATTTGCTGCTCTTTTCGTCTAGTGGTAATTGCCAGAATCTGTGTTTGGCATCCAGTATTGTAAAGATTTTTGCATTTGTCAGCTCTGATAAGGTTTCCTCTATTCTTGGTAGTTGATATTTTACATCTTTGAGGGCTTTGTTTAGATGTTTTGGGTCAATACATATTCTTAACTTGTTGTGTTTTTGTATTAGTACAAGGTTACTAGTCCAATCAGTAAATCCTGGCTATTTTGTAATCACGCCCATGCTCTCCATCTCTTCCAATGTTGACTTCAATTTTTCGTGTAATGCAATTGGAATTCTTCTGGGTGGCTCGTTTCTAGGGGTAATGCAGTTATCGATTTCGAGAGATATGTTTCCTTTTACTTTACCTAGGCCTTGAAATACGTCCTCGTATGCTTCGATGATTTTATGAGCTTTAGCTTCAGCATTATCTTTTTCGATATGTTTGCATATTTCAATTAGTTTTAGTAACTGGCATGTTTGCAGTGACAGTAATGGACAATGGTCGCTTTTTATGACATAAAATGATAATTGGTGTTCGATATTATTGTGTTTAATTTTCAGCTTGGTTTTACCGACAGGTGTTATCTGCGGTCCTTGTACTATTTTGAGTTTTGTTTTTGTATTGTTTATGAATGGTGTTGCTTCTATTTAATTTAAGTTTTTTAGGCCGATGATGTTACAAGTCGCACCTGTGTCCAGCTGGCATTTTGTATAAAAATCTTTAGAGTTATTGTTGATTATGTTCAATTTTACATACAGACCTTTTATGTTGTTGTTGTTCTGGAATGTGTGTAGCACGAATTCTTCGTCTTCTGAATCAGATGTTTCGTTGTCGTTTGCTATTGTTTTTTTTACCGCTTTTTTGTTTTGTTCGTGTACTTTTGACATGCAAACTTTTGCCCATTGGCCCTTCTTGTTACATCTTCTACATATGGAATCTCTGGCTCTGCATTGTTGTGAGTTTTCGTGGTAATCTGTGCCACAGAATCTGCATATTCCTCGATTAAATGTTTTAGGTTGTTCCTTCTTACCTTTTTTTAATTTTTGGACTTTGTTGATTTCCATTGGTTTATTTTCGATGCCTCGCATTTGTTTTTCTGTAAATTTTTTCGATCTGCATGTCTCGATCGCTTTTTCCAATGTAATGTCATTAATGTTTGGCCATGTTAAGTATAGCTCTAATATAGCGTTTGTTAATTGTTGGTGTTATATATTTTTCTATTTCATTTAACAAAGAGCTTGCTGTAGTTATGTCAGTGTTTATTATGGGCATGTTCGTGTATCTTTTGAAGACATCGTCTCCAACCGCTGTTAATAGGATTGCCTTCTTAGCTTCTTCATTCTGGGAAATTAGACCTGTTGCTGTAAGATAATTTTCCCACTGTTGTTTGAAATATTTGAAATTTTTGCTAATGTCGCCATCCCTTATATTTGGAGGTCGAGGAAGTGGAATTTGTGGCAGTACACTTTGTGGCAGTCTGGTTTCCGTTGCCTTTGTCGATCTTATTTCGGCACGTAGTGCTGCAAGCTGTTTTTTTAATTCTTCAACTTCGCTCAAGTTGGTGTGTGTTGGATGTTTTTTTTACCTTCTATTTGTGTATGAACTATGTTCACCACACCTGACACCATGTAATAATTTATGCGTTTTTGTATTGTTTAAATCTAGTTATTTATTTAAAATACAAAGTTTAATGTATGAAAATATTTACCACGTTTTTTGTTTAAAAACTCTTCTTTCCTTTTTCTTGATGTCTCTGTGTCAGTGGCGCGTCATCGGTTCAAAACTTCTACAAAGTTCCTTTTGTTTGTGGTTGCCAGATTCTTCATATTATGACAACGACCTTACTGTTTTTGCTGAAACAGATTGGGGAGAAAACATAGATAATCTTATACTGGATATATTTTTAAATTAACTAATGCTGCTATAAGTTTGGATTCACGATATTCAAGGGCAGTATCCATGTCAAGCACAGAAGCTGATGTTATTGTCCGTATTTACAAATGAGGCTATAAATCTACGGCTTTTCTAACTGGAATTATGGGACATCTGAACTCAAGTATTATATACATACAGTGATAAACCAGGTGAAGGATTTTTAAGCAAACATCCCATATTTTATTGCAAAACAAAGTATCAGAACATCAGACATAATTTAGTTGGAGAGAATGTAATTGGTGGTACTATTAAAATATAATATGTTTCCACCAATGATCGCGAGTGAATAATGTTTTAATTTTTAGATGTACGCGTTGAAGAACATGTTCTGTTTTTTTTTAGCAGTACACGTGCAAGAAAACGAACTTAAAATAAAGCTACATTCGTATAAAATTTAGAAATACACATAATTGATATGAAAATAAAAATATGCGTTTGTTGGTCTGAGCTATGTTTGTTTACATATGTGTACGAGTTTTTTATACAGTGTATGTTTTTTCTGAACTCTGCTTTTTATATATATGTATGTACAAAGCTGTTATTACGATCTCAAAAATAAACCTTGAAAGTTTTTATGATGATTCTCGTTTCTATACTAAACTACTGCACAATTCAACATTTGCTGCAAAAATGTCATTCTCAAAAATTTCATGCATTGCTATGTCATGTCAACTCAAACAAGGTGTTATGCCATGTCATGCCAACTCAAACATACTTTCTTAGCATGTTATTGCAACTTAGCTAAGCTGTTGTACGTTGTTGTGGTCAATACCATGTCTTTTAATGTTTTTTCTGCAGCATGTTCACAGCTTCGCATGAAAATATGGATTATTCTTTAAAATTTTTCAATAAAGATCCTAAATCAAATCAAATAGGTAATTGATTAAAAAATTTTCAAATTGAAAAAAAAACTTTTATTTCGAAATTAAACTTTATTTTTATAATCCATATAAAACAAACAAAACATTTTAAATCCAACTATTGACATATAAAAAAAATATTTTTCAGTTTTTAATTTTTTCCAATAAAAGGTTTACGGTTATTTTTCTGCTTTATTCATCATTTGAATTCATAAAGTCACATATACATATTTTGAAAAATATATACAAACCAAATTTGAGAAAAAAAACTTTGCAACATTTTGTATATTGATAGATTTAAGTGAAAATCGGGAAGCAGCTTTATATGGGGGCTATGACAAAGAATTGCCATATGGGCTTTATTTTTAGAAAATGATAAATGGATGTAATAAACACACACAGCCCAATTTGACCGAGATCTATATGATAATTTGGATCTTATGGCAATTTAAGCCGATTTTATAGAGGTCATTTGGATGGGGACTACGTCTGAACATAGACCGAATTTCACTAGTTTCAATAGCTCTCATCCTATGGCCGACAAAAGCTTATATACCAAATTCCACTAAAATATTTTCATACTTGCGACCTTTAGTTTGATTAAAAGATTTACATGGACACACAGACGGATGTGTCACATGTGTCGCATGTGTTGACATGTTAATTTTCCATGTTCATGTGTGCAAAATCACTTTAAAAACAATGCATAGATTTGATTTGAATTTATTCGGCAGTGTCTATATATGTCATTGTCAAACATGTATGAGCGGCATAGCATGAATTAACACTTGCATGATGTGACACATGTCGCATGTTGTGTTAATGTGAATTAAAGACCTGCAATTGTTGAACTATACAACATGCGACATGTGTCACATCATGCAAGTGTTAATTCATGCTATGCCGCTCATACATGTTTGACAATGACATATATAGACACTGTCGAATAAATTCAAATCAAATCTATGCATTGTTTTTAAAGTAATTTTGCACACATGAACATGGAAAATTAACATGTCAACACATGCGACACATGTGACACATCCGTCTGTGTGTCCATGTAAATCTTTTATTCAAACTAAAGGTCGCAAGTATGAAAATATTTTAGTGGAATTTGGTATATAAGCTTTTGTCGGCCATAGGATGAGAGCTATTGAAACTGGTGAAATTCGGTCTATGTTCAGACGTAGTCCCCATCCAAATGACCCCTATGAAATCGGCTTAAATTGCCATAAGATCCAAATTATCATATAGATCTCGGTCAAATTGGGCTGTGTGTGTTTATTACATCCATTTATCATTTTCTAAAAATAAAGCCCATATGGCAATTCTTTGTCATAGCCCCCATATAAAGCTGCTTCCCGATTTTCACTTAAATCTATCAATATACAAAATGTTGCAAAGTTTTTTTTCTCAAATTTGGTTTGTATATATTTTTCAAAATATGTATATGTGACTTTATGAATTCAAATGATGAATAGAGCAGAAAAATAACCATAAACCTTTTATTGGAAAAAATTAAAAACTGAAAAATATTTTTTTTATATGTCATTAGTTGGATTTAAAATGTTTTGTTTGTTTTATATGGATTATAAAAATAAAGTTTAATTTCGAAATAAAAGTTTTTTTTCAATTTGAAAATTTTTTAATCAATTACTTATTTGATTTGATTTAGGATCTTTATTGAAAAATTTTAAAGAATAATCCATATTTTCATGCGAAGCTGTGAACATGCTGCAGAAAAAACATTAAAAGACATGGTATTGACCACAACAACGTACAACAGCTTAGCTAAGTTGCAATAACATGCTAAGACAGTATGTTTGAGTTGGCATGACATGGCATAACACCTTGTTTGAGTTGACATGACATAGCAATGCATGAAATTTTTGAGAATGACATTTTTGCAGCAAATGTTGAATTGTGCAGTAGTTTAATGTGAATTTAAAAGTACTGATCCACTATTGACTTTATCACCAGTACTACTGACCAACTATACCCCAGACAATGTAATTTTCTATAGACATTTAACATGTACATGTCATTGCAAATCACTAGTGACATTGGTACTATTTATTAGGTAGTGACTAGGTAGTTCTCATGGGACCATATGTAGACATTGGAACCGGAGATTCCTGTACACCAAAGATTCTTGTACAAATTTGATTGTTCTTTCACTTTTCTTTTATAACTTCGTTTACTTATAATGTTTTATCTTTGATTTATTATAAAATATATTTTTATTCACCTTTTATATTCAAGTTTTCTATATCTTGTTTTAAAACTTTAGTTTTTCATCCAACCACAGTTTTTCAAACAAAACTATAGAAATCAAGAAGAAGAAGAATGTTAACAAAATAGTAGTGGTGGTGACTTGGGGACACTTGACCCCAGGCTTCCTGCAGGGATACTTTTAATTTTTAAATGTTAGAATAATTTTATGTACATGAAATTGAATTGATATTTTCTGAAATGCATTTGTGAATTTCTGAAGTACATTTGATGTTTTCTGAAATACATTTGATATTTTCTGAAATACGTTTGACAGTTTCTGAAATACATTTGATGTTTTCTGAAATACATTTGATACTTTCTGAAATACATTTGATGTTTTCTGAAATACATTTCATACTTTCTGAAATACAATTGATTCTTTCTGAAATACAATTGATACTTTCTGAAATTCAATTGATGTTTTCTGAAATATAATTGATTATTTCTGAAAATCAATTGATATTTTCTGAAACACAATTGATACTTTTCTGAAATACAATTGGAAAAGGTGTAGATGCTTTAGTAAGTTTGTTCGAAGCAGATTTTTTAAATACACTAAACAACTCTGAAAACAAATCTGGAGAAGGCTTTACCAGAGTAGACTACTTAAAAATTGGATATCCATATACAATAACTGGATGCGAATTGAAGGATACGCAAATTGGTCCTAAGATCACTTCAAATTTGGACGATGGAGAGAGTAACAAGATATGGATATTTTTACCTAAACGTCTCAGCGATCTTTTTCCGAAGAAGAACCCATTTAAAAAACTCAATGACAATAAAATTAACCAAATAATATATGGTGGTAGAGAATAATCCAAATATAATAAAGCTATTCTTGAGTTTGTAAGCCAAAAAAAAAAAAATAAATAAAAAATCAAATATATTAAATTTATGTCGTTTTATTTATAATTTTTCATAAGAATATCAGTTTAGTTTTATTTAATAAAGAGAATAATTATATCTATACAGTAGAGGTGGGATAGTGTCGTATGGGGAACCTTAGTAATAACATTTGGATACGCTAGAACCCTTTATTTTGTGAGGTTCGTAAAAAAAATGCATGAGCCAAAAAATGGAAAATTTTGAGTGATGGTAACTGGCCCCTCATCGGGGTCAAAGTTGGGACGGCAGGGGGAAAAATCCACAAAAATTCCCAAAACTGCCCCGGAGTCGCTCCCAAGGGGTTAAAATGTAAGACGGACCCCCAATAATTTTCCCACCCTAAATTTTTTCCGAACATACCTGCCCTAGGGGGTCAAATGTATGACCGACTCCCATTTATTTTTTAGCCCCAACATTTTTTCAGAATATACCTACTCTCTATTTTAACATCCTAAGGGGTTTTCCTATACAAAATACACTTCACAGACTGGAAAAAAGAGATGAAAAAATACAAATAGCCCAACAACTTCCCATGAGATGCCCCTAGAGGTGAAAAATGTAAGATCGACCCGCATTATTTTCGCGCTCCGAAAATTTTTTTTCAAACCCTACCCCTATCTCTAATCCGTAAGGGGGGTTCCCTTACAAAAAAGACATTTTTAAAAAATTTGCTCCCACCGCTCTAACGGTCCCAAAGGTGACCCTGAATTTTTTCAACCTCTAAATTGTTTCAACCCCAATATTTTCTCCGAACATACCTACCCTCGATCTTTCCCCAAACAAATTTTAAACTTTTTTATGAAATCCAGATTGTTAGCTTTTTAATTTATAATTTTATTGAGCTTAAAAAACATGGTTTTATAATTCGAAAATGTTTTAAAGTTCACAAATGTAAATCAAATTAATTTATTTGTACCGTGTGATGGACTTGTTTTCCGATTTTCGGCTACAACCTGAAGTAAAAATATTTTTTCTTCCCCGTTACGGCACAGAACGTTGCTATAGTCTTCTATTAATTTAGCACCTCTTTAGCAGCGTCGTTGACAACATGCAGTTTACGCAGTATGTCTAGCGATTGCTGGTAGTCCTCACGAATTGTTCGAAAAATTTTGAAGTCCGAGGTGTGACGTAATGGCTGAAATCTTTCTCCATTAGTTCTTGATTTATTAGTTTCGATGCAAAGATAATTCTTTTTACACCTTCGAAGCCAACAACATGTACTGGACGGGAACGGTCGAGGTTGCTACTATCCTCCAAATCATCTTCGCCATTTCCGCTTGATGTCATAGGGGATATTCGGATCAAATAATCCAAGAGCAATAGCTTCAGCACTGAGATACCAGAGATGTCCACAGAATCTTTTTACCAATCGTTGACACACAATTTGATCAATTGAAGCATATCCAACAATCGCTTTCAAAAAATTCAAATCATTATTTGTGGCTTCGGTTGCTCTGGTGGTGCAAAACTAATCTTTCACGTAAAGTGTTACGATGAAAATACTAACATCGCGAAGTCCATTTAATTCTTTTTTGTTTCAACAGAGATGTTTTCGCAACAAAAACATTTTTGGGCAGTATATATATATTTTCCCCATCCATCGAGCATGACTGATGGGTCCTGGTGGGCTGAAACGATAATTCGGAATATTTTCACCAAGAAACAATAAAACAATTTCAAGGAACTCCTTATAGTCGTCTCTGGGTTGTTTCTCATTAAATTGAGCCAAACAAAACGACTTGATCTCCATTTAAACTTGAACTGGTATTTTAGCTGCGACTTCATCATCTTCTATGCCTGAACGCAAAGGTTTGTGTTTAATATTTTACCATTGTTTTGCCGAATTTAACTTCGAAAACTTCTTTTAACTGCAGTTGATAAATATGACGTCCGCACGGCAGGTAGAAAATATCTCGTTCCAGTATTTGCTCAAGCAATAGCGAGGCGCCTTGGAATTGGCCAGTGTTCGTTGAGATGGTGTCGAAATAGCTTGGACACGGTCAGTGATTTTCCACTCAAACAAAAGCCCATTAATGGCTTCTGCAATACGTTTGCTTTTCCTTTACCCAACGGTATCTTTGGCACGCCCAAGAGCTGCTCGTTCCCATCATACGTTACGATAACAGGAAGTCTGCCGCATTGCAAGTCCGCCAACTTTTTGCCATCCCAGTGCACGTTCAAAAATTTCGCCTCAGCCAACTAAAAACGTATAAATATTTGTTACCTATTACACATTTTACAGAAAGATAATTTTTTTTATAAATTACATACTTGTAGGGTTTCCTTTAGTAATGCAGCAATCTGCTGTCGATTTTGTGTACGGGCTTGTCGAAGGGACTTCCGATTCATGATATACATTCTTGGGTCACGTTGAAAAACTCTTGCCGCAGCAATCATTATACGAACTGCTGCTATTTCAGCTGTCTTACATCTTTCGAAAACAGAAACTAGTTCCGGAATTATGCATTCAATTCTGCCCCTAGTTCTTTTTGTTAGTCTCTTACGCAAAACCATTTCATCGTTGGCAACTTCATACGCAGTGTCTAATTCACTAGATTCGGAGGATGAAAACTTGCTGACTGAAATTACACACAACACATATATTATTTTATTATGTATGAAATGAATAGGCCAACCAGAAGCATATTTTTGGTTGCCCTGGTAAAAATAATAATAGTCACCCGCTGTTGCGACTTCATTTTGAAGTTTCACTCGCTTTGTCCGTTCTTCTTCTTTATTTTCTCGTTCCCCTCGTCTTTTCTGTAAATTGGCTAGATTTTCGTCAACACCGGCCATATATCCTGAACGCCCCTTCTCTCTTTGCATATGCAAAAATGCAGCATCTTCCGGATCGGTTACCATTTTAAATGCATTGACATGTGCGATGTCAAAAAGGTCATCCAAACTCATCTTTTTTTTTGTTTTTCAAAGTATTCTTTTGCAAGGAATACCATTCAGTGAACAAAGATAAAACTTTTCTTTTAACATCACCTCTGTGTTTTGTTGGAATAAACGCTTGACGCCAAAAAATCATGACAGTGTCAGTCACCAAGTGTGCACTTTTGTCACGACTTATTTTACGCTGCCCAGTTCCATAAAAGTACATCTTGAGCACTTGTTTTCTAGATGGCAATTTTGTTCCCATTATATTCGAACGCGGTTGTCCGATTAAAAAAAGTTCGGTTCGCGATCTTAAACTTTTCGCAACGCCGGTCGATATTGATGCCATTTTATTTTATTGATTTCAAAATTGTTTTAAATTAAATTTCAGCTGTTTTCTGTCACATAATCAGTGCTGCCAACTTTAGCGATTTATAAAATTTTATTAAATTTGTATGGGGACCACCTTAAGGGTTCAAGATCGAGGGTCGGTATGTTCTTAGAAAAAGTTGGTGTTGAAAAATTTTTGGGGGTCGGTCAAACATTTAACCACCCTAGGGTCACCCTTGGGACCGTTAGAGCGGTGGGAGCAAATTTTTTAAAATGTCATTTTTGTTTTTTTTTTTTTAATTTAATTTATTTATATCCAAAATATAGATTTACAATTCATTAGTAGTACCTTTGGGAAGCCATAATGGCTTGTCTGCTGGTATAAAAATATAATTGTAGTTAAAAATAAATTATAAATTATAATTCAATTCTATTCATTGCAAGCTCAAGAAAAAGTTTTTAAATAGTTTCTTTCTTATATTATTATTATTAGTATTTAGTATATATAGTGGCATAAAGTTAAATATAGTTGGTATCGTTACGGATGGGGTGCTCTGTCTATAGATATTTGGGAACCCCCTAACGGATTAGAGATAGGAGGTAGGTGTGTTTGAAAAAAAATTTTCGGAGGGCGAAAATAATGCGGATCGATCTTACATTTTTCCCCTCTAGGGCAACTCCGGGGAAGTTGTTGGGCTATTTGTGTTTTTTTTTCAGCTCTTTTTTCCAGTCTGTGAAGTGTATTTTGTATGGGAGACCCCTTAGGATTTGAAAATATGGAGTAGGTATATTCTGAAAAAATGTTGGGGCTAAAAAATAAATGGGAGTCGGTCATACATTTGATCCCTCTAGGGGTACCCTAGGAGCCGCTAGGCGCAATTTTTAACAATATCCTAAAATCTTCAAATTTGTATGGGAGACCCTTTAACGGATGAAGATAGGGAGGTAGGTATGTTCGGAAAAAATGTTGGGTGGGAAAAATTAATGGGGCTCCGTCTTACATTTGAACCCCTTAGGAGCGACTCCGGGGCAGTTTTGGGCATTTTTGTGGATTTTTTCCCCTGCCGTCCCAACTTTGACCCCGATGAGGGGTCAGTTTCCATAACTCAAAATTTTCCATTTTTTGTCTTATGCATTTTTTTTACGAACCTCACAAAATAAGAGGTTCTAGCATGTCCAAATCGAAAAATCGTGCACTATCCCACCCCTATTATAGAGTTGAACTACTTTTTTGTCATATAAGTTATAATCAGTTCTTCTAAATTGTCTTAAAAATAGTTTCAAACTTTTTTGTTATAATTTATATAAACTATAAAGTAATCAGTAATGACCACAAGTCTCTGAAAAATACCCCTGTACTTGCTGTGCATTAATTTTAAATTTCTTACTGTTATTCTTAAAAAATTGTAGAAACTCTAAATTTAGTGGTTGTTGTCCATACGAGTCAAAAAATTTTGCATTCTTATAAACATCAAAATAAATTGCAATCCAATGCTGTCCAGGTTTGTATGAGCTGGCCGTTTAAAAATACGTTTAGGACGTTTATCTGCTCGAAAAACACCTTGGAAGATCTTTTGTGTGGTTTTAATATTTCGAAGTGGTTTTTCAATCTGCGTGGTATTCATATTTTTTTTATGAAGTAACTTTAACGTTTCTATTTTTATCAATTTCAAACATAGAATCATATTCACAATAAACAAGACATGTCAGTGGTTCCACAAAAGCACGTGTAAATTTTCCTTCAACACGCACATTTCCCTGTTTTTAAATTTTTGCACATATGTATATCACTATGAGAATGATCAGGTGAAAGATCAAACCCCAAAATGAATGAGTTACGATAAAATGGTTGTTTGTTTATATAACTTCCTCTATCTGAGTTTCTAATTCCAATGGCATAATTAGCATATTATATGCTCTGGTACTTCTAGGAATTGGACCGGAATAAGCAAATTATAATGCTTGGACGGAATTTGAACTCCATTTACTGCCAAATTGAGCGTTTATAAATAAAAATGTTGAAACTCAAATAGATTCATTTCTAAATTTCCGGAGTATGCACCATTTCCAACCATTCAAAATGCCAAAAATGTTGGCAACTGACCAATTACTATATTATTAATAGATAAACTATGATTACCAGGATACATGGTAAAAGACTTAATTTCAGTTCTACATAATGGAGATATGGCTCGTTTTTCCTGTAACGTTTTGTGATGTGCAAGCAATATATTAACGGTAATGTGATTCATATATAATTGGGCCTCCAAAATTTTTAATTCTGCACCAGTTAAATTGGAGTCCATCATATAAAACGATGATTTCTCCAAATTAAATACAATTCGTAAATCCACATTATTTAAAAGTAACTTCATCTGAATGAAAATATCACTTTTCCAATTAACTCCACCTTATGACTGTTGGAAAATAACTTGTTAATTTGTGTTTGTCCTCTACGTAGTTCATTGTCGACATAATAGTTAGGATACCATCCAAATGAAGTTAGATGTGTTTCGCTAGCTCACTTCCGTAATTAAGTAATGTTTGTAAATAAGTCTTATAGTGGTAGTTATTGTCGCTGTGGGACAAGGGAACATTATTCAGATAGATAGAAACGCTCGAAGTAGAGCAAGTAAAATATTATTTACAACCCCAATTGAATCATCCTTAATATCTGTGTTATTGATTATTCTTAGGGGGAGTTCCTAAATTTATAAAGGGATATATATATACATATAAGCCTAATGGGGGTGTAGGCTTTAATAAGGGAGTTCTATGGGAAAGTGTGGGAAAACTTAATTTAAAGAACAAAAGACTTACATGTCCGCCGATTTCCAAATATCAAAAACTGCCGATATATACGCTGGTTGTATAACTCAAGTGTAACTTTATTTAGAATAATTGATGATTGTATGATCGTAGCTGAATTGTGTGATTGTTGAAATTAAATGAATCGTATGAACGTTGAAAGCTCGTTGTATGAATGTTGACACTAGTTGAATTGTAGGATTGTTGAAACTTCGATGGATGGTATGAACGTTGAAGCTTCGATGGATGAATGTTGCAACTTCGACGAAGCGTATGAACGTTGAACTAACTGAGTTGTATGAATGGTATGAAGCTTCTGTGGATGGTATGAATGTTGAAACTTTGATGGATGTTGAGAATTCTGATGAATGTTGAAAAATTGTGATGGGTTGGTTGGATGCTTCACGTGCTGACGAGAAAAAAAAAATATCTTGAAGGAAATTCTGCATAGCCGGAAGCTTCGTTAAAAGGAAAATTAAGCTAGAAAAAGAACCAAAAAAAAACAGCTGTTAGGCAAGGTTGTATGCAATTGTATTGATTGTGACAACTATACACTGTGACAAACCAGGGGGGAATGGTTATATGCTAAACATCCTGGGCCCGTTGGTCTGTAAGACCAATATTTACGCTTTAAAGGCTTTTGGCTAGCTGCGTTAAAGCCCGTAGAGCTCCTCGCAGAATACGACGAGGACTAGAGGGTGCGTTGGGGTTCGCCCTAGGGGTGGCTGGTGATTGGCTGTGGTTTGGTCGAGAGGACCTTTGTCGCCGAGAAGATCTTCGTTGGCGAGAGGGCCCCGGTTGTTGAGGTCGTCCACGTCGTGAATGTGATTGCTGTTGAGAGGGCGTGCGTCGGAGGTGAGTCGAAATTCGTCTATGTTGATGTTGTTGGTCGGACGATTGGGACACATTTTGGCGGTGACCTGAATGGAGCAGCGTATGGTGCGCCCACCCACATCGTTGGCAAACGTCAGCCGACGAGCAGTCTGCGCTTCGATGCGACCGAGCCAGACAGTTGTCGCAGTACCCGTGCTGGCGTACAACTCGCCTACGCCCTTCGACGCTCATGGCTAAAAATCTCTTACAAAAGCGTAGGGGGTGAAAGCGTCTACAAACCAAACACTGGTGGATACTTGGGTTCCTTGGTGCCCTGCGGAGTAAAATAGATATTAGTACGAGTAGTAAATAGCATATAAGAGAGTGCATATGGTAAGGGTAGGTGATCAATGGTATTGAGGAAGTGGCCGAAAGAGTTATGGAGGTGAGTGTTAAGTGCATGACTATGGAACATTTGTTTCAATAGGGAGAATACAAAGTTTGACAATGGCTCGAGTGATAGTACCCGAGTGGGTTTTAATATCAGCTACGCGGACGAGTCCGTCGTGACCGTCATAAATTTTAATAATACGACCTAATCTCCATTCATGGGGAGGGAGAAGATCGTCTTTCACAACAACGAGCTGGCCGACTTTCACATTTTCCTCCTGATGTTGCCATTTGTATCTGCGTTGAAGTTCCTTCAGATATTCATCTTTCCACCGCTGTGAAAATTGGTGATGAAGGGATTTTAATCTTTCCCAACGGTCTCGTAGAGATTTAGAGTCACTGGCCACTTCGGGAGGTGCTAACAAGGGAGCCCCAATTAGGAAATGTCCGGGAGTGAGAGCTAACAGTTCAGTAGGGTCATCTGTCATTGGCGAAAGGGGTCGAGAGTTTAATACGGACTCGATTCGGCTCAAAAGGGTTGTGAACTCTTCAAAAGTGAACTTCTGATTTTGAGCAACTATCCTAAAATGTGTTTTAAAGGATTTCACTCCGGCCTCCCATAATCCGCCCATATGAGGGGCATTGGGGGGTATAAAGGACCACTGAAAACCGTGAGATAAGTATTTTGCGGCTATATCCTCTGAGGCCGTCTTGAGAAATTCTTCGAACTCGTGGGAAAGAGCCTTATCCGCACCGACGAAATTTGTTCCATTATCGGACATCAATTTCCGAGATAGGCCACGGCGGGCCACAAATCTGGTGAAAGCGGCCTGGAAAGAACCAGAGGTTAGGTCAGAGCACAGCTCGAGATGTAGAGCTTTAGTGCTAAAACAAACGAATAAACATACGTATCTTTTGTGATATGGGGCATTTCGGACAATGGACGTTTTCGTAGCGAACGGACCGGCAAAGTCTACTCCGGAGAAGGAGAAAGGGAGAGAATAAGTGCTCCTGTCTAGGGGAAGGGCAGCCATCATTTGAGATTGCAACTTTTGTTTATAAATAACACACACTTTGCAGCCTTTTATGCATTTTTTGATGGCAGATTTTAACCTTGATATATAATATTCATTCCGGATAGCTCTTAGCATGAGATTATGCTCGGCGTGCATAAGGAGATTATGCGTAAATGAAACCAAAAGTTCACAATATCTTGATTTCACCGGAATTATAACGGGGAATTAGAGATTCTGCCATTGGCTCTGATAATGCCATGATTATCTAAGAAGGGATTTAAGGGGAACAGATGACTCGTCTTAACTACGATCCTCGAATTTTTAAGAGATTCATATTCCTTGAAAAAATGTGCCTTTTGTGTGAGAGAAATTAAACGATTTTTCACATTGAGAAATTCATGGTGCCCGATTGAAGGTGATTCAAACGTGATTTTGGAGTTTAATGTTTTCGAGGTTTTAGAGAAAAATCTGAACACATACGCGATGACTGTAATGGCCCTGTCCCACTTTGAGAATCGATCTAAAATATTATCTTCTTCTACTAATGTGTGAAAAACTTCAATTTTTCTTGCTTCGGGGCAATTTTCGTAACTAACTGTGGACTTTGGCCATTCTTCGGGATCTTTTTGAAGCCAAGTCGGCCCATGCCACCAGAGGGAGTTGTTAAGAAGATCTTGAGGGCTGCAACCGCGTGAACCTATATCCGCAGGGTTGTCAGCTGACCTTACGTGACGCCAGGAAATGTTACCTACGTTTCTAATTATCTCGGCCGTTCGATTGGCCACATATGTTTTCCACATATATGGAGGCTTTTCTAACCAGCCCAACACGATCGAAAAGTCGCACCAGAGATAAATATCGTAGTTATGAATCGGTAACGATGAGATAATCTTCTTGACCAATTTGGAAAGCAGAACTGCACCGCAGAGTTCTAGTCGGGGAAGACTGACCGGGTCGATTGGAGCCACTTTGCCTTTAGTCGCTAACAGATGGGAGGAAACTGAATCTTCGTTCATTATGCGGAGGTACACCGTGGCACAGTAAGCCTTTTCTGAGGCGTCACAAAAACCATGCAGTTGGGTTAATCTTCTGGGGGCGAAATTAACCCAGCGGCATATTTTCAGTTGGGATATAGAGCTTAAATTTTCGACAAATTGGTTCCATTTTGCTAAAGTGTGGGGTTTTACACATTCATCCCATTCATTTCCTTCGAGCCACAGCTGCTGTAACAAGATTTTTGCTGTCATTAAGACTGGAGAGATCCAGCCAGCTGGGTCGAAAAGTTTGGAAACTGTGGATAACATTTTTCTCTTGGTAATGGAATCAGCAGGATCTGGAGCTTCAACTGTATATGAGAAACAGTCGGACAGAGCATTCCATTGAAAATAAATTAAAAACTAAAAACTAAAAAATAAAAATTAAAAATTAAAAACTGAAAATTAAAAATTAAAAATTAAAAATTAAAAATTAAAAATTAAAAATTAAAAATTAAAAATTAAAAATTAAAAATTAAAAATTAAAAATTAAAAATTAAAAATTAAAAATTAAAAATTAAAAATTAAAAATTAAAAATTAAAAATTAAAAATTAAAAATTAAAAATTAAAAATCAAAAATTAAAAATCAAAAATTAAAAATTAAAACTTAAAAATTAAAATTTAAAAATTAAAAATTAAAAACTAAAAATCAAAAATTAAAAATTAAAGACTCGGCTGTGCCGAATTTAACACTCTTACTTGTTTTTCTGAAGTTATGTTAATATTGCTTCCTTGTTAAATAAATAAGACATACAAATGTTTAAATTAATAAAAGATGATAAAATTTTTTGGTCAAAAATATATTTTTTTAAAACTTTTCATCGTATTGTCGCTCACACTATATTTCTTATTTTCTTTAAATATTATTATGGCTTAAATATCTAAAATATTAACTACGCTAACAACGAAGCGGGTATACTGCTAGCATTATATAATTCAACAAAGAAAAAGTCTATCTATCTATTTAGTCGGTCTAGACTATAATTTTCACACTGGCTTGTTTTTTGTGTTTTTATACCCACCACCCCAGTGTGCAGAGGGTATATATAAGTTTGTCATTCCGTTTGTAATAATTAGAAAAAAAAAATTCTGGACCCCATAAAATATATATATTTGTGATCCTTATAACAAGCGGAGTTAACAAAGCGATGTCCGTCTGTTCGTCTGTCCGTTTGTCCGTCTGTCCGTCTGTGGAAATCACGATTACAACTTCAATCAGGCAACTTACAACTTCAATTTGCTTTTTAAAATCGTTCAAATCGGTGGAGTAGGGCCCGGGAGCTGAATGAAGAACTAAAAAAGTCTTGTAAACATATGATTTGTCTATGTTTTCTTGTCACGATCACCGCCTCAATAGGACAGCTAGGGTGATCACTTTTAGTGAGAATGATTCGACAAGATCATGGGAATTTTTCTGTTTCAAAAATCATTAAAATCGGTTGAACAGGTCCAGGGAAATCTCTGAAAATTAAAAAAAAATTAAAAATATGACGTTTCTATATTGTTCTTGTTGTTATTCTAAATGTTGTATTGTTGTCATAGCTGGACTTGTTGTTTTTGGGGTCGTTGTAGTAATAATATTATAAAACTAACCCTTTGTAAATATTTTTTATCAACTCTGGTAGAAAAATTTTAAAGTTTCGATTATTTTGGCATCACTAAAAAATTTATTAGATCATTTTTGTCATCGCCACGAGCCTGCCTGCAAAGTTTCAGAACGATTGGGTCACGGGAAAGGGGTAAAAAATCAATCCAAACATTTTTCGACAAGCAGACACTACGAGTTAGTATAAAGGGAGTAAAAATTCACCAACATCTAAAGTAAATAATGCAAAACTACCTAGTTGTTAATGAAAAAAAAAGCAATTTAAATTAAATTTACCAAAAAACTTTGATGCAGTATTTTTCGTGTGTAATATTTACATCTTATATATTAAAAGAATTTATGAAGACTAAAGTCAGTCCGTCTGGCCGTTCTATCCGGCCGATTTCCTCCATTTTTTTTTAAATGAAAGGTATTTAGACACAGATATGTCATCAAGCATTGGAATTTACTCAACTCCCACTTTATACTTTTTTTCAAGATTTTTTCAATATTTTCCTTCTTTGGATCAAGCTCTTTCTTTTGAGCTATTAACTGCTTATTCGTTGGGCTTGAGGAAAGTTATGCGTGGACAATCAACTTTACATTTACTGTACGTTAACTTCTCTTGGCATATTTTGGCATATTTTTTACGTTAACTTCTCTTGGCAAATTTTGGTATTAAATTATAAAAATTAATATAATATAATATAATGCTGCGGAGCAGCAGGGGTCCTCTAGTATATACTAAATTGATATATTAAATAACAAAACAATATACATATATTCTATACATGTATATTCATAATAATTGAATGTTAGAAATAAATCGGTATTTAATTTTATTTTTAATGATGGAGCTTGTGTCCTGGAATTTAAGGAAATCAGTATCAAGAATATCGTTTTGGGGAACAGAGGCTAAAATTTCGGAACAATTTGAGGTAATTTTCTTAAGGGGAAATCCTGCTGATTTAAGGACAGCAATTACCTGGGATAAAGAGTCGAGAGAGGATGGAATGTCGTGAGATCCCGAGATTATGTCATCTACATAAGTTTAATTTTTCAAGATGTGAGAAGCTTGAGGGTAAGTACTTTCAGAGTCATTGGCCAATTGAATGAGGGTTCGAATTGCCAAATATGGAGCACAGTTTACTCCGAAAGTAACCGTGTTCAGGGAGAAATCTTGTATGGGACCGTTCGAATGTTGGCGAAACACAATTCGTTGGAATTGGGAGTCCTCGTCGTGAACGAGAATTTGGCGATACATCTTCTCTATATCACCATTAAAAACATATTTATATAGCCGCCAATTTAGAATTAAGGTCATTAAATCATATTGCATTGTGGGGCCGATATGGAGAATGTCGTTAAGTGAATTGCCTGTGCTTGTTCGTTTTGAGGCATTAAAAACTACCCTCACTTTCGTGCTTTGACTCTGGGGTTTTATTACCGCATGATGGGGTAAATAAAATGAACGATAGGAATCAGGGTAATATATTTCTTTACTTGTGGTGGGTTTCATATGGTTGAGTGTGAGATACTCATTTAAAACTTTGTTGTAGGTTTCTGACAATTCCGGTTTAGCTCTCAAAGTTTTTTCGGATGAAATGTATTGTGAGATTGCCTTAGATCGAGATGATCCGAGAGGCAAATTATGTGGAAAGGAGGCCTTGAAGGGAAGTTTTACAATGTACCGCCCGTCAGAGTTACGGGTGGTCGTTTTTGAATAAAGTGATTCGCAGAATTCATCTTCTTTTGACAGTGACCGTGCAAGAAATATTTCTTCTTGCTCCCAAAACATCCGTAACTGTGCTCCGATTGGATCTTCTGAGATTTCAGTGGCTTGAATCGAAAATGAAAACACTGATTCTGTTGAGACAGGCCCGCTTATAATCCAACCAAATATGGTGGATTGTGCCAGAAGGGAATTACAGACATTTTTAACACCATTCAGAAGGATATCTGGTAAAATGTTACTGCCGAGCAGCAAGTCCACGTGGGCGGGGGCATGAAAGTCCGGGTCAGCTAAATCAATTTCACGAATTTGATCAATCGGGAGAGCTGTGTGTGAAATGGAGAAACTGGGTAACAATCGGGTTATCTTCGGGACTACTATAGCCTCAACGTATACCCGACGACTATGCTTTGGAGACCACAAAGTTAATTTGCACACTGAGTTAGAATTTCCCACTATATTACCTCCTATTCCCCGAATTTGAAAATTTTTCGATTTTGTGGGAAGTATGAGCTGCTGTACAAGTTTTTTAGAAATAAAGGTTTTCTCAGACCCTTGATCTAAAAATGCTCGAGCGTTAAAATTATCTCCCTTATGAGAAATTTGTACCAACGCTGTAGGGAGCAATGTATGTTCTGTGGAGTTTGTGTTGGCACTCGAAGCGAAATGGGTTGAAGCTTGGGTAATAGATCTCGTGGGGGCCTGCTTTGACATACTTGGTCCATCATTATAAGTGTGAGATGGTGTTGTGTCCCTTGCGGGAGAAGGGTTGGATTTAAAAAAATGTAGAAGTGAATGGTGGTTCTTTTTGCAATGTGAGCAAGTGAATTTACTAGTACAGCTTTTCCGCAGATGAGTATAAGAAAGACAGTTCAGGCAAATTCTGTTGTTTGAAACGAAGTCATATCTGGCTTGGGGATTCAAGTCTTTGAATTTGGGACAAATTTTTAGCGAATGATTAGCATTGCAGACTTTGCAGGGAAATTGGGTATTGCTTTCTGTATTAAATGTGTTAATTTCAACTTCTGGTTTTTTCCGAGAAGAAGATTTAACCCCTTGAATGCTATTTAACCGCTCGACCACTTCATAGCGGTTCGATAGGAATGAGTCCATTTCTTCCCACTTTGGAAGATCTTTATGGGACTTGAGAGATTGTTCCCATAGTGATAACGTTTCATGTGGAAGCTTTGTGATAAACAGTCATTTATTGTGGTCTGAATTTCTTGTAGGGATTCGCTACTTTCTGAGCTAATTTGACGAAGGTTGAGGAGAATTTTCAGTTGATTATCAACTAGAATGCGTTTATTTTCATAACGGCATCTTAAAGCTTCCCATGCTAAAGCAAAGTTTTCGCCACATAGCTTATATTTTTTAATAATTCCTCCCGCTTGACCGCGCACCTTAAGTCTAAGGTGATATAACTTTTGTACAGAGGACAGCTTCGGGTGGTCTATGTACACCGCGGTAAACATATCGCGGAAGGAGGGCCATTCTTCGTAACCGCCGTAGAAGATTTCTGTATCGCACGGAGGGACCTTGATGGAACAAAAATCATTGTTAGAGGGATTAACTGACGGATCAGATTCATTGGGAGCTATGGGAATTAAAAGGGATTTTTGCAAGTCTAGAATTGTTGCCTTGCATTTGTGAAATGACCTAGTGCAAACACTGTATTTACCTCTCGCTGCCTGTAAAAATCCTTTTTCACACATATCCTCTGAAAGCACGCCAAGAGATCTATAACTTTGTTGAAGATTTGCCCACCGATCGTTAAGATCCTGAAGGTTAACTTCGAGCATGGTATCTGTGAGTTCTTCAACAGGGGTGTTGTCGAACTCTGAGCAAAACGTGACCAAGTCATCTGAATCGAAAATAAATTGATCAGCCATATTGGGAAAAATTTAAATGAACGATTTGAGAATTCAAATATTAAGAATACTTAAATTGACCGAAATGGGAATTCAATTGCCGAGAATAATTGAATTGAGAAAAACGGATCTTCAAATATCGAGAAATTTACACCGATATATATAATTTTTGGAATGTGAGGTATCGAATAACAAAAAAAATTCTAGAATTATTATACTATGTTGTCCTTGTAGTGTGGCGTATTTACAAATTATAATTATTGAACAATTATAATGATTGTGATATATTGTTTTCGTAATGTAGTGTATTTACACAACTTTTTTTTTTTTCGATTTTTAATCGTTGTGATTTTATGTAATTGTCATGTGTTGTAAATAACTTGTAATTATGATGGAAAGATTTAAAAAAAGTGTGTTTTTTTGGTAGTTGGGAACCTCTGTTTTATTGTGTAAAATAAATATCGGATTTTGTTACAGAAAAGTTTAATTGTTTTCCGAAATTTATAGTACAGGGGATATACGCAGGGCAACGCTTTTTTTTCCTTATCCAATAATTAAGTTTTTCCGATTTTTGTTCGTTGTTTTTTTTTTTTTGAAGAATTATGCTTAGTATAAATTATATGTATAACTATATATGATGTGTAAATCAAAGTATATTTAGTGTTTTGTGTAAATTCCCAAACTTATTTTTCTTTTCCGTATACTTTTTCCGAGATATATGATCTTTCCGAATATGGTGTATTTACCAATGATAATTATGGAGAAATAATTAGGATTCTAAAATTTAGAAATTATATAAATTCGGTTTTATGTGTTTAATGCATGTAATTGTAATGTATATAATTTTAATGTGTTATTTTAGATGTTTGGGAATCTCTGTTATAGTGTGGATGAAAAAAAGGGTACCAGGGTATGTAACGTACCAATTCCCACACAATTTTGTTCTTAAAAAAAGTGTTTAATTATTTGTTAATTTTAAAGAAAGACAAAAATATATACAGAGCAACACTTTCCACTCAATAATTATAGTTCGGATTCAAAATTCCACTTCCCTTAAATTTTGAAATAACTTTTCGGTCCTAAAATTGATAAATAAAATGACCGTAAATTATATAGAAAACACGAGAGTTTACACTCAAGCAAACGTGGCTGATAATGGGGAAGATAATTCTTTTTGTTATCTTTAATGCTTATTTATACAATTTAAGTACTTTTCAATACACTTTTTAGTTAAACTTGGAAATCAAACCATTTTATTTTGCGTTATCACATTTATAATCATGGGTTACTTTAATTTTTGTTTTTAATATTCTTACATAGGTTTCTTACTTGGGGTTGGGAGTCGCTGGTTTTGTTTCTTTCTCGTCAATTGAAAACAAAATTTTGTTGATATTTTCTCGTACAGTTGTCTTCTTTCTCTTCCACTTAATTACCGCAAATCGTTCCTTATAAGGGGCGTACTTACATATATATTTATATTAATTTATAGGCAAGATTGTTGCATGTAAAAAATTCTTTTGTTTTTGGTGTATAAACAATTAGTAGCAGCATCCGAAGTAACAATATATATTATATTCATTCAATTATATTCAATTAACTATATTATGTTACGTTGCTTTACGTCGCGTTACGTTCGAGGTTATATTATTTCCCGTACTATGTACATAAATTAAATTTATTATTATACAAATATTTAATTGAGATTTGATAGCTTTGTCGTATTGTTCGCGATAACTTTCAATTGTATGTTGGCGTTGATGCGAGGTTTGTTTGGTTTTGTCTTTCTTGAACACTTTGTTAAAAAACACAATTCTAGCCACACATAATTTTTATCTTGAACATTGAGAGAACATTGCTGATAGTGATCCACACAGAAGTTGAACAAAATTCTGAATAGAATATCTTGAAATCCTTAAGTATTCTCACTTTAAACCTTGTCACAATAAATTGCAAGTCAGACTTGATTTAAACTGTTTTGTTATTTTCGTATTTTACACGACTTTGCTTTCCGAAAATTTTATGTAAAATTTACTTCCCTAACATATTTTCCACGCGACACTTTTTCTTTAACTTCAGAGTAATCTGTGTATAATTTTCACCGACACGAGTCTTCAGCTACACACTTTTTGTTTTAATTTTATCGAAATTTAAAATTTATATTTTCCTTCAAGAATAATTTGTGTATAATTTTCACCGACATGAGTTTTTTTTTCTGGTTTTTGTTTTGCGTTTTAATGTTGTTACACCTGCTCAGATTTATGTTCCACAATTTAACAGTGTTGTTATTTGGAATTGAATTGTGGTGAATAGTATTTTAGGGGGAAGTGTATAAATTGGGAATTTAAATTTGTGAATTTATTTGCAAATGGGGAAGTAATTTATAATTTAATAAATTTAATAATTTGCAATTAAAAAATGAACTTAAAATTTTCCAATATATGATTCAAGAGGTTTTCGAAGGACCATGATTATTCTTAGGGGGAGTTCCTAAATTTATAAAGGGATATATATATATACATATAAGCCTAATGGGGGTGTAGGCTTTAATAAGGGAGTTCTATGGGAAAGTGTGGGCAAACTTAATTTAAAGAACAAAAGACTTACATGTCCGCCGATTTCCAAATATAAAAAACTGCCGATATATACGCTGGTTGTATAACTCAAGTGTAACTTTATTTAGAATAATTGATGATTGTATGATCGTAGCTGAATTGTGTGATTGTTGAAATTAAATGAATCGTATGAACGTTGAAAGCTCGTTGTATGAATGTTGACACTAGTTGAATTGTAGGATTGTTGAAACTTCGATGGATGGTATGAACGTTGAAGCTTCGATGGATGAATGTTGCAACTTCGACGAAGCGTATGAACGTTGAACTAACTGAGTTGTATGAATGGTATGAAGCTTCTGTGGATGGTATGAATGTTGAAACTTTGATGGATGTTGAGAATTCTGATGAATGTTGAAAAATTGTGATGGGTTGGTTGGATGCTTCACGTGCTGACGAGAAAAAAAAAATATCTTGAAGGAAATTCTGCATAGCCGGAAGCTTCGTTAAAAGGAAAATTAAGGTAGAAAAAGAACCAAGAAAAAACAGCTGTTAGGCAAGGTTGTATGCAATTGTATTGTTTGTGACAACTATACACTATGACAAACCAGGGGGGGAATGGTTATATGCTAAACAGTTATCTTTTGCTTTAATTTGAACTACTAATAGATATACGCTAGACAAATCACGATATGTATCTCCATTGCTCAGACAAACAAATTCTACAGAGCTGGGGCTATCCAAAGTTGTGATAGGATACGACACTTACACGATATTTTTTCCGTGTTTAAAATACTAGTTTGAATGGGATGTGGCTCAAATAAATCAAGTTAACTTTTCATACATTCTATGTATATGTTTTGACATATTCATTTTGAAAATGTCTGATATATTTTTTACGGATTTTCTTTTCCTTTGTTATGCGTATCACATTAGAATGTTTGAAACACTGACGATTTCCTTTTTTACTTCGACGTTTTATATATCTCTTGCCTGAACCTCGTTGGAACTTGAAAGATATTTTTTGACAGCTTTCTCGGAGTTATTCAACGCAATTTTTCCTTGTTCTTCCAAAATATTTCGTAAAGGTTTGCGAGCAAAACCATTTAATATACACAGCTTTACTGGTATCGAAGGCTTGATTTTTAATTGTTTTGACTCCAGAAAAAATTAACGGTTTAATGTTCTAAGTATTAATGAAAAAATGAACCAATTACGCGATAATGTTGCAAAACTCGCAGAGTCGCATATAATGTTCCTATATGACTTATTCCACCTGTCAACTGAGGAATAGTATGCAGTATATACCGGATCCATCACTTTGATATATACATCTGACCAAATTTTACAAAACTCTTTGCATTTATAGTGTTTTGATACATTTTCTAAAGTGTAATGTTATAAAATTCGGTGCTGTTAATTCAAAATTATATTGAGTTCCTTCCGAATTGGCTGTGAGTATTGAAATATTAATTATTGATATTTCTAAAGGATAGTATTCAACATTGTGAAAATTGTAACCAATGCTTTGTCCCTTATATGGTTATACTCGAATACATCTTATATTTTTGTGAGACCAACATTTAAACACAATTTAGTTACTCCAACTTCCCAATGTTCTTTTGAAGTTATTGCAGGTAAATTAACCAAATTCGTAAATGCAGAAAGAACATTATCCATAAACCAGTAGAGTTGTTGCTTAGTAATGTTATATAAAAATTAGTTTGTGTGTTCATGATTAAAAGAATCATATAAATAAAACACATTTTTTATTGGTTCAATCTTTTTATAAATTTTTTAATGGTTCAATCTTTTATTATTACTATTTCTTAGTAAAGTGACGTCCACTTTATCCAACTTTCATCCTCCTGAACTGATCTTGTATCGTATGGATGTTTAGTCATTGTCTTCAATTCGTCCCCCCTTAGATTCAAGTATTTTATTTTTAGATTGTGTTTTTGCTGACGTTTCATCAAACAGCAGTTTCTTTTTAGAGTTTTTTACTGTTGACGTTCCTATTTTATTTTTCTTTCTTAAATAGGGAAAATCTTCATACTCTAATTTTCGTTTGGAAATATTGAGTGATTTTTCATCTAATTCATTATCTTCAAAAAATTGTATATCTTTGTGCTTTTTTTTAAATTAGGTGTAGAGGAATAATATTTTTCAGGTTTCAAATTTATCGTAGTTTTCAGTTATCTCAAAATTCTGATCAAGTTTATGGTTTAATATTGGATCAGCATGATTAATAACAAAATTAACGTTTTCTTTTACATCAGATTTGTGTTTATCCGTTAATGGTTAGATGGGATTAATTTTCCTTTTCATAAACATATTTAATTCTTGTTGATATAGACTCATCGTTCAAATGTGGTATTAATTTTCTATTTATAAATTCAGAAGATAATTGATCTTCTGACATTAAGTAATAAGTATTTGTATGAAGTAATATGACCTTATAAAACTTTCCTTTATTAGACATATGCTATTAATTTTCCAATAAACCCTTCCAGTAGAACACAGGTAAAAAGCCTCCTTTTTGAATAAGTATTTTCCTTTTTGACTTTACAGATCCATTTGATTTTGAAATGATTCGAAGATGTTTTTTATATATATTTAAAATTTTATGATCTTTAGGTTTTAGATCAGTGTTTCTAATTAGAGTGTTGAATATAATTTCAGTTACAGTTTTTATAAAATCATCAACATCAACATTTTTAAGTATTGCTTTCCGTAGCTTTCCATTAGTCGTCTTGAGAACATACAACATATCGCACCTGTACCTCTAAAGTGAGTCAACTCAAAATTTACAAATTTTCAGTAGAGGCAAAAAACGGGTTTTTTTTAATATTTGCTATAAAATTTAAAAACAGTTGTTTCATTGTAAAGAATTGCGAATTATAAGTATACAACATAGCAATAGTAGCGATTTTTTCAGTGATCATCAAAAATAGTAAGTTTTTTGGGTGCAGCTCAAAATATGTCTTTTTAGTGGATTACAAAGAAGCTACTCTTATAACACAAAGAGGGTTACAACCAACTGTATTTTTTTTACGAAAGACTAGAAAAACCGATGTAAGATGTGTATGGTTTTCTTGCAAAAAGTGAAAATTGAAAAATTTTGAGTTGACTCACTTTAGAGGTACAGGTGCTATATGCCTGCTTTCCTTCAATCGTTTTAAGTTCTTTCTTAATGCGGTAGTTTACAATACCTTTTGCAGACAACAATTTGTGAATAATTTCACCTGTTTGAGCCAAAACCTTAATTGGAGGCGCTTGAGGCTCCTTGACTTTCTTAAATGCGGTATCAGCCGTCTCATCTTGCAAAGTAGTTGCCCCTTTAGCGTTTAAAGGGTCATGTCATAAAATACAAGTAACAACTACGAGTACTTAATTGAGATATTAAAGAAACGTTTTATTGAAAAAGTTAGATACACTAACCCCCCTATCTCACATCACACTGCAATTGTAAAATCGTTGTGTACGTATTATCAACGAAAAATTGTTCGAATTAGTCGAATCCATAGCCATTAACTTTTGTGCTCACACATCTGACTGCAATCTCATTTTTAAAATGTTGTCGAAGCGTAAACTTGAAAAAATTTGTTTACTTCTCTCTCTTATTTTTTTTTTTTTTAAATAGAGTTACCGAGTTTATTATACAAGCACATGTTTGAGGGAAAATGTTTACATTTATTATTATTAGTTTTATTTTAATAATAGTTAATAATATTTATGCTCTATAATTAACAAACTTGCGTTTTTATATACGCATTTGAAGAAATAAATCATAACAATAGATTTAACAAGTTAAAACTTTAATTACAATTTTGCAGAATCCAGTAAATTTGCATTAAATTTATAACAGGGTAACATTAATCATCGTTAGTGTCAGCCACTACTCGCACGAAATATTTGATGCCATTAGTGTGACCACTGCGGAAAATGTGTGTGTATTAGTAAAAAAAATGTGAGTGTATTGAGTTTTTCGAACTTGAGTGTGATGTGAGATAGCTGGGTAAGAACTGATTTAAAACTTATATTTTTTCACATTTATTAAAGTTTTTGTTAAAAATTAAAACAAACGAGGACTCACTTTTTGGATTTGGTTTACTTTTTCTTTTTGTTTTAAGAGAGAATTATAACAATATTTTCAATTTTCTTAGTACATAATATGATACATAAATTTATTGTTTTAATTTTGTTGTTTTAATTAAAAACTGCTAAAATTAGTACATAAAACATAAATAATTCAAATTTAACCGATTAAACCTCAACTCCGATTAATGAGTTGATCGATTAACAGATTAAAACAGAACCCCGATTAATTGAATACAATAATTCTTATTCTATTTCAGATTGTATCATTTTTATTTGAGTTTGACAAGTTATTTTTAAGAAATAAAAATGGTTTGCAATTCTCCTAATAATGTGTAAAAATCTTTTATTGAATCATAAAAGCAGTAAAGCAGTAAAACCTAACATGTTCTTACTTACATATTTAAACTAATCAAAATTACAATGCTTAATTCGACAATTATTGGATAGTAGACCTCCTTATGTCAATCTATAACTTGCATTTATATTGAAAATGTTAAAGAAAAAGTGTTGCATCTACTTTGTTGACAAACTTGTGTAGCTTTTTATTTATTTATTTGATCTTTAAATGTTGTTTGTGTGTGAAATGTTTTGTATGTATTAAATAACGTTTATATTATTCATATATACATATGGGGGGTTTCATGTCAAGTGCACCAACTTTTGAAACCGATGTCTTCCGATCGGGATGAAATTTGGATAGTAGTTTAGACACAATTTTTCAACAAGATCGGTCCAGATCTCTCTGAGTTAGAGGGGATCAAAATTTGACATTTTGGCCAAACAGGTGTTTTTTCTCATCCATGTAACTTATTCCATATTATTCTTAGAAAATTTTCTCCCAAATAGTTTAGATAGCTATTTCTTCAATATTTCGGGAAAAAAATACTTTAAAAAAAAATTTTTTTTTGACTTTTTTTTTTGCTAAATTAAAGCATTTTTTGCCTTTTTTTCAAACAGGGCATTTTTTTTTTTTTTCATAAGAAAGCTTAGGACTTTTCCTTTAAGAGCTTTTTGATCGCTTAGTGGGATGGGAGTGGGATATCTATCAAAATAAATGTTTTGTAACTCAAGACAACGGTTTTTCAATTTTTCACAAATGCACTATTTTGAATTTTTCCTATTTGTGTGAAAAACCTTACAAATAAAACTTATACTGAGAAACTAGACAAATTAACCTTTCCGAAGGTATGTAACATGCCTAACTAAAATTTCTTACCCTCAATACTGTAATACCCACAATATGTTAACCTCAGGGAAAAAAATCACTTTTTTTCTATAGAAATGTTGAACAATTATTTTTTTTATTTATTTGTAATAATAATTAAATTAATATATAATAATTATAATAAAAATAGATAAATTATTTAATAAAATTTAATCTTAAAACATTAGATCCATTCATATCATAACTATTTTATAGTTAATTTATTGTAGCTGATGAAGTATTTAAGTTTTGTCACTTTTTAAAAATCCAATCTTTCATCCAGCTTATTTGTCGAATTTATTTGCTGCTTTTTTAGCCAATCCTTTCTTGGCGTTACTAGGTTCAGCTGTTGATTTCGCTGGTGTTTTTTTTTTTTTTACTTTTGAAAGAAATCGCATTGAGTAGAGGCAGAAAACTTTTTCATCTCGAGTCTTCCATCGACAAGCGGTATAAAAGCATGGTATTGAGCGGTGCCATCGATTGTTGTCGTAGCATCGAATCTGCTCTTTATTGTTTTCAATGTTTCCTCATAATCCTCTTTGCTACTAAAAACTATTTTAGTTTCTTTACAATAATTCTTTGTCCAATGGAATAAAGCAGTCGCATCCAAGATGCGATCTTGATGAGAGCACTGGAGGCTATACTTCGCTGCATTTCTTTTAAGGTTTGTAACAATACCATCACATGCTCCTTTACCATGAGCAGTAGGATGAAAATGCCACTCAGCTGGCATTCCAAAATCTTTTTTTTCATGAGCCATAAGATTTGCAAAGCTACTTTTGTTTTTAAAATGTTGACAAGCTCCGTCCGAAACGTAGTATACCTTCTTTACTGTAAATTTAGATTTTAGATATTTTAGTATTATCTTCTGGTACTCATAAACTGCAACGGTATCATGTTTTAAGTCGTCGGATATGATTGCCATACTTTTGTGTTCCAGTTTTTCATCTTTCATGTAGTAAATAACTACTGTGAGTATAGTTGCTTGGTCGTTATTGAAGTGGAATGCTTGTATGGCTTCCTGAAGAACATATTTATAGTTTTCTGCGAAATCATATGAAATAACGAATTCACCAGACTTCAAATGTGTCTTCAAATCCTTGAAGAATGACCATTGCTCTTTGACGAAAAAGTCATGGGTTCTGAAGTTTAGCAATCCTGTACACATTTCTTCCACAAAATCATCCACATTTAAAATGATTGTTTTCAATGTGCATCTGTCAGTCTGAATCCAAGAATCAAATTTGAGCTCCTCTATATATTCTCGATCTAAAGAGTTGATTAAATTTTCTTTGATGAATGTAGTTTTCGGGTAATTGGTACATTCACCTAAGTGGCAAGAAGTTGTTGCATTAGGACACATAGTCAATTTAAGGCAATCGCGGTAATCGTGTAAATCTTCTGCCGAATCATCTGTTAAATACTTTAAGTTGATTTCCTTCAACATAATTTTAACATTTTCATGGTAAATGCAAACGCATACTGTGTGAGTTCCGCTGCCTCCTGCCAAAACGCAATGTTTTGGCCTCATTTGGGTAAATTTCGTGAAGCCAATTTTAACATCCTCGTGTTCAGATTGAAATGTTGCAAATAACTCTTTCAGGTTACAGAGAACCATTCTCTTCTGCATTTCAACTTTCTTGCCATCGATTCGTACAGACACATAGTCTTTCAACCCTGGCATCAGCCCGACTCATATCATCTCGCTGATAAAACTGGTTTTTCCTTCTTTTTGTTTGGGAGTGTGAGAATCCCATGCTCAGCAACCAATTTTTTAGCAATTCTTGTTTCTCGCTGAGATGTTCCAAACTCAGTCATTATTTTTGCACAACACCATGTCGATGGAGTAAGCGTGAGAAGTTGAATTCTTTCAGCTCTGCTCTGTGACGTTTTGTATTTCTCTTTTATTTGTTCATAAACTTCTACTGCATCCTTATTGTATTGGTTTTGACACTCATTCTTTGAACTCATACCTTCTACTGAAAAGTTAGAGACACCATCATCATCAACGGTTCAGTCATCATTCTCAGAATTACTTTTATCTTCATCTGGAATTTCTTCAACGCAAGGCTCATTACTACTGAAATCCGGTAATTCCTTCAACTTTCCGAGTTCTTTTCTGCATGATCCACAAATTAGGAACCGTTTTGACAGCGTAGGGAATTTTTTAATATGCCGGCGGAAATATTTCGCACATCTGATGATCTGTGATTCCTTTAGTTAAAGGGATTAAAACAAAAATAACCAATTTTTTTTTCAAGTTTAGCCATTTTAGGAGCCGAAGACATTGTGAAGATTAATTATGTAAGAAATTATGTAAATAACACACGTCTAAACTTTAAGGCTGTTTCTAAAAAACTGATTTCCGAACGTCTTCAGAATGTCAATAAATAGTTTTTTAAGATCATATAGGTAGTAGATTTTAATGAATCAGTCTAAAATCTTTTATTACGGTCAAGAAGGGCTTAGTGTCGGTTAACCGCATGTTACATAATAAAAATAATAATGAAGTACATATTTTAAACAAATGTTGACAATGATAATAAAAATAAACTACCTGTTATTTTTTACCTTTCCAACATATTAAAATAAACTACCTTTAAACTTCTACCTCTCCACCCACTTTTTAAAGTCAAGTGTCATAAAATAATAAATAAACTGGTATTTCGGAGAATGGCCATAATATATTTCCACCTGATACAAAAACTTGTATCTTGGGCACCTGTTATTTTGACAATAAAAATCACACTCAATATTACGTGCGCTCAAAACCACCTATAGGATTGACAAAAATAGCCGCAATGAAAGGGGGTTTAACATATTCTGGGTATTACAGTATCGAGGGTATGAAATTTTAGTTAGGTATGTTACATACCTTCGGAAAGGTTAATTTGTCTAGTTTCTCAATAAAAGTTTTATTTGTAAGGTTTTACACACAAATAGGAAAAAATTCAAAATAGTGCATTTGTGATAGATATCCCACTCGCATCCCACTAAGCGACCAAAAAGCTCTTAAAGGAAAAATCCTATGCTTCCTATTGAGCAAAAAAAAATGCCCTTTTTGAAAAAAGGCAAAAAATGCTTTGATTTAGCAAAAAAAAAGTCTAAAAATTTTTTTCTTAACTATTTTTTTCCGAAATATTGAAGAAAGAAATTGGGAGAAAATTTTCTAAGAACAATAGGTAATAAGTTACAAGGATGAGAAAAAACACATGTTCGGCCAAAATGTCAAATTTTGATCCCCTCTAACTCAGAGAGATCTTGACCGATCTTGTTGAAAAATTGTGTCTAAACTACTATCCAATAGGACTAACCTTGGTGCAAATTTCACCGCGATCGGAAGACATCGGTTTCAAAAGTTGGTGCACTTGACATGAAATCCCCCATATACAAGTAAACGATTGTGGTTGTGGATGCAAAATAGAACTAACTTCTTTATTGAATATTTGTTTCTTTTATATAAAAATTTACTTAAGTTTACATTACAATTGATTTTTTATAAACAACTAGCTGTTTTTACCCGGTCTTGCCCGGGATACAAATGCCTTTGACTTGAAAAATGGTTCACTATGCTTACCAGGCGCTGAGTACTTAGTCCCCAATTAACAAATTCCTCAATAAAATGAACTTTTTCCCCAAAAATTTGTATGGACAGTAAATTCATTTTTTATTTCAATTAAAAATTTTTTGATTTTTTAATTTAGAAGTTTTTTAAGATGCTGCAGCAAAAATGCTTCAAAAATAAGTTGCGAAACCGCTTTAAGTTTTTTTTTTCAGTTTATTTATAAACATCAAATATAACGGAGTGGTTCGCAAATTAAAGGAATCACAACTTTTAAAAATTGAATTACTTCATTCAATAAGTGATCATCATTGAGCAGCGACGTCAAATTCAAGTTTCAGAAATGAAAGACTAATGCGACGTTTAATATTGTGTCGCAAGGTTTCTTTAAGCAACTGCTTATGGTATATGTGTGGCCTATTTTGATCAACAGGTAATTATTTCACACACGTAGATAAAATTTATCATACGACATTTCACTAAGCTGTGTTGCGCGAGCGAGTCGCGCACGATTCCGCGCGTATGGCAGCCAGACCCATGCTGCCGTGCAGTTGTTGTCAAATTATTTTAATCGCCAAAATATATTTTTCAGATCATTGCGATATTTTTTGCTGAGCTGTGTTCCGCGAGCGCGTCGCGTCCGCATCCGTCGTGTCCGCGGTCGCGCGCCGCGCGCCGCTTCGGCGCGTTTGGCAGCCACACCCGTGCTGCCGCACAGTTGTTGTCAACTTATTTTAATCGCCAAAATATATTTTTCAGATCATTGCGATATTTTAGCTGAGCTGCATTCCGCGAGCGTGTCGCGTCCGCATCCGTCGCGTCCGCGTCCGCGCGCCGTTTCCTCGCAGCTACTACCCGTTCTGCCGCTTAGTTCTCGTTAACTTATTTTAATTCCTAAAACATATTTTTTAGAGCATTGCGATATTTTAGCTGAGCTGTGTTCCGAGAGCGCGTCGCGTCCGCATTCGTCGCGTCCGAGTCCGCCGTCGCGCGCCGCTTCCGCCCATTTGGCAACCACACCAGTGCTGCCGCGCAGCTGTTTCCAACTTATTTTAATTGTCAAAATATATTATTCAGATCATTCCGATATTCTAGCTAAGCTGTATTCCCCGTGCGCGTAACTTCCGCGCAACGAAATGATGCTATTGAAAATGCATTTATTGTAGGACATATATTGAGAGCAGTATGTTTACTAAAATAAATATTTAACAAAATTCATTAAATAAAAATATGTAAAAATTTAAGAATGAATTTGGGGAGTAAGTTCATTTTTTATTTCGATTTAAAAAAAAAAATGGGGAATTTGTTCATTTCTGGGTACCATTTTTTAAGTTTGGGGAATTTGTTCACCGTGTAGTTATTTCCGTGTAAACCAAATATCAGAGAAATCCGTTGAAAAGTACAAATTTGTATAGGGAAGAAATATACCACACAACAAAATGTGAATTTTATATGAAAATTGGGCGTAAAAGTAGGCGTTGTCGGTAAAAATCATATGCCGACCTTCCCTGGAATATGTACTAAATTTCGGAGAAAACCATTGAAAAATAAAAGTTTGTATAGCAATCAAATAAAGAAACAAATAAAAGGAAAAAAATAAGTTTTATATACATAGAAGTTGGCGCAAAGTAGGCGTTGCCTGTAAGAAGTATATGGTGACCTTCCCTGTAGTATAGAGATCGTGTGACCAAATTTTAGACATCCCTAGAAAAATAAAAATTTCTATAGTGCACAAATATACCAAAAAACAGAAAATTAATTTTGTATAAAAAGTGGGCGTAGAAGTAGGCGTGGCCGGCAAGAATTATATGGCGACCTCTCTGGAGTACAGAGATCGTGCGTAGCAAATTTCAGAGAAATCCGTTAAAAAAAAATTGTGTAGCGAACAAATGTACAAAAAAACAGAATATGTGTGAGATCGTGTGACCAAATTTTAGACATCCCTAGAAAAATAAAAATTTCTATAGTGCACAAATATACCAAAAAACAGAAAATTAATTTTGTATAAAAAGTGGGCGTAACAGCAGGCGTGACCGGTACGATGAATATGTCGACCTTCCCTGGAGCAGAGAGATCGTGTGTACCAAATTTCAGAGAAATCGGTTGAAAAATAAAAATTTGTATAGGGAACAAATATACCAAAAAACGAAATGAATTGTATACAAAAAGTGGGCGCTAAAGTAGGCGTGGCCGGTGCGAAGCATATGGCGACCTTCTCTGGAGTACAGAGATCGTGTGTACCAAATTTCAGAGAATTCCGTTGAAAAATAAAAATTTGTATAGCAAACAAATATACCAAAAAAAGAGAAAACGAATTGTATACAAAAAGTGGGCGTAAAAGTAGGTGTGGCCGAAAGAATCACCCGGTGACCTGGCCTGGGATACAAAGATCGTGTATACCAAAATTCAGAGAAATCCGTTGAAAAATAATAATTTTTATAGCGAACAAATAAACCAAAAAGCAGAAAATTAATTGTATATAAAAAGTGGGCGTAAAAGTAGGCGTGGTCGATAAAGAGTATATGGTGACCTTAGGTGGAGTACAGGGATAGTGTGTACCGAATTTCAGAGAAATCTGTTAACAAATAAAAATTTGTATAGTGAACAAATATAAATAAAACAGAAAATGAATTTTACATAAAAAGTGGGCGTAAAAGTAGGCGTGGCCGGTAAAAAGTATATGGCGACCTTTCCTGGGGTATAGAGATCGTGTGTACAAAATTTCAGGGAAATCGGTTGAAAAATAAAAATTTGTATAGCGGTCAAACAAACAAACAAACAAATAAACAAACAAACAAACAGAAAATGAATTTTATATATATAGATTAGGTTTTGCTTAAATATTGTTGTGTTGTTTTGTTGTTGTATATTTTGTGTCAGCTAGAATGGTGTTGGTAACAATTTTGTTTATTGATTTTTTATAACTTATTTAGGTTTTGCTTACTTAATAAATATTATTGGTGTCGTCAATTAAACTATGTTGTGTTGTTTTGTTGTTGTGTATTTTGTGTCAGCTAGAATGGTGTTGGTAACAATTTTGGTTATTGATTTTTTATAACTTAATTTTAATAAATATTATTGGTGTCGTTAATTGAACTATGTTGTGTTTGTTTTGTTGTTGTGTGTTTTGTGTCAGCTAGAATTGAATGGTGTTGGTTACTGAACTCTGTTGTGTTCAGTTGTTGTTGTGTAGTTTGAGTCAGCTAGAATTAAATGGTGCCGGTAACTGAACTCTGTTCAGTTTCAATTTAAGTGCAAATTATTAGGAGTATTCACTGAATGCGTTAACTCCCCCCTTTTTAAGTATCGGCGTCTCGCTGATTGAGTAAAAACACGTTTTAAATTCTATGGGTAATTTATAAGATAAGATAAGATAAGGAAGGCTAAACGCACTGCGACCAATTTGATCTTTTGTGCAGCCCATGGTTGTCCTAAAGATTAAGGCTTCTTATGAAGCCAATTACCCTATTTGGCATTAGTTTCCATATGTCCCGGGGGGATACAATGTATCCTCCAAGTGCAAGGATTCTCTTACCACTTAGTCTTGGACATTCACAGAGAATATGTTCTGCTGTTTCCACCTCCTGCTCGCAGAACCTACATGTGTCTATAGCAGATTGTCCTTTCATTCGTAGATGATATCTAAGATTGCAGTGTCCTGTAAAGAATCCCGTTAAGGTCCTTAAGTCCTTTTTATCAAGGGCAAGTAGTCTTTCCGATTGAACACTGGATGGAGTTATGAATCTCTTGGCCTGCCGTTGACCTGGACTTTTGTCCCAGTGTTCGGCAATTTGTGATTTTCTCCACTCCCTCATTTTTTCCTTTGTGTGTCCCATTGGAACACCACAGAAAGGTTCCGGACCGATGAAAGGACGACGGGCCCCTCGATTGGCTGGGCAATCGGCCCTTTCGTTCCCTGCATGTCCTTCATGTCCCGGAATCCAGCACAGAGTTAATTTGTTGCATCTACCTAATTCGTTTAGCTTTTCGATGCACTCCCGCACCAGTTTGGACGTCACTTTGTAGGCCATTATTGCCTTAAGTGCAGACTGACTGTCGGATAGTATATAAATGAGTGCCCTTTTTGTCTTTCTTCTGAGACATTCAGTCACGCATGTAAGAATAGCGAAGACCTCCGCTTGGAAAATGGATGGGTTATAGTGTAGGTGGGACGCCAGCTAGGATCACCAAATAATATAAAAATCGCTGGACCGTTATATAATATATGCCTTGTAGCAATCTACGTACATAGTGGCATTTAAATTTAATATAGTGTATGTATGGGGGCAGGATCGCCATGTAGTGTAAGAGGGGGTGTACAAAAGGACACTAAGATTGGGTGAGAACCGGACCAATCTCAGGAGGAATTTTGTCAAGTGCTTTCCTCAAAGCAGTTCCCGCGTGCACGCTAGATGCACTTTTTTAATGTTTTACAGAGATAGCACGTAGGCAGATTATGCCAATGTTTAAACCCTTTGGCAGAATATGCCAGTAAAAAAAAAGAAAATCTCTGTTTGGTTTTAATTATAACCCTTTCAAATCAGAATTATAATTGATTATTTATTTGAAAATGCTGGTCTTTTATATCATTATAATTTAATATTTTTACTTAATTTAAATAATAGTCTTCTCTTTTCTTTACATTCGCATATTACAAATTCATTGATTTTTGAACGTTAGGCTCAATAGCCAATCAGAAAACGTTCAATAATCAATTTAAATTTTTCCCCTCAAAATTTGAGTGACATTCCTATTTGTCATGGGTTATTGACACAATTTGAATTTTCACAAATTTGTCATTTTGCATTCCAGTGATATTTAATTATACAATAATTTATTGTTTTGTAATTCAACCCTTTACCCAAGGTTAGTGTACTTTGTGGTATGTGTTGAATAAAAAGAAAAGATATGCAAAAAAATAAATAAATGTAAACAAATAAATACAAATAAATATGTGCATGTGCATATAGTAAACAAAAATAAACAAAAAATATAAACAAATAAAGATGAATAAATGAAATAAATAAAGATAAATGAAGATGTGTGTAACATCATCACAGGTATTTACCCATGGATAAGGCACGTTGAAAGTTGGTACCAAATATGCCCGCGCCCGTGTCCCCATTTGTTTGTTTTGAGCCATCTGTGAACCACACATGAGAACCTTGCTCTGGTTCCCAGGTCCCACTGGTCCATGTGCTCCGCTCCAATATCATGGTTTCAAATTCCCTGATGAATATATTTTTTGGTAACATTCTGTCCGTGACTCTCGCCACCGGGTCGTGGATGAAGAGCCTCGCGACTCTCATGTGACCCTTTAGGTCACCGTCCTTCATGCTACCAAAATCCTGAAGTCGTACGGCACTCATGCACGCATCTTCAATAATCGAAATATGAAGTGGTGTAATGTTAAGCATGATGCCGATAGCATCTGTTGGGCACGTTCTGTTCGCCCCTGTGATACCAATACAGGCAATGCGGTACACCTTGTTCAGGATTGCTTTTGCTTTGGTTTGCTCAACCTTCGGCCACCATGCAAGGGCCGAGTAGGTAATTATTGGTTTCACAATAGTTTCAAACGACCAGTAGATCATGTGGGGCTTTAAGCCCCATGTTCTACCAAATAGCCTTTGACAGGCGTATAAAGCCCTGGTGGCCTTTTTGGTAATTTGATCTAAGTGGCCGTTCCATGTGAGGGATTTATCCAGGGTGACCCCAAGATATTTGACCTCGTCCGAGAACCCTATTTTCAAGCCATTCAGACTTGGTTCCATAAGGTTGCATCTTCTTCGTTTAGTGAAGGGTATCAGTATGGTTTTTGATGGGTTCATAGATAGCCCCTTTCTCTGACACCAATTGAGGGTATAATTCAGAGCCTGTTGCATACGTTCCGATATTGTCCTCTCGTCAAATCCGGAGACAGAGATAACAAGATCATCTGCGTAGCCCAAGGCCCTGAATCCTAACTCATTAAGTTCCTCCAGCAGCTCATCTATGACCAAGGTCCAAAGCAGTGGCGATAGAACGCCTCCCTGAGGACAGCCCCTAGTGGCACTTATGGTCCTAAATGTGCTGCCTATATTCAGTGTGATGACCCTAGAGTTGAGCATCTCTAGCGTCCAGTTAATTATGATTGGAGAAATATCCTTTCTCAACATGGCCTCTTCAATTGCCCTATATGACGTATTATCGAAGGCGCCTTGTATATCAATGAAGGCACAGAGAGATATTTGTTTGGCATCGAATGCCTTTTCTATCATTGTGACAACATTATGGACAGCTGATCCTGTGGATTTACCCTGTTGGTACGCAAACTGTAGTTCGTGAATAGGTTTGCGTGCCAGGTAAGTGTCCCTGATATGATGGTCCAGAACTTTTTCCATTGTTTTTAGGAAAAAAGAACTTAGACTAATCGGTCTATACGATTTAGGTAACTGTTCAGATTTTCTGCCTACCTTGGGTATAAATACTACCTTTACTTCTCTCCATGTCGATGGCACAAAGCCATGTAGAAGACAAGATTTAAAAAGTCTAGTCAGTTGTGGGATGATGATATCCATCCCTTCCTGTAGTAGACATGGATATATACCGTCCGACCCAGGCGATTTTAGTGGAGAGAAACCATTTATCGCCCATTTAACCCGGTTCTTCTGAAAAATGTTGTCCGCCAAACGTATGTTCCCTTTAGTCAGGGAGAGTATCCCGATGACTGGTGGGGACCTGTTAATGGGGACACATCCTGGAAAGTGTGTTTCCAATAGAAGTTCACAGGTTTCTTCCGGAGATTCAGTGTATGAACCATTTGGCCTCTTTAAAGTACATAGACCATTTGTGTGATCCTGAGAGAGGGCCTTTTGAAGTCGCACAGCTTCCGGAAGGTCATTGATCTTCTCACAGTAGCTCTGCCACGTGGTCCTTTTGGATTTGCGTAGTGTCTTGTTGTATTCAGTGAGGGCTATTTTATAGGCGTTCCAGTCACCATTAATTTTAGCCTTGTTGAATAATCTTCGAGCGTTACGTTTGAGCCCTTCTAGTCCATCATTCCACCATGGAACATCTCTTCTAGTCCTCCTGGTCTTTAATGGACAGCTCTCTGTGTACGCTGATGATATGTTTGATTGTAATTCAGATGCTTCATAATCAATTACCCTAGTGCTTTCTATTAGCCCTTCCGAATAATTAGCATTGTTACCTAAATGGTATCGAAATTTATCCCAGTTAGTCTTTTTAGGATTACGATAGTGTTGATCAGTGTTCATAGAACTAACTATGTCAAAAACTATATGTTGATGATCTGACATAGAGAGTTCACTAGAAACATGCCAGTTTGAGATGGCGAAAGATAGATTAGAACTAGTCAAAGTAAGATCTAAAACCTCTGTTCTGATTGAGTTCCTAAATGTCGGTTCGTCACCCCTGTTTGCAATACTTAAATTATATTTACAGATAAATTCAAGAAGAGACTCACCACGTTTGTTAACATTACCACTTCCCCAGGTTGTATGATGGGCATTGGCATCGCAGCATATGATGCAGCTGAGGCTACGTGCCTGGCAATATTCCACGAGGGCCGTCACTTCTGTTGTGGGTGCTGTTTCCGCCTCGCCCGGTAAATAGGCAGAGGCCAGCACTACCTCATGTTCGCCAGCAAGAGAGGGCACTTCAGCCCGGATGGCGACCACATCACCTGAGACGAATTCTGAAGTTGGAAGAAAAGTTATACCACTTCTAATAATCAGGGCCGCTCTGGGTCTTGGTTGTCGATAATCGTATATGAGCTTACCTTGGTTGGCGTTGAGCCCCTTAATGACTCCGGCATTTACCCATGGTTCCTGAATAAATAATATATCCAGGATGTCAGTGGTGAACCTTCGGCTGACCACATGGGATGCAGCCTTTGCGTGGTGAAGGTTCACTTGTAGGCACTTAAGGTACCTTTTTTGATTGCCTCCGTAGGAAGGCATTATGACCGCGACTGTTTTGAGGCACGTTTCGCCACTTTTCTGCTTCGGCTGGAAGTAAGCAGAACTGCTTCCTCGGCTGATCTCTCACATTTTTTAGGTTTGCTGGTCAGCGGCCTGTCGTGTGTTCTATCAGCTTTCGTCTTGAGCGGGGGCCTGAATGTTCGAGACGTGACAGCATCTTTCGAACAACCGGGCGTCGCATCCAGTTTGGAGTTCTGGGAAGCTCCCGTTTGGTGTTTGGCCGTAGTTGTTGATGTAGCCGTCTTAGTCTCTTTGGGTATGACGTGCCTTGCCTCATTTTGTGGACGGGTGGGTCTTATAAGCACTGATCCATACCCATAGTTTACCGAGTGTTCCAATCGTTTGAGCACTTCTGCCGATATTGGGTCGATAGATAGGGTGAGTTCTATTACACCTCCTTTTATCGCCCTTTTAAGCACTTTCCAGTACTCAACCGAAAGGTCACTGTTTTGGCCCTCGATCAGTCCAAAGATGGTTTCCGTGGACGTGTCCGCCTTTTCGGGGAATAACCCACAAAAATCTGTGCCTTGGGAACTTCGTCTTCTGTGACCACTTTGAGTACGGCATTGCTCCATGGCTTTAAATCCGGGACGTGAGTCCTGAGCCATTGTGCCGTATCGTTGTCCCGACAGACGAAATTAAGCCATCCTGGTTTAAAGGAGCAGCCAGAGAAACTGGGCTTAACAGACCCTTTCTTCAGCTCCACTATCTTGTTAAGAACAGCTTTTTGTATGGTCTTTAGTTGTTCGTTTGACCATCTGGTGTGTGGGAAGTCGGGCGGTATTACGCCAATTTTCACCAATTTTAATGCATCTTTAAAAGATGCAGCTGTCTGTTGCAGTGGATCGATTGGCAGCGCAGTGCCACTTACAGCAGTGCAGGTGTTGCCACTATTTGACAATTCGGTAGTGCGTTTTGGTGGGTGCCTAGTATCAGGTGGAGTGGATCCATCCGATCGCGCCCTTTTGCGCTTTGATGAAAGCTCGCGCACCTCAACACGGGCTTCACGCATAGGCATCTTGCAAAGCCTGCGAGCCACTTCGATGTCGATGCCTTCATCAATGTACATATTTAGGCGCTTCCGAGCGGCTCCAGAGAGCTTTATCTTCTCAGAAATAGGCTTGCTATTTACGCCAGGTGTTTTTTTTTTCTACGGACTCTTCAGGCTGAGATCTTAAAAGCTCGTCCTCTTCATCCGTCAGGATATTAGTAGTAGCAACGTTTGGACCTGCGTCCATTTGTTGCTCTACCACATCCATTTTTTCGGATTTGCTTTTGAGACCTTGAACCTCATTAGCCACATCCGAATGGTCCATATTGACCATGTCTGTTGGGGTGGTTATTTTTAAATTAAAATTTTCCATCTGTAAATAAAGAAGAAAAAGGGGTTAAAGAGATACGCACAGGTAGCAGAGCCCTTTTGCTACCGGCGGGCTATATACAACCAGCTTTCGCCACAACCTGGAGGCTACCGTTAGAAAACACACTAACGTAGTGCTATTCATCCCATAGGCACGGTTCAGATAACACCGGGGATTACGGGTGTTTATCGAGTGTCCGCTCTAGATCCGCCATGTTCTGTTATAATTAGCAGAGACACCTCTTGCAGGGTATGACTCTTCGCCATGCATGGACGGTCTTTGAAAACTGAGAGGCTAATGCATAATGGATATATGCTATGTGAACGCATCAGGTTCCCTGTAGCACTGCTACTACTTATCTCCTTATCTGGGTAATTTATTTTGATTTCAGGGAAATCAATTGGAGAAGGAATTATCAATGTCCCCTGACGATTCTTACATTTAGAGCACATTTGGACTGTAAATATAATTGAAAGTCCTACAATGAGTATTAAGAAGTTGGAACTGATAGAAACAAGGGCTTTGTAAGAAAGGTCCTTAATTTGTTTAATATTTCCAAGATGAAGATGGTGGAGGTATTGCAAGTCGAGCTTAATCTCTTTTTCTGTTATATTGTGTCGTAATAATGGCGGAAGTATGTGAAAAGATGTTGTTTGCCAGTTTGAATAGCTAGTCTTGTTCAGAGTTATAGTTTCGTTAAGGAAATTTATAATAAATGTGCCATTTAGTAGTTGTGAGCTGTTACCAAAAGTTAGGTTTCCTAAGTAATTTGATAGAAAGATTGTTCCCTCTGATATAAGCTCGATAATTTGGTGGTCCTCAATTTGATATTCACAGGTTGCTCTTCCAATATTTAGGATTCCAGCTATACAATGATCTGCGTCTAGTTTTTCTATTTGGTGTTGCTTGCATATTTTAATATCGTCAATTTCCAAGCATTTATTTTTGATTCCATATTTCTCAGTTTTGGATATTAACATATTAGTAAATTCAAGGTGAATTTTCTTCCCATTTATTACCGTTGAACGTAAGAGTACGTTGTTAAACGATGCCTCCTCTGTTTGGGGAAGAGAAATAATGTACAAAAGAAGTGAATCTTTTACGACCATTGAGGGTTCCGCAAATTGGAGCGCTTGTATCTCATTTTTATATGGAAGTGTTTCCGTTTGTGAAAGTATGTTCTGTACATCTCCTTTATTCAATATTTCTGAATGTACAATTCCATTTTTTGCTAGCTGGCTTGCCATAACGATTTGTGCTATTTCATCTTTAATTAAGCCAAGTTTATTAAAAAGTATTTGAGCATATCTGTGGTCGTCATCAGCATTCCTTTCTTTAACTACCGTATTGTAATTTTCTAACAAGTTATTAGTTGTTCTTATCAAATACTGGTTTATGGTGAACTCATTTCTTAAATCGTTGTTGACGATTTCTCTGAAATTAGTCAAGTTTTGATAATTTATTCTTTCAGTTCTACCGAAGAATATATCGGCCGGTTTTCTTTTGGTTACGGAGTGTACTGTGTTGTTGTATCTGTCTACCGTGATATTGATTAATTCCTTCATCGATAAGTTTGAATATTCTTCACGGAGACATCTAAGCATTTCTAAAATAGTGGAATGAACCCTTTCTATAGTCCCGTTTACCTCACTTTTCTGAGGAGGCGCAAAATATGTTTTGATCCCCAAACCTTCTATATAATTTAGAACAATTGGACTGATGAAGCTGCCTTCATTATCCATTACTATTGTTTTTGGAGCAGAAAAAAAATGAAGAACTTTTATGATTTTTTCCCTAATGTACAGGACTGATTTGTTCTTAATGTGAAAGAATTTTGCGTATTTGGAAAACTTATCGACACATGTGATGAATTTCTCGCCTTTTATCTCCATTATGTCAATGTGTACAATTTCAGTTGGATAAGATGGGATTGGAGTAGGTTGTAGTTCGGGGTTTGGAGGATGCCTATCATATTTATTCCTAATACATATCTCACATGTTTTTGTAAAATCTTTAATAAGTTTTGTCATTTTTGGAAAATAATAATTCTCCAAGATTTGTTCCTTGTTTTCTTTGGGGTTCCTATGAGCCCTTTTGTGCTCATTTTTTATAATTATAAATTGTTTTTCCTCATCTGTTATATATTCTACTATTCTTTGTGTAATTCTTGTCTTAAACTTTGAAAAATGCTCTTTGAAAATTTTTTGCAATATCATGATTTTTTGCTCCGGTATTTTTATTCCATTAATAATATTGGGATTAAGTTTTTCTTTCAACACTTTAATAAGTGTATGTTCGTTCAGGTTTTTCATTTTAATATAGTGCCTCTGGAAACTTGCATGTGGACTTTCAAAATGGCTTGTTTTCAAGTCGCTCGATATTATTATTTGATTCCGAAAAACATTGATTGGCGCTTCACAATGGTGTATTAAATCTGTGCCATCCTCCTCACCACTATGCTGAGAACAATCCGATGATGTGAGCACATTTACCTCTGGTGATATTCGGGAAAGAGCATCTGCCACGATGTTCGTTCTGCCAGGTTTATATATTAACTTATAATTGTACTCTTCTATCCTAGCTTTCCATCGTTTAAGTTTCGCATTATTGTTGGCGTTACTTAGTGCAAAAGTCAGTGGTTGGTGGTCTGTTAAAATTTTTATTTCCCTGGCACCATACAAATAACTGCGAAGTTTATCGAGGGACCATATTATGGCCAACATTTCCTTTTCTATGGTTGAATAATTTTCTTCGGTTTTATTTAAGGATCTGGACAAGTATGCAATTGGACGGTCTTTTCCAATCTCGCCTTGAGAAAGAACAGCCCCAAGAGCAAAATTAGAGGCGTCGGTAGTTAGAATAAATGGCTTTTCAAAATCTGGGAAAGCCAGAATCTCTGATGACATTAATAGTTCTTTCAAGTTTTTAAAGGATTCGATGGCTTTAACATCTAAACTGATGGTAACACGTTTCGACTGGTTTGCCTTGATTTGTGCATTTAGTCCTCTAGTGAGATTTGTAAGAGGTTTTGCCACAGCTGCAAAATCTTTAATGAATCTTCTATAGTAAGATGCTAGTCCAAGGAAACTTTTTAGGTCTTTTAGATTTTTAGGAACCGGAATTCGTTGTATTGCGGAGATTTTACCTGGGTCTGGCTGTATGCCTTGTCTTTAGAAACTTAGATTTCTCAAAATTCAGTTTCAGATTGGCCCTTTTCAGGAGAGAAAAAACTTTTTTCAGATTTTTGATATGTTCAGTTTTATCTTTGCCAAACACTATGATGTCGTCGATATAGACATAACATGCTTTTCCAAGTATTGGTAAGAGCACATCATTCATCATACGCTGAAATATCGAAGGCGCATTTTTATGCCCAAAAGGTAATCGCACAAACTCGAATTTCCCATTGTTTGTGGAAAATGCTGTTTTTTCAATATCGCTCTCCTTCATCCTAATTTGATGGAATCCAGAGGTTAGATCCAATGTAGTGAAGTAACTGCTATCCCCTATATTGGAAAGTGTAGTGTTAATGTCCGGTATTGGGTACGTGTCGGGTATAGTGACAGCGTTAAGACGTTTGAAATCTATAACAACTCTATACTGTTTTTCTCCATTCGCCTTTGGTTTTTTTGCAACTACCCACAGGGGTGAGTTGTATGGACTTTTTGATGGTCTTAATATACCGTCTTTAAGCATTTGGGTTATCTGGCTTTCTACTTCGTGTCTGAGATGACTAGGGTAAGGATACGATTTTGTGTAAATTGGTTCATCTGTCGATGTTCTGATCTCTGCACGAACGTTTGTTTCGATGATGCCACTATTTGAAACTGGTCCAAACAGTTCCCTGTATTCATTTATTAGTTTTTCTATATCCTTGTCAGCATGGTTTATTGCCTCAATGCAATTAACTTGTTTCGATATTCTGGATTTAAGTTGGATTGTTGCGCCATTACCCAATTTTAGTATATTATTTTTAGTGTCAATTATTACCTCTAGTTGCTTAAGAGTATTGCAAACCGGGAAGAACAAAAAAGGTAAGATCTTTCTCTATACCAAGGTTCTTAAAAAATTTTCCTACGACTTTTCGAGTAATCAAGGCTTGACCTGTTGCTGATCGTATTTTAAATATGGACTGTACAGGTTTAGAATTATATCCGATGGTCTCAGAAACAAAATTTTTATTGGCCCCTGTGTCCACTAAAAATTCTAAGATTTGACCATCCTTGGAAGTAAGTTCTAGGTATGGAAGGCTAGAGAGGCTTCCGTCATAAAATTTAACTCGTTTTCTTCGTGATCCAAGTATTCTTCTTCTTCGGGATTCTCTTCGTATTGTTCGTCTTGAACTTCGTTGAACTTCGTTCGTCTTGAACTTCCGTATAAAACAACCGCTGTTGTTTTCGAGGGATGTTAGAGCTATAAGCGGAATTGGGAAGAGGTGATTTTTCTGGTCTATTCATATAATTAAGTCGATGAGATTTTATAGAGGAATCAATTTCCATTGGTAAAGGTGGTTTAGGCTGAGTGGGCCTAGGTGGTGGAATATGTTGTGTGTGTGTCTGAAATGGCGTATTATAAATACGAATTCTCTCATTTGGATTAAGTTTCTTTAGGGGTATTGTTGGCTTATTTAAGTTCCCGTTTCTATACATTTGGTTAATTGGTGAAGTTATATTATTTGGGTAACGTGGGTGAATAGAGGTGTTCCTAAAATTCATATTTTGAAACTCAAGGCATGACGTGTATGCTTCTGGTAACGTTTTCGGTTTTTGGATCGCAAGCATCCTTGAAACATCTCCATTAATGCCTCTAATAAAAATATCTAAGGCTCTGTTCCTATAGCTCGATATTAAAGCTTCAACAGTTTCCCCTGAATAGTTATCTGTTTTAATTTTATTTATAATAAGTGAGAGCTGGTGGTTAACTCTCGCATAAAACTCGTCGATGGTATTATTTCTTTGACGCATGACGCTAAGATCATATTCTAATGTCTGAATATCTCTCTTATCGGCATAGTGTAGGGACAGGCAGTTTTTTATCTTTTCCCAACTTTCGTCAAAAATGTTGTATGAGATTAATGCTGTGTCTGCAGGACCCCTAACTTTTTGTCGAATGTGTTGTAGGATTGCCCTATAGATTGGTTTTTGTCTGACAATTTCATAGTCTTTCAAAATGGACTCCACATTGTGGATCCATGAAATGTATTGGACAGGATTGCCATCGAAGATCTGTAAATCCCTAACACAATCTGGGAGTTTCCTAATATCTTGAAGATCTGTCTCTGTTCGTGGAACAGGAAGTGACATCTCTTCTGTCGAGGGGCGGTTAATAACATTTTCTACATTCCCTAGTCTAATACTCAAAATCTTAACCTATTCAATCTGGGCATTAAGTGCTCCAGTAAGTTGTGTAATGGCCTCTTTTATCTGGTCCATTTCTAAAAAAGCTATATTTGAAATGTGTGTTCAGTGTATTCACAATATTAAATATTCCTTAGCTTTAAAAATGTGTGGGCATTAATAATTTTCTATATAATTTGTAATTTGTGTTTTTTTTTAATTTAAAATTATTTATAGTTGAGTTTCTTCTATAAGTTATATGTTTTAGTTTTGAACGATTTCATAAAGGTTTGTTTACGTTATTTATAATTTGTGTCTTTTTTACAGTTTTTTTTTAAATTACTCGTACTCTTACAAATGAGTTTAAAATAATTTAATTTTTACAATTTGTGCCTTCTTTTGGCAATTTTTAAAATATATAAGTTGCTTTTACAATTACGTTTCTATTTTTTCCTTTAAATAATTTCATAAAGTTTGATTACAACTTACAATAATAATAATATCAGCATGCCGCTCGGGATTGGTGTATTCTCCTTTTCGCTTCCTACTAGGGTACCCCTTCTCCACTGGTAACTGATGTGAGTCCTTTGTCCTTCCACAAATGTTTTTGGTGAACAAGATTTGGTTCACTACTTAGCGTGTTTTATTTTTAAGGTTCAATGTTGACACGCCTTTAAGTCACTATTAACGTTAGTGTTTATGTACAAGTTTTCATGCTTTTCGTTGCCTTTAATCACAGTGTTACTCAATAAAAACTTTTTTTTTGCACTGTTTAACGCGTTTTTTTTTTTTTTAAGTTATTTTGGAACGCGTGTTTAGTTACTTTTTCAAAATTAATTTTTCTCGTTAATTCTTAATTTTTCACACTATTGATTTAAGTTTTACACTCGGGTTTTTAAGACTTTTTTAAGCTCGGGCGCCAGTAAACGATTGTGGTTGTGGATGCAAAATAGAACTAACTTCTTTATTGAATATTTGTTTCTTTTATATAAAAATTTACTTAAGTTTACATTACAATTGATTTTTTATAAACAATTAGGTTTTGCTTAAATATTGTTGTGTTGTTTTGTTGTTGTATATTTTGTGTCAGCTAGAATGGTGTTGGTAACAATTTTGTTTATTGATTTTTTATAACTTATTTAGGTTTTGCTTACTTAATAAATATTATTGGTGTCGTCAATTAAACTATGTTGTGTTGTTTTGTTGTTGTGTATTTTGTGTCAGCTAGAATGGTGTTGGTAACAATTTTGGTTATTGATTTTTTATAACTTAATTTTAATAAATATTATTGGTGTCGTTAATTGAACTATGTTGTGTTTGTTTTGTTGTTGTGTGTTTTGTGTCAGCTAGAATTGAATGGTGTTGGTTACTGAACTCTGTTGTGCTCAATTGTTGTTGTGTACTTTGAGTCAGCTAGAATTAAATGGTGCCGGTAACTGAACTCTGTTCAGTTTCAATTTAAGTGCAAATTATTAGGAGTATTCACTGAATGCGTTAACTTACATATATAATTTTTTTTTTAACAAATGCCTGTAGTAATTTGTACTCAACATAATTATAATAATAATAATATTTCAATGCATTTGTGTGTCTGTGTGTATATTTCAGGAATGGATAAATATATTTCACTTATTCCCAACAAACTTCAGATGATAATCAATGAAACTCTAGGAGATGAAGTTGTATGGAAAGAGCAATGCCAATTAGATGCTGCAGCACCAGTGGATGATTTAACATGCACTAAATCGAAATCTCGCTATATTCAAATACATCCAATTGATCTGAAAGACACTGTTGTAATTTGCAGTAGTAATTCATCCAACATTGATTTCGAGAAACTAAATCAACACAAAACAGAGGATAATGAAGAAAGCAATGTTAGTCCAATTACCTTAAATAAGATGCAAAATAAGCAAGCGCCGTTAACTTCTACACTAAAAGAGACAACTGTTTAAGATAAACTTTTTAATAACAAGCAGACTATGCGAATATATATAGTATATAATATATTTATTAGTCCAAAAATATCAATAATATGACCTATAAAAGAGAAAGAAAAACTAAATTATTTGTATGTATGTAGGTACATTAGGGTCTGGAACTAATAAGTTCATAAAAATACAATAGAAAACAAAAACCAATGTTTTGATTTCATTTTTTAACTTTGCTTATAGTTTAAATATGAAATACGAGTACATCAAAAAAAAAAAGGTGAACGAGTGTGTAACTATAACGATCCATATTAATGTCATGGATATTATATCCTCATATGTATGTACAAATGTAAGGAGCATAAATTTATTTATTCCTTAAATATTTTTTGTAAATCGATTTCAAAATTATGTTTAGTATATATTATGTATGTTTATAGTAGACCTTATTGATGGTTAATTATTTTGTTGTTTTTGTTTGGCTGCAGGTCGTTGAATAAATAAAAAACTTTTGATTTTTATTTAAATATTTTTATTCTTCCCAATATTTCAATTAGCGTCGCTAATCATCTTCGGGGGTCTGACTAAATAAACAAAACAATTTTTATTATTATTAAACAAAAAAAGAACATAATATATTGACGATAATTACATTTAAAAATAATAAAATAACACAAAATTTTGTTTTTTATTTATTCAACGACCTGCAGACAAACAAAAACAACAAAATAATTTAGTATATATTTTCATATTTGTACCGACACTGGCTTTTAAAAGCAGTAGACAGCAAAGTTTTGATTGGAACCACTTAAAATTTTAAATGAGTAATATATGAATAAAATACTGTTCCCAAATGAAAAGATGACTTTTCAATTTAAACTTGTGGGTTTTTTGTATTTAAGTAAATATTTTTTCATCTTTTTGACATACATATGTGACAAATTTCATGCCAATATCTTCATTGAATCAATAATGACGAATGAGTTCGTTTTTGTAAACAACTTAAATTGAATTTGGCGATAAAAACAAATGTTTGTAGAATAAAATTTTTGGTGCAGAAGTGTTTAGGATGCAAAAGGCCAACAGCTTCTGCAGAAAGAAAATTTTTCAAGTGGTAAAAGACAAAGAGCGGCCCTGACGAGAAAAATATCAATTGATGACCAACACGTTAAGGAAATTAAAGATTTGGTGCTGAAAAATCGTCTTGCTGTTAACATTTCAAAAAACAGTTAACAAAAAGTGGGTCACATTAATATCGGAGATAATACTTTATAACGGGTGATTTATGCCTTTGACCCCGAAACAAGCGAATATCTTGCAAAAGGTGAAGCAAGACCGAAAATATCACGCCAGAGTCGGCCAAAGTTATGTTAACAGATTTCTTCAATTATCGTTGTGTAGTTTTTTATAAATTCCTAGCGCCGGGCAAACTGTGTGATTGTTATACGTCTTTTGCGTGCAGTTATTCGCAAAAAGAGGACAGAATTACTCGTAGGTGCAGACAACTCAGACTGCATCGTTTCTAAAAGACCACTTCGCACAAAATTCCATTCATATCGCTCCACAACCACCGTATTCGTAAAATTCAAAGTAGGCTATGGCCAAACCGCTAAACATTAAATTAATATTTTTAAAGCGCAATATCCAGTAACCTCTTAATATTGAGTTTAGTTTACATTTCTACTGTTTCGAGTGATTGTTTTTTTGCAAATATGAATGAAATAAAAAAAAATGAAAGGCAAATCTAAACGGACTAGTAAATTTTATTGCAAAAGGCTTGAAAATGGCAAGAAGTATCGTATGAAAAGAAGAACTGCGGATGAAAAAATTAGAAATGAAAATTGTGTATATAATTAACAAAACAAGAAATGTGTATTCGGTCAATGAGTTTAGAGAAACGGCCTTAGGTCCAATTATTGTATACAGAAAAAAAGCATAAACCAAATGTGAGTGTTATAAATTTGTTACGTGCTGATATAAAAAAGTTCATATCGTGTGCTATTTTTACATTTGCACTGGGTCCAAAAACGGGCCGATCATGACCATATCTGGAAAAGTCACTTATTTTTCGCAAAAAAAAATATATACAAACTAAATTTGAGAAAAAACCTGTTCAATATTTTGATTTTTAACAGATTTAAGTGAAGATGTAGAAGTAGGTTTATATAGGGACTATGAATAAAAATGCTTCTACAGGGTTTATTTTCAGAGTACTTATTAAAGGGCAATTTAAGTCGAATTCATAGGGTTCATTTATATGTAATGTGGGTGCGAACGTGCACCAATTTTCACCAATTTCAATTTCGGTCATGATATGGCCGACAAAAGCTTATATATAAAATTCATAAGTACATACATGCATTCATATACAGTACATTCATATACAATAGATTCATATTTGCGAGCTATAGTTTAATTATAAGGCCTTCTATAGCAAACAACACTCAAACAATATATATACAGTGAACTCTCGGTAATGTGAACTTCCAATATAGTGAACTATCCAGTAATGTGAACACCTTTTTTTTATATTAACGCTCTAAATAGTGAACAAAGTTTAATGGCTCTAAATAGTGAACAAAAATTTTGACGATTTTTGTTTATTTATAATTTTGGGAATCCCGATTGAATAAAAAATAAAAACAATACATGCATACATACTTTGAGTTTTGTTAATGAAGGTCAGTTGTCTTTCGTTACGCATAGAAATCACTTGAACTAAATATTTTTTCGTACATACATACCTGTATATTAACAAAGATGCCTAAGAATAACCGAAAGTTTTTAATTATCAATGAAAAATATGAAATTCTGCAACTTTTGGAAAAAGGATCAAGTGTTACAGCACTAAGTGTAAAATATAATGTTGGGAAATCTACCATTTGTTCGATACGCAATAAGAAGAATAAAATTTATAAGTGTGTTAACAACACATATTATGGACCAGGGAAACGTAAAACGCTGCGATCTTCAGAGCTTCCAATGATGGAAAAATCTCTATACAAGTGGTTTGTTAACATGAGAAATAAAAACCTTCCGATAAGTGGATTAATGCTGAAAGAAAAAGCAAAACAGCTACATTCTAATTTAAATGAAAATGGACACGACTTCAATGCCAGCGATGGGTGGCTTCAAAAATTCAAACGGAGATACGGAGTCCGACTTTTACAGATTAGCGGAGAAAAGCTTTCAGCGCAACCTCAGCTGGTAGATCCTTTTAAATTGAAGCTAAAAGCAAAGATAGATGAACTTGGTTTATCAAATGATCAGCTTTACAATGCAGATGAGTCAGGCTTATTTTGGAAACTTCTTCCTCAAAAGACGTATGTAACATCATTGGAAAAAACGCACCAGGTGCGAAGATGGAGAAACAAAGAGTTACATTTCTTTGTTGTGCAAACGCATCTGGATCCCATAAAACCAAACTTCTTGTTATAGGGAATTCTAAGAATCCCCGCAGCTTTAAAAATTTCATCTGCCCAGTGCACTACAAAAACTCAAAGTCTGCTTGGATGACTTCTACAATTTTTAAAGATTGGTTTCACTACTGTTTTGTTCCCGAGGTAAGTAAACTCCAATGCGGCAAATTATTCAGGTTGACATTTTATTTTTCTCTTTCAGGTTACAGATTTTTTAACGAAAAAGGGATTGCCAGTAAAAGCTTTGTTGTTATTAGATAATGCTCCGTCTCATCCACCTGAATCAGAACTCAAATCCGAGGATGGTTCCATACAAGCGATGTTCATGCCACCAAACGTAACTCCTTTAATACACCCAATGGATCAGAATGCTATTAGAATCACAAAACTTCATTATAGAAATAGTCTTCTGGCAACAATAATAGCGAAGGAGATGAGTTGGCTGGAAGCAATGAAACTACTTACATTAAAAGAGGCAATTAATCTTTTAGAATCAGCCTGGGATCGAGTGGGAAATGAAACCTTGGCTAAATGCTGGAAAAATATACTGGATATGGTTAATGACGATGATGATCCTGAATACAATGTCCCTTTAAGTGTTTTAAGAGATAGATGGCAATCGGAGATTATAGTTTTGGAAGAAAACGCTGCCGATCTTTTTCATACATTGTTCCCACAGGTACGTATTTTAACAGTTCCTGATGTATAAAATATATTTTAAAAAAATATCTTTATCATAGGAGGTATGTACTGCGACAAACATCCAGGAATGGAATAATAACCCATGTGAAGACATAACGCTATTTAATGAAAATGACGAAATATCCGATGATGATGAATGTGATATTGAAGAGACCCAAAACAAAATAAAACCAAAGGAAGCTGTCGAAATTTTTAATAAAGCACTGCAGTGGGCTGAGTCTGAATTGATCGACCAGATAGATATAAAAGTTCTGAAGAAATTAAAGGATGCAGCAATTAATAAGTTATTAGAACAAAAAAAAAACTCAAAAAATTATAACCGATTATTTCCTTAACTAAAATATTTATTTATTGTATTGATAATATCTGTACAATGAGTTGAAGTATTAAATTTTATTTTTTATTTATTTTTAGTAAATATTTTATATAAAAAGTGAATTTCAAATAAAAAATCGTTAAGTTTGCAATAAATTATATGTTATGTTACAATTAGCAAGAGTTTTAATTTTTTTTAGAGTTTTTTAAGGAAAAAAACACATTATGGCGCTACATATTTTTACAATCGAAAATGTGAACAAATTCGATAATGTGAACTACCTTGGTTTTTATTAGTTCACATTATCGCGAGTTCACTGTATTTGTATAAACAATATATTTTTAGTTATATATTGGTATTTTTATTTATAATTTTATTTATTGGTTCTTCAGCTCAATCTAGGAGCTGAGTCTCTTTATGCTAAAATTATTATTGATTGATTTTATAAAAATGTTCTTCTTTTTATATAAATATTTCAACCTATATTAACAACAACGTGATACCTGCACTTGGGTCAGCATAAACATAATTGTGTCATACAATGTTTCGTACATGCAGTGGTCAACAATATTGATATTTTTTTGATATATTTAGAAATTCTTCTAAATATTGATATTTGTTACTTCCGCATTTGCAAATATTGTACGCTATGCCGTGTGGGTATTATACAGCACACTACGAAAGTCGTGTTACGCTACACCTTCCTTTTTTATAAGAATGTTCATATAACATTTTTGTTCTATGGACATTCTTTTATTAATTGTACTGTTTTTTTTTTTTTTTTTGTGTGGTTGTATCAAGTGCAAGTTTCACATTTTACAATAAATTTGTTTTATTTTATTTACAAATATAGATTTAAAGAAAAGAATGCTTATTGTTTATATAATATTGTATAACTTAAGTCTATTCTTATGAACTATTTGTTCTTTATTTGTTTTCTTATCAACTATGGTTACATTATTTCTGAAATCTATTATGTCCTGCATAATTTCTTACTAAGACTAAATCTCCTATTTTAAAATTATAATCTAATTTTGTTTTATCATAATTAATTTTTTGTTTCATTTTATTTATATCTAATAGTTTTTTAACTCTATCTATTGCTACTTCTAATCTAAATTTAATTTCCTTAGCATAATTATCTATATTATAAAGTGGTGCAACTCTATCTACTTCACTAAATTTTCTAAAATTGTTTGGAATTTTTCCAAAAATAGGTTCATAAGGGCAATAATCATGTACTGTAGATGGTGTAGTATTAAAACAGTACGTGAAATATTTGAGGCATTCATCCTAGTCGTCTTTATCTACTGATATGTAGTTTCGTACGTATTCGTTAAAAGTCCGGTGATTTCTTTCTATCGTACCTAGTGTCTGGTGATGATGTGCTGTCGATGTGCGTTTATCTATCTTCAATAGGTTGCAAAGTTCTGTCAGTATAGAGTTCTTGTATTCTGTGCCCATATCCGAAATGAACGTCTTCATTGGACCGTATTGGACCGTATATCGCTTTTGCGATCGTCTTAGCTGATTTATCTTTTATTGGTATTGTTACCAAGTATTTATTTAAGTCACATATCATTGTGACTGCATATTCATTTCCATAAATTGACTTTGGAAATGGTCCAATTGTATCTACGTACACCGTATCAAAAGCCCTATTTGGTGTCTCCGTTATTGTCATTGGACTTTTTATATGTTTCTCCGTTTTAGCCAATTGACATTTATGGCATGTTTTCACATATTTGGCAATGTCTTTTGTCATATTTTTCCAGTAATAGTATCTCCTGATCTTCTCAGTGGTTCTATATATCCCACAATGTCCTCCTTCTATAGGATCATCATGGTATTTCAGCATTAACTCACGCTATTCTGATTTTATTTAGTATTTTATTGCCCATATTCTCAAATTCACTTGTCGAGACAAATTCCAAAATCTTCTCATGTGGTGAAATTTGAATCTTATTAATATTTAGTTTACAGGCTATTCGTTCTAGCCTAGGGAAAAATTGTCCTAAGTCAATATTCCCTTTAGTAAACAAATCATCTATTCTTATGCTAGCATATATGGATTTTCCCTTTTTGATGTCACATCTGTTGGGTAAAATTTTTAATTTATAATATCTTTTGACGTCTATATTATTCAATGGTATATATTATACCTTGGGCTTATTATTGTTATTGATATTTTGCTGATTTACTACTAGTTTACTAATTTTCTCTTCCTTAGTCATCGATCTTGTCGTGACCCTTAAAACGGATGAAATCTTGTCGTTAATATCCTTTAAGTCATTTATTGTAATGCACGACAGTGCGTCGGCAACATCATTATCTTTTCCCCTGAGATATTCTACTGTGAAATCATATTCCTCCAGATCGAGTCTCATTCTCGTTAGCTTAGAACTTGGATTTTCCATGGAGAACAGGTATGAAAGTGGTCTATGGTCTGTTCGGACCAAAAAATGTTTTCCATATATATATGGTCTGAAATATGTGAAAGCCCAGTGTATGGCAGTTAATTCCTGTTCAATGGTCGATTTGTTGCTTTCGCCTTTAGTGAAAGATTTAGATGCATAGGCCACAGGTAGGTGTCTACCTTCATGTTCCTGTGTTAAAACAGCACCGCAAGCATGCTGACTCGCATCTGTTGTTATGCAAAATTCCTTCGTAAAGTCTGGGTACTGAAGCAATGTTGGGCTCATTAATGCCTTCTTTAGGTATTTAAACGCGCACTCATAATCTTTTGTCCACTCAAATGGTACTCCCTTTTTGGATAGCCTTGTAAGGTGTCTTGAATATTCAGAGAAGTTTCTAATAAATCGTCGGTAATAGTTGCAAAACGCGACAAACCTTCGTGCGCTATCGGCGCACAGTGGCGCCCGTAGAGCAAACGAGGTTGCAAAAATCAAAATTTTCATGTGCGCCGACGAAGTTTTGAATAAACCCCTGTTTCAAATATGCTACTCTTAATAATATCACATTTTTAGTTTAGAAGATATAACCGTTCAAAGTTGACCGACTTTCGCTTTTCAAAAAAACACACAATTTTTAGTCAATTTGTTGCGATTTCAGGTGTAATATCACGAAAAATAGGTAACGAATCGCCTTATTTTTTGTTTGTATTGATTGATGCAGTTATTAAATGTATAATGATAAAAAATTAACTGTTTGCTTTGTGTTTCTCCTGGTAAATCACTATTTAAAAACTATCCGTTTTTTTCACTATTTTCAAACTTTGACGGAAAATAAAAAAAATCTAAATTTGCCATATTTGCAAAACATGTTCTTTGATTATTTCTTTACATAATTCAAAAGGTTTTATCTGGCCGTACGTGCCCGTTTGGCTTCTAGAGGTAAAAAAGGTTAAAAAGACATGGTTGCAGAAATTGTATGGCGTGCATCCCTTACATGTTTTGACTGACAGTAGTTTGATCTAATAGTTTGAAAATTGCATTTTAAGTCAGTTGTCTACCTGTGAGCCTCTGCCAAAGTCTACTCCCAATATTCTGTTACAGACACAGGATGCACAAAAAACTACTCATTGAAGTTCGCAGGTACGCACCTCACTTAAAAATTACTTTGGAGTACAAATGGTCAAGAACAATATTGACTTATGGTCCCTCCAGGTAGGCACAAATCTTATTTAGACACGAGCATAATATCAAAATTGCATAATTCAGCCTAAATCCATATGTATGCAGGGAACAGGTAAATTTTTAGGCATGGTAGCATAAGCCTATATATTGCAAAATAAGCATAATGCCTGGATTAGTCTACGACCGAAAGTTAGCGCAACAAGTACTGAAACCATGGCGTTAAACAATTTAAGTACTGAAAACATGGCGTTGAACAATTTAAAATTATTTGAACTGTTTAGTAGGTCAACCACACCAAAGTTTTTCACGGAAGCTGCTTTAGAAGAACTTGATAGCTTATACGGAAATATTGAGAGAAGCGAAATTATAAAAAATAATTTTTATCTAATATATGCAAATATTAAGGCAAAATGGGTGAAATCTAATCGAACCATTCAGAACTTCAACTCCAAATACGAGGACTGGCTTAATGAAGACACCATCCTGGATATATTGGCAGTAGATAAACGCACCACATCAACTAGAGGAGCAAAAGGAAGGCCAAAAAAAGTATTAAGGAGTGTTCAATTTTTACAAGAAAGAGGAAACTTGCCGATGCCACCAATGACTTGACCACGAAGCATTTATGGGACGCGCTGTCTATTAAATATACAAAGGATAGTGAAAGAGTTAGGTCGCAGATTACAAAATCTGCTGCTGATGCAAGCCCACTGCGACTAAAAAGTATTAAGGAAAGCATTCCCACGCCCACAAACGCACACATTAAAAAGTATGGTTCCGAAGAAGCCTTGGCCTTGTTTATGGACTTACAACTTTCCAAAGAAAAATATGAGATACTACGGGCATCCTTGATGCGACACGGGGCTGACGTTTTACCAGGATACAAGCATATTACGCAAGCCAAAATAAATTCACGACCACTGCATACGGAGTTTACGGAAGTCTCTGTGAAAGCCAATCGGCAGGATCTCATGGGCCATACAGCAAAACGGTTATTGGAGAGTCTTCCTGAAAATGAGGTGAAAATTCTTCCTGAGAAACTGACATTGATCAGCAAATGGGGCTGCGATGGATCATCCGGCCAAAGCGTTTATAAGCAAAGGATATCTTCCGATGACGCTACAATATCGGACGGAAATATGTTTATGGCATCTGTTGTTCCTTTGCGGCTAAAATCTAATGTTTCCCTACACTGGAAAAATCCACGTCCGACATCAGTGCATTGCTGCCGACCAATAATGTTTCAGTTTGCAAGGCAATCGGCAGAACTCATAAGGACCACGGTGAAGGACATTGAAGAACAAATAAGCAAGATTAAGCCTACAAAGCTGCAAATTGGAGAAGGAAAATATATTGAATGCAATTACGAGTTCCACCTGACCATGGTTGACGGAAAAGTCGTAAACGAACTGACAGGAACAACCTCAACATTGTCATGCCCGATTTGCAAAAAGAGTCAGAAGAACTTTGGTAATTTAAACGATTCTACAAACGAGGAGAATTACGAATATGGAATGTCACCATTGCACGCAAGGATAAGGTGTATGGAGTTCTTGCTAAAACTGGCGTATACCCTACCACAAGAGGAGGAAAACTTCGATGAAAATACATCAATAAAGGATAAGGAAAAGATCAGAAAGAAGCATATACAGGATGCTTTTTTTAAACAAGTTGGACTAAAAGTAGACTGTCCCGAGCACGGATACGGTATCTCAAATGATGGAAACACTTCTAGGGGATTTTTTGAAAATGATGAGGCAGTAACTAGAATCACTGGAATTGACAATCAAATCGTGAAAAGATTGGGGACGATCTTGAATGTTTTAAATTGCAAAGAAAATGTCAATTCTACAAAATATGGAGAATATGCATCGAAAACTGCATCTCTTTTAGCAGAAATGTATCCACAGAAGAAGTTGACCCCGACCGTCCATAAAATATTGGCGCATGGCAAAGATATAATTGAGTACCAGTCTTTGCCAATTGGAGAGCTTTCTGAAGAAGCACAGGAGTCTCTTAACAAATTTTATAAAAAATATAGATTGCAGAACACATTCAAAGCATCAAGGGTAAGGCAAAATGAGGACCTCTTCAACATGTTGGCAGCATCTTCCGATCCACTTATTTCTTCCCTGCGGCATGTGAAGTCACGAATAGAGTTAGAAAATAATTATAGTTTAGAAATGATTAGTCTTTTAGATATACCTTCTCTTACGAATTGTGATGAATATTTTACAGAAAATTGAAAAAATAAATTTTAAAAAGAAGTAATTTTTTTTTAATTTGTTGGGTAATAATTTAAAACATAAAACCCTAAAGAAAAAAAATAAAAACAATCTAAAAATGTAAAAATAATTTTTTTTAGTTACCATAAAATTGATTTTTCTACAAATTTTAACTTTGATAACCCATAAGTAGGCCCCTACAAAGCGTAGCACCCAAACGCTCATTTCATAGGCTGAACAGTTATCTATCATATGCTGTTTAAACTGTTCAATTATGTTATTCGGTTCAAAAGATATGATTTTTGCAACGAAAAAACTCAAATGGCGCCACTGTGCGACGCCAACCAAGTGACGCTTAACCATCAACCAATCAGAACGCTGCTGACGTGTGATTCATGCCTGTTGTCTGTTGGGATATATACAAATGGTTGGCTGTTGCTCGTTGGTATATATACAACTCTACGTATCGAGAACTCTAAACAGGGTGGTTAAAATAACTAATTTAAATTCAAATATGAATTAATATGTATATAAATATAAGCAAGGTGATAATCGAATATAATCGATACAAAAATAAGCTATAATGAAAATTATGGATGTCTTGCTGCTATTAATAGGGCAAAACTTATAACAGAATAGGTATAATAGTATTATTCTGTTAATAGTATTAAGCAACTATTCTAATAAAATTATACAATAATTATCTAAATGCAATAATAGGTATTGTAATATATAAAAAAAATAGAAAATAATATACTAAGTTGTTGAGATGTTGTAGGTTAGTGTGGGCCAAAACGAGAGTCGACTTTTGTCCTCACAACCTTTGGATCATATGTTAATAAACTTAATATTATTTTTTGTAATCTCGTAGGTGATGAATGTAATGGCTTATTAAAAATGGATTCTAAGGGCTTATGGTCAGATTCTATGGATAAATGCTTACCCCAGACATATATGTATATAACTTGCATCTACCTGGAGTTTAACATCTTCGTTGACGTCATATAGCTGCAGTTAATTTGTTTTAATTTATCAAATGCTTGTTGTTGTATTGTATCCCAATAAAATGAATTCGATTTCTCAAGTAAAGATCGCAACGGTGCTGTAATGTGTGAAAAATTTCTGATAAACTTACTTTAATATGTGAATTTGCCCAGAAGTCTTTGTAGTTCTTTACGATTTTTTGGCGGTTTAAGTCGGCTGACTGCTTCTATTTTTTCAGTGTCTGGATACATACCAGAGTCGCCAGTGATGTGTCCCAAGAACTTTGCCTTTTTTTTTTTGTTTAAATTCACATTTTTCTGATGTTGAGTTTGAAATTATTCAGGCTCCAAAATCAAATGTTTTTACTTTAAATATCGCAAAAACATTGGCACAATTGTTTCAAAAAATTGATCTATGTTCTGCATGACAGGTTATACAGCTGTTTCGGGAAGAGTAACCAACCCTCATCAGTAACCAAAAGCAGTAGACAGTTTGTTTGGTAAAACGTTAAATTCATATATATTTGCTGAAAACAACCAAATGAGAATTCAAGCCAAAGTTATACTATTTAAGCCTCTTCAAATATAACAAACTAAAATATAGAACAACTTTGAAACACATATGCTTTGTATACGAGTACTACAATATACATTAGGGTGTCCTTAAAAAAATTATTTTTCGATTTTCATGGGTGCCCAAGCATTTTTTGAAAGCTTATAGGGTAAAGTATTTTTTTGATTTTTTTTTCAGTTTTTCGGAAGAGGTTTAGAGGTCGCTAAAGTCGAATTTTACCCAAAATCGGGATTCCCGGACATTTTTTGAGTTTTACTTATTACTTGCCCATAACCACGATTTTCTTTGTTACAAAGTCAATATTTTAAAAGAAGAATGTTCAAGCTTTACTTTTCTGTGTAGAAGTCGTAAGTTCCGGTAATTTTTTTTGCTCATTTGGGTCCCCTGACATTTTTTCGTAAATTTTGCATAAATTTTGAAAGTAATGCTTTGTAACTTTTAAAATTTCTATCAAAAAAAAAACTAATGACGCAGTTTAAAATGTGGATTAAGGCTGAGTCGTTTAAAAAAACAATTTTTGAATTTGCTCTTACCGTTCCAAAGTTATACTCTTTACGCTTTGTACCCATTTTGTGAAATTAAAAATATTCTAAGGTGTTTTTGCCAGTTATGCATCGGATTTGTTTTGATGTTAGTTTTTATTTTCAAATATTAAATATGGGTGGTTCTGTTGCAATGAGAGTCAATATGGTAGATTTTGGAATTTTTTGCAACTCCCCCCAAAGTAGTAGAATTAAGCTGCCTCTTCTCATACCCAAAATAAATTAAAAAATTATTTTTTTTATTTGCTTTGCAATTATTTATTAGAGCTTTTGCGATGTAGTCCTATGCCCTGCACTTAATTCTGAAAGTCTGTTTCAGAAGTTGCTAAATTTATATAAAAATGAGCCATGGCCACGCCGCGTTCTGCGACATCATTTACCACGTGCAATTGCTGAACTTTATTCTGTGCTTCACTAAAGGATTTGTTGTAATGCTGGCTTCGGATATTAAATCTTGAATTTGTTTATTTTTAAAATAAATTGGTTCAATCTTTTTATAAATTTTTTAATGGTTCAATCTTTTATTATTACTATTTCTTAGTAAAGTGACGTCCACTTTATCCAACTTTCATCCTCCTGAACTGATCTTGTATCGTATGGATGTTTAGTCATTGTCTTCAATTCGTCCCCCCTTAGATTCAAGTATTTTATTTTTAGATTGTGTTTTTGCTGACGTTTCATCAAACAGCAGTTTCTTTTTAGAGTTTTTTACTGTTGACGTTCCTATTTTATTTTTCTTTCTTAAATAGGGAAAATCTTCATACTCTAATTTTCGTTTGGAAATATTGAGTGATTTTTCATCTAATTCATTATCTTCAAAAAATTGTATATCTTTGTGCTTTTTTTTAAATTAGGTGTAGAGGAATGATATTTTTCAGGTTTCAAATTTATCGTAGTTTTCAGTTATCTCAAAATTCTGATCAAGTTTATGGTTTAATATTGGATCAGCATGATTAATAACAAAATTAACGTTTTCTTTTACATCAGATTTGTGTTTATCCGTTAATGGTTAGATGGGATTAATTTTCCTTTTCATAAACATATTTAATTCTTGTTGATATAGACTCATCGTTCAAATGTGGTATTAATTTTCTATTTATAAATTCAGAAGATAATTGATCTTCTGACATTAAGTAATAAGTATTTGTATGAAGTAATATGACCTTATAAAACTTTCCTTTATTAGACATATGCTATTAATTTTCCAATAAACCCTTCCAGTAGAACACAGGTAAAAAGCCTCCTTTTTGAATAAGTATTTTCCTTTTTGACTTTACAGATCCATTTGATTTTGAAATGATTCGAAGATGTTTTTTATATATATTTAAAATTTTATGATCTTTAGGTTTTAGATTAGTGTTTCTAATTAGAGTGTTGAATATAATTTCAGTTACAGTGTTTATAAAATCATCAACATCAACATTTTTAAGTATTACTTTCCGTAGCTTTCCATTAGTCGTCTTGAGAACATACAACATATCGCACCTGTACCTCTAAAGTGAGCCAACTCAAAATTTACAAATTTTCAGTAGAGGCAAAAATCGGGTTTTTTTTAATATTTACTATAAAATTTAAAAACAGTTGTTTCATTGTAAAGAATTGCGAATTATAAGTATACAACATAGCAATAGTAGCGATTTTTTCAGTGATCATCAAAAATAGTAAGTTTTTTGGGTGCAGCTCAAAATATGTCTTTTTAGTGGATTACAAAGAAGCTACTCTTATAACACAAAGAGGGTTACAACCAACTGTATTTTTTTTACGAAAGACTAGAAAAACCGTTGTAAGATGTGTATGGTTTTCTTGCAAAAAGTGAAAATTGAAAAATTTTGAGTTGACTCACTTTAGAGGTACAGGTGCTATATGCCTGCTTTCCTTCAATCGTTTTAAGTTCTTTCTTAATGCGGTAGTTTACAATACCTTTTGCAGACAACAATTTGTGAATAATTTCACCTGTTTGAGCCAAAACCTTAATTGGAGGCGCTTGAGGCTCCTTGACTTTCTTAAATGCGGTATCAGCCGTCTCATCTTGCAAAGTAGTTGCCCCTTTAGCGTTTAAAGGGTCATGTCATAAAATACAAGTAACAACTACGAGTACTTAATTGAGATATTAAAGAAACGTTTTATTGAAAAAGTTAGATACACTAACCCCCCTATCTCACATCACACTGCAATTGTAAAATCGTTGTGTACGTATTATCAACGAAAAATTGTTCGAATTAGTCGAATCCATAGCCATTAACTTTTGTGCTCACACATCTGACTGTAATCTCATTTTTAAAATGTTGTCGAAGCGTAAACTTGAAAAAATTTGTTTACTTCTTTCTCTTATTTTTTTTTTTAAATAGAGTTACCGAGTTTATTATACAAGCACATGTTTGAGGGAAAATGTTTACATTTATTATTATTAGTTTTATTTTAATAATAGTTAATAATATTTATGCTCTATAATTAACAAACTTGTGTTTTTATATGCGCATTTAAAGAAATAAATCATAACAATAGATTTAACAAGTTAAAACTTTAATTACAATTTTGCAGAATCCAGTAAATTTGCATTAAATTTATAACAGGGTAACATTAATCATCGTTAGTGTCAGCCACTACTCGCACGAAATATTTGATGCCATTAGTGTGACCACTGCGGAAAATGTGTGTGTATTAGTAAAAAAAAATGTGAGTGTATTGAGTTTTTCGAACTTGCAGTGTGATGTGAGATAGCTGGGTAAGAACTGATTTAAAACTTATATTTTTTCACATTTATTAAAGTTTTTGTTAAAAATTAAAACACTTTTTGGATTTGGTTTACTTTTTCTTTTTGTTTTAAGAGTGAGAATTATAACAATATTTTCAATTTTCTTAGTACATAATATGATACATAGTCTTATAGTATAGCAAATAAAAATATATATTTTAAATTTTGGAAAAAATTAATTTATAATAAAAACTATTATTCAAAAATTTAAATTGGTTATGAGCGCTCAGTTTTTGGAGTTTGTTTTTATAACTTATAAATTTATTGTTTTAATTTTGTTGTTTTAATTAAAAACTGCTAAAATTAGTACATAAAACATAAATAATTCAAATTTAACCGATTAAACCTCAACTCCGATTAATGAGTTGATCGATTAACAGATTAAAACAGAACCCCGATTAATTGAATACAATAATTCTTATTCTATGCTTCAGATTGTATCATTTTTATTTGAGTTTGACAAGTTATTTTTAAGAAATAAAAATGGTTTGCAATTCTCCTAATAATGTGTAAAAATCTTTTATTGAATCATAAAAGCAGTAAAGCAGTAAAACCTAACATATTTAAACTAATCAAAATTACAATGCTTATTTCGACAATTATTGGATAGTAGACCTCCTTATGTCAATCTATAACTTGCATTTATATTGAAAATGTTAAAGAAAAAGTGTTGCATCTACTTTGTTGACAAACTTGTGTAGCTTTTTATTTATTTATTGGATCTTTAAATGTTGTTTGTGTGTGAAATGTTTTGTATGTATTAAATAACGTTTATATTATTCATATATACATATGTCAAGTGCACCAACTTTTGAAACCGATGTCTTCCGATGAAATTTGCACCAAGGTTAGTCCTATTGGATAGTAGTTTAGACACAATTTTTCAACAAGATCGGTCAAGATCTCTCTGAGTTAGAGGGGATCAAAATTTGACATTTTGGCCAAACAGGTGTTTTTTCTCATCCATGTAACTTATTACCTATTATTCTTAGAAAATTTTCTCCCAAATAGTTTAGATAGCTATTTCTTCAATATTTCGGAAAAAAATACTTTAAAAAAAAATTTTTTTTTAGACTTTTTTTGCTAAATTAAAGCATTTTTTGCCTTTTTTTTCAAAAAGGGCATTTTTTTTTTTCATAAGAAAGCTTAGGACTTTTCCTTTAAGAGCTTTTTGGTCGCTTAGTGGGATGGGAGTGGGATATCTATCAAAATAAATGTTTTGTAACTCAAGACAACGGTTTTTCAATTTTTCACAAATGCACTATTTTGAATTTTTTCCTATTTGTGTGAAAAACCTTACAAATAAAACTTATACTGAGAAACTAGACAAATTAACCTTTCCGAAGGTATGTAACATGCCTAACTAAAATTTCTTACCCTCAATACTGTAATACCCACAATATGTTAACCTCAGGAAAAAAAATCACTTTTTTTCTATAGAAATGTTGAACAATTATTTTTTTTATTTATTTGTAATAATAATTAAATTAATATATAATAATTATAATAAAAATAAATAGATAAATTATTTAATAAAATTTAATCTTAAAACATTAGATCCATTCATATCATAACTATTTTATAGTTAATTTATTGTAGCTGATGAAGTATTTAAGTTTTGTCACTTTTTAAAAATCCAATCTTTCATCCAGCTTATTTGTCGAATTTATTTGCTGCTTTTTTAGCCAATCCTTTCTTGGCGTTACTAGGTTCAGCTGTTGATTTCGCTGGTGTTTTTTTTTTACTTTTGAAAGAAATCGCATTGAGTAGAGGCAGAAAACTTTTTCATCTCGAGTCTTCCATCGACAAGCGGTATAAAAGCATGGTATTGAGCGGTGCCATCGATTGTTATCGTAGCATCGAATCTGCTCTTTATTGTTTTCAATGTTTCCTCATAATCCTCTTTGCTACTAAAAACTATTTTAGTTTCTTTACAATAATTCTTTGTCCAATGGAATAAAGCAGTCGCATCCAAGATGCGATCTTGATGAGAGCACTGGAGGCTATACTTCGCTGCATTTCTTTTAAGGTTTGCAACAATACCATCACATGCTCCTTTACCATGAGCAGTAGGATGAAAATGCCACTCAGCTGGCATTCCAAAATCTTTTTTTCATGAGCCATAAGATTTGCAAAGCTACTTTTGTTTTTAAAATGTTGACAAGCTCCGTCCGAAACGTAGTATACCTTCTTTACTGTAAATTTAGATTTTAGATATTTTAGTATTATCTTCTGGTACTCATAAACTGCAACGGTATCATGTTTTAAGTCGTCGGATATGATTGCCATACTTTTGTGTTCCAGTTTTTCATCTTTCATGTAGTAAATAACTACTGTGAGTATAGTTGCTTGGTCGTTATTGAAGTGGAATGCTTGTATGGCTTCCTGAAGAACATATTTATAGTTTTCTGCGAAATCATATGAAATAACGAATTCACCAGACTTCAAATGTGTCTTCAAATCCTTGAAGAATGACCATTGCTCTTTGACGAAAAAGTCATGGGTTCTGAAGTTTAGCAATCCTGTACACATTTCTTCCACAAAATCATCCACATTTAAAATGATTGTTTTCAATGTGCATCTGTCAGTCTGAATCCAAGAATCAAATTTGAGCTCCTCTATATATTCTCGATCTAAAGAGTTGATTAAATTTTCTTTGATGAATGTATTTTTCGTGTAATTGGTACATTCACCTAAGTGGCAAGAAGTTGTTGCATTAGGACACATAGTCAATTTAAGGCAATCGCGGTAATCGTGTAAATCTTCTGCCGAATCATCTGTTAAATACTTTAAGTTGATTTCCTTCAATATCATTTTAACATTTTCATGGTAAATGCAAACGCATACTGTGTGAGTTCCGCTGCCTCCTGCCAAAATGCAATGTTTTGGCCTCATTTGGGTAAATTTCGTGACCCCAATTTTAACATCCTCGTGTTCAGATTGAAATGTTGCAAATAACTCTTTCAGGTTACAGAGAACCATTCTCTTCTGCATTTCAACTTTCTTGCCATCGATTCGTACAGACACATAGTCTTTCAACCCTGGCATCAGCCTGACTCATATCATCTCGCTGATAAAACTGGTTTTTCCTTCTTTTTGTTTGGGAGTGTGAGAATCCCATGCTCAGCAACCAATTTTTTTAGCAATTCTTGTTTCTCGCTGAGATGTTCCAAACTCAGTCATTATTTTTGCACAACACCATGTCGATGGAGTAAGCGTGAGAAGTTGAATTCTTTCAGCTCTGCTCTGTGACGTTTTGTATTTCTCTTTTATTTGTTCATAAACTTCTACTGCATCCTTATTGTATTGGTTTTGACACTCATTCTTTGAACTCATACCTTCTACTGAAAAGTTAGAGACACCATCATCATCAACGGTTCAGTCATCATTCTCAGAATTACTTTTATCTTCATCTGGAATTTCTTCAACGCAAGGCTCATTACTACTGAAATCCGGTAATTCCTTCAACTTTCCGAGTTCTTTTCTGCATGATCCACAAATTAGGAACCGTTTTGACAGCGTAGGGAATTTTTTAATATGCGGAAATATTTCGCACATCTGATGATCTGTGATTCCTTTAGTTAAAGGGATTAAAACAAAAAGAACCAATTTTTTTTTTTCAAGTTTAGCCATTTTAGGAGCCGAAGACATTGTGAAGATTAATTATGTAAGAAATTATGTAAATAACACACGTCTAAACTTTAAGGCTGTTTCTAAAAAACTGATTTCCGAACGTCTTCAGAATGTCAACAAATAGTTTTTTAAGATCATATAGGTAGTAGATTTTAATGAATCAGTCTAAAATCTTTTATTACGGTCAAGAAGGGCTTAGTGTCGGTTAACTGCATGTTACATAATAAAAATAATAATGAAGTACATATTTTAAACAAATGTTGATAATGATAATAAAAATAAACTACCTGTTATTTTTTACCTTTCCAACATACTAAAATAAACTACCTTTCTACCTCTCCACCCACTTTTTAAAGTCAAGTGTCATAAAATAATAAATAAACTGGTATTTCGGAGAATGGCCATAATATATTTCCACCTGATACAAAAACTTGTATCTTGGGCACCTGTTATTTTGACAATAAAAATCACAGTCAATATTACGTGCGCTCAAAACCACCTATAGGATTGACAAAAATAGCCGCAATGAAAGGGGGTTTAACATATTCTGGGTATTACAGTATCGAGGGTATGAAATTTTAGTTAGGTATGTTACATACCTTCGGAGAGGTTAATTTGTCTAGTTTCTCAATAAAAGTTTTATTTGTAAGGTTTTACACACAAATAGGAAAAAATTCAAAATAGTGCATTTGTGATAGATATCCCACTCGCATCCCACTAAGCGACCAAAAAGCTCTTAAAGGAAAAATCCTATGCTTCCTATTGAGCAAAAAAAATGCCCTTTTTGAAAAAAGGCAAAAAATGCTTTGATTTAGCAAAAAAAAAAAAGTCTAAAAATTTTTTTTTCTTAACTATTTTTTTCCGAAATATTGAAGAAATAGCTATCTAAACTATTTGGGAGAAAATTTTCTAAGAACAATAGGTAATAAGTTACAAGGATGAGAAAAAACACCTGTTCGGCCAAAATGTCAAATTTTGATCCCCTCTAACTCAGAGAGATCTTGACCGATCTTGTTGAAAAATTGTGTCTAAACTACTATCCAATAGGACTAACCTTGGTGCAAATTTCATCCCGATCGGAAGACATCCGTTTCAAAAGTTGGTGCACTTGACATGAAATCCCCCATATACATATATAATTTTTTTTTCAACAAATGCCTGTAGTAATTTGTACTCAACATAATTATAATAATAATAATATTTCAATGCATTTGTGTGTCTGTGTGTATATTTCAGGAATGGATAAATATATTTCACTTATTCCCAACAAACTTCAGATGATAATCAATGAAACTCTAGGAGATGAAGTTGTATGGAAAGAGCAATGCCAATTAGATGCTGCAGCACCAGTGGATGATTTAACATGCACTAAATCGAAATCTCGCTATATTCAAATACATCCAATTGATCTGAAAGACACTGTTGTAATTTGCAGTAGTAATTCATCCAACATTGATTTCGAGAAACTAAATCAACACAAAACAGAGGATAATGAAGAAAGCAATGTTAGTCCAATTACCTTAAATAAGATGCAAAATAAGCAAGCGCCGTTAACTTCTACACTAAAAGAGACAACTGTTTAAGATAAACTTTTTAATAACAAGCAGACTATGCGAATATATATAGTATATAATATATTTATTAGTCCAAAAATATCAATAATATGACCTATAAAAGAGAAAGAAAAACTAAATTATTTGTATGTATGTAGGTACATTAGGGTCTGGAACTAATAAGTTCATAAAAATACAATAGAAAACAAAAACCAATGTTTTGATTTAATTTTTTAACTTTGCTTATAGTTTAAATATGAAATACGAGTACATCAAAAAAAAAAAAGGTGAACGAGTGTGTAACTATAACGATCCATATTAATGTCATGGATATTATATCCTCATATGTATGTACAAATGTAAGGAGCATAAATTTATTTATTCCTTAAATATTTTTTGTAAATCGATTTCAAAACAAGTAAGAGTGTTAAATTCGGCTGTGCCGAATCTTTGATACCCTCCACCTCGGTTTGAGTCTTGATAATAAATGTAAATGAAAAAGTAAACAATTTGTTAAACTTAATACCAAATTATTTCAGCAAATTCTTTGGGTGGATTTCTTCTTTTCTATTATTTCGGATTTATTTCGGTGTTTGCTTTTTGGTCATCGTGGTTGCTGATCGGCATGCATTTTGGTTATATACCTATATGCATGCGTTTCCGGTTATATGACATAACTTCTCGTTTAATTTAGTTTTTGCTAATTAAATAGCTCGCCCTAACCTCCATTGCAAAGGTAATGGTTGTGTAGAGTGGCTATATGCATTAAATCGTGCTAATTGGAGATGGCTGTATAGTTTCTTTTAACTGGCCAAATATTTCTTCATTGTGGCCATATAGGTCGGATGGAGTAACAAAATAATAACCAAAAAAAAAGCTCTCTCAACTTTTTTTTAAAATATTGCCATATTTTGAAAACATAGAGAATAAATTTATAATAATAAATAATCAAATTAGGGATGAAAAACGCAAAAAACGAAAAGTCCCAAACATTTTAAATAAAATAATTTAATGTTATCTTTATTTTCTGAAAAATTTCAAATTTTCATCCAAAAAAAATTGTGAAAATTTATATATAAAAAATAACGTTCTCATAAAATTACGTTTACTTATGTAACAATTTTTATGTTAGCAATTCTTAAATATCATTTGAGGTTTTCTTAAATTCATTGAATTTAAATTAATATCGACAAATCTGTTTTTCTATTTATTTAAATTGTAAAGGAGTGGCATCTCTGTCAAAATAAGCGAAAAACACAAAGAATAGAAAAAAACAAATTACTTCGTGTTTGACAGGATGATTTTATGTTTATGTTTTATATCTTTATTTTTTTTACTAATATTTCTGTTTATTTATTTGAAAATGAAATAATGAATTGAATATGCTATTTAATTTTTTTATTTATATAAAAAAGTTTTTTAATTAAAGCAAAATATTTTCGCTATTTCATGATTTTTATTTATGTATGACGACATTTCAACCTAAAAATTTAAGTTTTTATCGATTGGATAAACAACACAAAAATGGTTGTCGTTTAGATAACAACAACAGCTGACTTTAACAATAGCGAATATCGTTTCAAAATTTTACTGATAATTTTGCAATTTTCTTTTTTTTACAATTCGACTATCGTTAAAAGAAGTTACTGAATCGCGGTACTGAAAAGTTATTAATATCTCCTGAATGGCAATATTTTTTTTAAATGTAAACATTTTTAAATGTAAAGATATTTCTAAATTTAAAATTATTATTTCCGACGTTTTGATATGATTTTCTGAAACTCAATTAATATTTTCTAATTTATAATTGGAAATTTTATTTTCAGTTTTTATTATAATTGATATTTTCTTAAATTTGAATGGAAAATTTAAAAAGTGAAATTTTGTATTTATGTGAATAATAATGCTTTATTAATTATAAACAATTTTTAAAAATTAGATGTAATCGCAATCAGATATTTTATAGGTAAAGCAGAATAATAATTCTATATAACTATGTAGAACTGTTTTGTAAGCAAAAAACTCATTGACGAACTCGGTAACTCTATTTTGTAAAGACAACAAAAAGTTAACCCCCCAATCTCACATCACACTGAAATTGTAAAATCGTTGTGTACGTATTATCAACGAAAAATTGTTCGAATTAGTCGAATCCATCGCCATTAAATTTTATGCTCAAACATCTGACTGCAATCTCATTTTTAAAATGTTGTCGAAGCGTAAACTTGAAAAAATTTGTATACTTCTCTCTCTTATTTTATTTTAAGTAGAGTTACCAAGTTTATTATACAGGCACATGTTTGAGGGAAAATGTTTACATTTATTATTAGTATTATTTTAATAATAGTTAATAATATTTATGCTCTATAATTAACAAACGTTTTTGTATGCGCATTTCAAAAAATAAATCATTATAATAGATTTAACAAGTTAAAACTTTAATTACAATTTTACAGGATCCAGTAAATTTGCATTAAATTTATAACAGGGTAACATTGATCATCGTTAGTGTCTGCCACTATTCGCACGAAAAATTTGGTGCCATTAGTGTGACCACTGCGGAAAATGTGTGTGTATTAGTAAAAAAAAATGTGAGTGTATTGAGTTTTTCGAACTTGCAGTGTGATGTGAAATTGGTGGGTAATATGCCAAACTTATGTTCATATTTGTAAAAGAATAATGAAAAAACGTACGAAATAAAAGACCAACCCGTGTATACTCTTAACATTGTTCCGTATGATATCTAGTTGAAAATATTAACATTCATGTTAAAATATAAATAACTATTGCAAAGCTAACAAGTAAGAAAATTATAGTCGGTCTAGACCGACTATACGATACCCTATACCATGCGTTTAGAAACCCTATCTCTTAGGCCCAACTAACTGGACATAGAAAATAACCAAAACCAAATTTGAGTGGGATTTTATTAATTTTTTTGGCTGCAAATATGAAAAAGTTAATATCGGATGCTATATCTATATAGGGACTAGGTCCAAAAATGGACCGATCCTGATCACGTTTGGTAAAGTCTCTTGTATTTTGCAAAAATATATACAAACAAAATTTGAGAAGAATCAGTGCAATATTTTTGTTTTTTAATAGATTTAAGTGAAGATCGGGAAGCAGCTCTATATGGGGTCAAAGGGATCATTTTTGGACTACTCATTAATGGATGTAGTGAACGCATACAAACCCTATTTGAGTAAGATCTATATGACAATTTGGATCTTATGGCAATTTATGTCGATTTCATATGAGTAATTTGTATGGGGGCTAGGTCTGAACATGGACCGATTCTCACCAATTTCAATAGCGTTCATCCCATGGCCGATAAAAGATTAAATACCAAATTTCATCAAAATATATATTTGCGACCTGCAGTTTGATTACAAGCTTTACATGGACACACAGACGGACGGACGGACGGACGGACGGACGGACGGACATCATTAAATCGAATCAGATAGTGATTCTGATTCGATCGGTATAATTAAAGATGGGTGTAGGTCAAATATTTTTGATTGTTACAAACAGCAGCTAAAGTCATTATACCCAAACCACATAGTGGTATAGGGTATAATTAGAACAAACAAAAATTATGGCGGCATCTACTGTGGCATAGTCACGCTGAGCAAAATGAAGTGACACTCTGTTAATACAAAAGAAATGTATTTTCCCCACAACAAAATACTGCAGAATTTTATGTAAATAAAATAACCGATTTATTTCTAACATGCAGTTACTATGAATATACATACATACATATATATAATATATGTACATTATTTGTATTATTTAATATGTGTATGTATGTATATTTAAATATTACACACAAAAAATACAACATCAAACGTTATTTTTGTGTTTTTCTCTTTAAATAAATTAATACATAAATTTTTTTGCTAAATTTACATTTGGGCAATTCACAACAGGTGTTGTATATTGTATGTTGTATTGAAATACACAATACAATCATTTGTTGTGAACACTCAGTTGTATTTTCATATTGTAAAACGCTTTCTTTAGTAATTTTCGATCCAACGAGGAAAGATCGCTTCGTCGCTTCTGCTATTTTGTATAAGAGAAAACACTTGTCAGTGTTTGCTTTTTGGTCGTGAGATATACCCTGGAGTTTTAGTTACGTACCTCTTGCATTTTAATTTATAATGAAAAAAAAAATGTTAAATGTTTTGGTTGGTACTGAAAGAGAAAATATATACTAAAAATATAAACATTAATTTTTATATAAATAAACTTATCGATGTATTTGCGTTATTTGCATTATTTGCCATATTTTATTTTATAATTATTTATGCTGATAATATTCTATGTATTTGTTTTTTCTTTTTCATAAAAACTGGCATTCACTTGGAACTGATATGTTATGATACAATATACAACATTTACTAAACATAGCAAATGAAGTTGGATCGTGTATCAGATTTTTCAGTGAAAATTACCAACAACAATTTTACACTATTGTAAAGTGATACACGATACAAGAGATACAACGATACATTACCCATTGTGAATTGCCCAGTTGTTTTTTTTATTAACAACTAGGTATTTTAGCATTATTTGCTTTAGATGTTGGTGAATTTTTACTCCCTTTATATTAACTCGTAGTGTCTGCTTGTCGAACAAATTTTGGATCGATTTTAACCACTTTCCCGTGACCCAATCGATCTGAAATTTTGCAGGCAGGCTTGTGGCAATGACAGAAATGATCTAACATATTTTTTTAGTGATGCCAAAACAATGGAAACTTTTAAATTTTTCTACCAGAGTTGATAAAAAAATGTACAAAGGGTTTGTTTTTGTTATATTATTACCATAACGACCACAAAAACAACAAGTCCAGCTATGAAAACAATGCAACATTTAGAATAACAACAAGAACAATATAGAAATATCATGTTTTTCATTTTTTTTTTACTTTTTCAGAGATTTCCCTGGACCTGTTCCACCGATTTTAATGATTTTTGAAGTAGAAATCTTTCCATGAATTTGGTGAATCATTCTCACTAAAAATGATCACTGTAGCTGCACTATTGAGGGCGTGATCGTGACAAGAACAACATAGAAAATTATTTTTTTTTCAAGACTTTTTTAGTTCTTCATTCAAATCTCGGGCCCTAATCGACCGATTTGGACGATTTTAAATAGCAAACTTCTCAGGATGTTAGTGAATCATTTTTATGTCAACGAGTACCCTAGCTGCCGGATTGATGCCGTCATCGTGATTTCCACAGACGGACAGACGGACATCGCTATATCAACTCCGGTTGTTATAAGGATCACAAATATATAAATTTTATGGGGTCCAAAATTTTTTTTCTAATTATTACAAACGGAATGACAAACTTATATATACCCTCTGCACACTGGAGTGGAGGGTATAACAACTCTACAACAGCAACAATGACACTCATATGTTTTTCAAATAGGAAAAAACTGTTTATGTGTTAGTTTCGGTCATTCCCCAGTATGCATTGAAATGTTATTTCTCCAATGTTGGAGAAAAGTTAAGTTCTTAAATTGATGTCAAATGTAATTCTCAACTTGGGTTGAACAATTTTTCTCCTTGTTTGCTTTCAACTTGACATCAAGTTGAGACTTAACATTTTTTCCAATCTTTGAGAAACATTTTTACTCTCAATTGGATATCCAACACTTTTCTCCACTTGAGACCAAACATTTTTTCAACTTGAATACGATTTGTGTTAAGTCTGAGATATTATTTAAATATGTCATAAATAATAAATTAAATTAAAAAATGCCAAAAAAGTACAAATAAATCATTGATATATTTTTAATTATTTCTGCTTTTTGTCGAATTTTTCAAAAAATGTACAACTAATTAATTCATTTATTTTTAATTCTAGATTTTAAAAAATGTACATAATATGTACATTTAATGTTAAATATGTCGTTTGCACACACACAAAAAATAGAAAATAAATTGTCAATAAGCAAAGCAAGTGGCTTCGAAATTCGATGATGCCAGTTAATCATTTTTTGTTCACGCGGAATTTATAATTGGAGGAATTTTTTTCTCGAGAAATGGATTTTCCGTGAGAAAGAAATTCCTTGAGAATATTCATAATTGGGATGAATAACTTTTAATTGGAACTTTTTAGTCAGAATAAATCATAATTCTAGTTAGATATTGGTTAATATTTAATTAGAAAAAATATTGTGGTGGCATCTACGCAATTATTGAGGCAGTCACGGAAAAATTAAATGCAAGTCTGTTTTTTTTAATATAACAAAAATGGATTTTCCCTTTAACAAAATATGGCAGAATTCTTTATAAATGAAATGCAAAATGGAAAATCAATTTTGTGCTAATTCTTAACAGAATTAATAAAATATATATATATGTATTATTATATTTATTAATATTTGTAATTTTATTTGACACAATTTCACACACAGTTTTACAGATCAACTGTTTTCAACTGATTTAGAAGTTTTCTGTTTTTGAAACAGTAGTGCCAATTTGTAACATTTTGTGATGTAATGAAAATCGCAGAATAATAAGTTAATACACAATAAAAAATATTAAATTTTTAAGTTTTATATACATATTGCAATAAAAAAAACTTTGGTAAATTTACATTGAAGATGGTCAGAAATGAATGAGAAAAATATATAGACATTTTAGAAAAGCACATTTAATGTTAAACTTTATGCACAAAATATATGGTTTTTGTTGTTTCGAATTTAACTGTGGCTCTAAGTGAAAAGTTTTAGACCGATCGTATATTACATCTTGAGGATCCTCACCTAATATTTTCAAATATTTTAAATTCTTTTTAACTCATTTAACCTCATTACGAAAATAGTAAAACAGTAAATATGGAAAATCCACGCACCTCAAAAAATTGTTTTCTATGAAATAAATTAAAGACATTTCATATTATACAATTTTCTTTCAAAAATTTATCAATTATTGCAAATTTGAAATTTGACATATAGTATTTGTACATATATTTGTATAGATTTCACAGTATGAAAAGAACTATTATTTCTTTATTTAGAATATATGTAAGTATTGCTCGCAAAAAAATGCAACATCATGAATGAAACACATAGACGACTGCTGGCAGCAGCATTTGTAGTCGTATAGTCAGCTACTTGATTTTTCTGAATACGACAGCAACATATAATACAAATGCATTTTTATTTAAATATACAATTACTTTTACTTATTTAAAATGCATTAGTACAACGTAAAAATAAATAAATTAGTTTAACGCCTTTTGATTATTAATGGAATATAGCTTTTCATTTTGCGATTTTTTTTTTAAACAAAATAAAATATTTCATAGCACTAACTTCTTTTACATATTTTGTTATATTGTCAACACTATTTTTGTTTTGTAGCCAACAAAACACACTTGCAGTTTTTTTTTCTATTTGAAGAACATATGACTGCCATTGTTGATGTTGTAGAGTTGTTTTTTTTTTTATTTTGTTTCGTTAACTCTTTTGTATTAAAGCACCTCCAATATATGCATCCATTTTAGTTTGCAAATTCAGTATATTTATAATTTATTACTTACAGCAAAAAATAATAGAAACAATTTTATCAGTTATGCTTACGAAACTATATAAATAGACTTGAAGTTGGCTGCAAAAGCAGTAGCCTGTGTAAAGAACAAGTTAGCGACATGTAACTGTTACGTAACGTGTCAGCCTTTTTTTCACATGAAAAGTATTGGGACGTTCCGGTTACGTTCGGTAACTGTTTTAAATGATTTTCATGTAAAAAAAACAACTGACTCGTTACGGTTACGGTTAGAAAACATTGACCTTTTATATGTATTATAATGCTATGAATGCATTTATTTTTATTTTATTTTATTTATATTTTCTTTTTTTTTGTATTGTATATTATTTTTTTTTATTATTATTACTATTTCATTTAATTATTTTTTTCTTTAAATAAATTTATACATAAAAATTTGTTTTTTAAATTATTGGTGAACTTTTACTCCCTTTATTTACTGCCTTTATATTAACTGGTAGTGTCTGCTTGTCGACAAAATTTTGGATCGATTTTTAGCCCCTTTCCCGTGAGCCAATCGATCTGAAATTTTGCATGCAGGCTCGTGGCAATGACAGAAATGATCTAACAAATTTTTTTAGTGATGCCAAAACAATGGAAACTTTTAAAATTTTCTACCAGAGTTCACAAAAAAATGTACAAAGGGTTTGTTTTTATTATATTATTACCACAACGACCACAAAAACAACAAGTCCAGCTATGACAACAATGCAACATTTAGAATAACAACAGGAACAATATGGAAACATCATGTTTTTCATTTTTTTTTTAATTTTTCATAGATTTACCTGGACCTGAAGTAGAAATCTTCCATGAATTTGGTGAATCATTCTCACTAAAAATTATCACCCTAGCTATCCTATTGAGGGCGTGATCGTGACAAGAACAACATAGAAAATTATATTTTTTCAAGACTTTTTTTAGTTCTTCATTCAAATCTCGGGCCCTAACCGACCGATTTGGACGATTTTAAATAGCAAACTTTTCAGGATGTTAATGAATTATTTTTTATGCCAACGAGCACCCTAGCTGCCCGATTGATGCCGTCATCGTGATTTCCACAGACGGACAGACGGACAGACGGACATTGCTATATCAACTCCGGTTGTTATAACGATCACAAATATATATATTTTATGGGGTCCAAATTTTTTTTTCTAATTATTACAAACGGAATGACAAACTTATATATACCCTCTGCACACTGGAGTGGAGGGTATAAATTATGTTTAGTATATATTTTCATATTTGTACCGACACTGGCTTTTAAAAGCAGTAGTTCACCGACAGCAAAGTTTTGATTGGAACCACTTAAAATTTTAAATGAGTAATATATGAATAAAATACTGTTCCCAAATGAAAAGATGACTTTTCAATTTAAACTAGTGGGTTTTTTGTATTTAAGTAAATATTTTTTCATCTTTTTGACTTACATATGTGACAAATTTCATGCCAATATCTTCACTGGATCAATAATGACGAATGAGTACGTTTTTGTAAACAACTTAAATTGAATTTGGCGATACAAACAAATGTTTGTAGAATAAAATTTTTGGTGCAGAAGTGTTTAGGATGCAAAAGGCCAACAGCTTCTGCAGAAAGAAAATTTTTCAAGTGGTAAAAGACAAAGAGCGGCCCTGACGAGAAAAATATCAATTGATGACCAACACGTTAAGGAAATTAAAGATTTGGTGCTGAAAAATCGTCTTGCTGTTAACATTTCAAAAAACAGTTAACAAAAAGTGGGTCACATTAATATCGGAGATAATACTTCATAACGGGTGATTTATGCCTTTGACCCCGAAACAAGCGAATATCTTGCAAAAGGTGAAGCAAGACCGAAAATATCACGCCAGAGTCGGTCAAAGTTATGTTAACAGATTTCTTCAATTATCGTTGCGTAGTTTTTTTATAAATTCCTAGCGCCGGGCAAACTGTTTGATTGTTATACATACGTCTTTTGCGTGCATTTATTCGCAAAAAGAGGACAGAATTACTCGTAGGTGCAGAAAACTCAGACTGCATCGTTTCTAAAAGACCACTTCGCACAAAATTCCATTCATATCGCTCCACAACCACCGTATTCGTAAAATTCAAAGTAGGCTATGGCCAAACCGCTAAACATTAAATTAATATATTTAAAGCGCAATATCCAGTAACCTCTTAATATTGAGTTTAGTTTACATTTCTACTGTTTCGAGTGATTGTTTTTTTGCAAATATGAATGAAATAAAAAAAAATGAAAGGCAAATCTAAACGGCCTAGTAAATTTTATTGCAAAAGACTTGAAAATGGCAAGAAGTATCGTATGAAAAGAAGAACTGCGGTTGAAAAAATTAGAAATGAAAATTGTGTATATAATTAACAAAACAAGAAATGTGTATTTGGTCAATGAGTTTAGAGAAACGGTCTTAGGTCCAATTATTGTATACAGAAAATAAGCATAAACCAAATGTGAGTGTTATAAATTTGTTACGTGCTGATATAAAAAAGTTCAAAAACGGGCCGATCATGACCATATCTGGAAAAGTCACTTATTTTTCGCAAAAAAAAATATATACAAACTAAATTTGAGAAAAAACCTGTTCAATATTTTGATTTTTAACAGATTTAAGAGAAGTAGGTTTATATAGGGACTATGAATAAAAATGCTTCTACAGGGTTTATTTTCAGAGTACTTATTAAAGGGCAATTTAAGTCGAATTCATAGGGTTCATTTATATGTAATGTGGGTGCGAACGTGCACCAATTTTCACCAATTTCAATTTCGGTCATGATATGGCCGACAAAAGCTTATATATAAAATTCATAAGTACATACATGCATTCATATACAATACATTCATATACAATAGATTCATATTTGCGAGCTATAGTTTAATTATAAGGCCTTCTATAGCAAACAACACTCAAACAATATATATATTTGTATAAACAATATATTTTTAGTTATATATTGGTATTTTTATTTATAATTTTATTTATTGGTTCTTCAGCTCAATCTAGGAGCTGAGTCTCATTATGCTAAAATTATTATTGATTGATTTTATAAAAATATTCTTCTTTATATATAAATATTTCAACCTATATTAACAACAACATGATACCTGCACTTGGGTCAGCATAAACATAATTGTGTCATACAATGTTTCGTAAATGCAGTGGTCAACAATATTGATATTTTTTTGATATATTTAGAAATTCTTCTAAATATTGATATTTGTTACTTCCGCATTTGCAAATATTGTACGCTATGCCGTGTATTATACAGCACACTACGAAAGTCGTGTTACGCTACACCTTCCTTTTTTATAAGAATGTTCATATAACATTTTAGTTCTACGGACATTCTTTTATTAATTGTACTGTTTTTTTTTTTTTTTTTGTGTGGTTGTATCAAGTGCAAGTTTCACATTTTACAATAAATTTGTTTTATTTTATTTACAAATATAGATTTAAAGAAAAGAATGCTTATTGTTTATATAATATTGTATAACTTAAGTCTATTCTTATGAACTATTTGTTCTTTATTTGTTTTCTTATCAACTATGGTTACATTATTTCTGAAATCTATATTCTTAATTTTATATGGCCCTTTATATGCCATCTCTAACTTATGTCCTGCATCATTTCTTACTAAGACTAAATCTCCTATTTTAAAATTATAATCTAATTTTGTTTTATCATAATTAATTTTTTGTTTCATTTTATTTATATCTAATAGTTTTTTAACTCTTTCTATTGCTACTTCTAATCTAAATTTAATTTCCTTAGCATAATTATCTATATTATAAAGTGGTGCAACTCTATCTACTTCACTAAATTTTCTAAAATTGTTTGGAATTTTTCCAAAAATAGGTTCATAAGGGCAATAATCATGTACTGTAGATGGTGTAGTATTAAAACAGTACGTGAAATATTTGAGGCATTCATCCTAGTCGTCTTTATCTACTGATATGTAGTTTCGTACGTATTCGTTAAAAGTCCGGTGATTTCTTTCTATCGTACCTAGTGTCTGGTGATGATGTGCTGTCGATGTGCGTTTATCTATCTTCAATAGGTTGCAAAGTTCTGTCAGTATAGAGTTCTTGTATTCTGTGCCCATATCCGAAATGAACGTCTTCATTGGACCGTATTGGACCGTATATCGCTTTTGCGATCGTCTTAGCTGATTTATCTTCTATTGGTATTGTTACCAAGTATTTATTTAAGTCACATATCATTGTGACTGCATATTCATTTCCATAAATTGACTTTGGAAATGGTCCAATTGTATCTACGTACACCGTATCAAAAGCCCTATTTGGTGTCTCCGTTATTGTCATTGGACTTTTTATATGTTTCTCCGTTTTAGCCAATTGACATTTATGGCATGTTTTCACATATTTGGCAATGTCTTTTGTCATATTTTTCCAGTAATAATATCTCCTGATCTCAGTGGTTCTATATATCCCACAATGTCCCTCACGCTATTCTGATTTTATTTAGTATTTTATTGCCCATATTCTCAAATTCACTTGTCGAGACAAATTCGAAAATCTTCTCATGTGGTGAAATTTGAATCTTATTAATATTTAGTTTACAGGCTATTCGTTCTAGCCTAGGGAAAAATGTCAATATTCCCTTTAGTAAACAAATCATCTATTCTTATGCTAGCATATATGGATTTTCCCTTTTTGATGTCACATCTGTTGGGTAAAATTTTTAATTTATAATATCTTTTGACGTCTATATTATTCAATGGTATATATTATACCTTGGGCTTATTATTGTTATTGATATTTTGCTGATTTACTACTAGTTTACTAATTTTCTCTTCCTTAGTCATCGATCTTGTCGTGACCCTTAAAACGGATGAAATCTTGTCGTTAATATCCTTTAAGTCATTTATTGTAATGCACGACAGTGCGTCGGCAACATAATTATCTTTTCCCCTGAGATATTCTACTGTGAAATCATATTCCTCCAGATCGAGTCTCATTCTCGTTAGCTTAGAACTTGGATTTTCCATGGAGAACAGGTATGAAAGTGGTCTATGGTCTGTTCGGACCAAAAAATGTTTTCCATATATATATGGTCTGAAATATGTGACAGCCCAGTGTATGGCAGTTAATTCCTGTTCAATGGTCGATTTGTTGCTTTCGCCTTTAGTGAAAGTTTTAGATGCATAGGCCACAGGTAGGTGTCTACCTTCATGTTCCTGTGTTAAAACAGCACCGCCAGCATGCTGACTCGCATCTGTTGTTATGCAAAATTCCTTCGTAAAGTCTGGGTACTGAAGCAATGTTGGGCTCATTAATGCCTTCTTTAGGTATTTAAACGCGCACTCACAATCTTTTGTCCACTCAAATGGTACTCCCTTTTTGGATAGCCTTGTAAGGTATCTTGAATATTCAGAGAAGTTTCTAATAAATCGTCGGTAATAGTTGCAAAACGCGACAAACCTTCGTGCGCTATCGGCGCACAGTGGCGCCCGTAGAGCAAACGAGGTTGCAAAAATCAAAATTTTCATGTGCGCCGACGAAGTTTTGAATAAACCCATGTTATAGGAAACTTTTCAACGATTTCAAATATGCTACTCTTAATAATATCACATTTTTAGTTTAGAAGATATAACCGTTCAAAGTTGACCGACTTTCGCTTTTCAAAAAAAAACACAATTTTTAGTCAATTTGTTGCGATTTCAGGTGTAATATCACGAAAAATAGGTAACGAATCGCCTTATTTTTTGTTTGTATTGATTGATGCAGTTATTAAATGTATAATGATAAAAAAAAATTAACTGTTTGCTTTGTGTTTCTCCTGGTAAATCACTATTTAAAAACTATCTGTTTTTTTTTTCCAACTTTGACGGGAAATAAAAAAAATCTATATTTGCCATATTTGCAAAACATGTTCTTTGATTATTTCTTTACATAATTCAAAAGGTTTTATCTGGCCGTACGTGCCCGTTTGGCTTCTAGAGGTAAAAAAGGTTAAAAAGACATGGTTGCAGAAATTGTATGGCGTGCATCCCTTACATGTTTTGACTGACAGTAGTTTGATCTAATAGTTTGAAAATTGCATTTTAAGTCAGTTGTCTACCTGTGAGCCTCTGCCAAAGTCTACTCCCAATATTCTGTTACAGACACAGGATGCACAAAAAACTACTCATTGAAGTTCGCAGGTACGCACCTCACTTAAAAATTACTTTGGAGTACAAATGGTCAAGAACAATATTGACTTATGGTCCCTCCAGGTAGGCACAAATCTTATTTAGACACGAGCATAATATCAAAATTGCATAATTCAGCCTAAATCCATATGTATGCAGGGAACAGGTAAATTTTTAGGCATGGTAGCATAAGCCTATATATTGCAAAATAAGCATAATGCCTGGATTAGTCTACGACCGAAAGTTGGCGCAACAAGTACTGAAACCATGGCGTTAAACAATTTAAGTACTGAAAACATGGCGTTGAACAATTTAAAATTATTTGAACTGTTTAGTAGGTCAACCACACCAAAGTTTTTCACGGAAGCTGCTTTAGAAGAACTTGATAGCTTATACGGAAATATTGAGAGAAGCGAAATTATAAAAAATAATTTTTATCTAATATATGCAAATATTAAGGCAAAATGGGTGAAATCTAATCGAACCATTCAGAACTTCAACTCCAAATACGAGGACTGGCTTAATGAAGACACCATCCTGGATATATTGGCAGTAGATAAACCCACCACATCAACTAGAGGAGCAAAAGGAAGGCCAAAAAAAGTATTAAGGAGTGTTCAATTTTTACAAGAAAGAGGAAACTTGCCGATGCCACCAATGACTTGACCACGAAGCATTTATGGGACGCGCTGTCTATTAAATATACAAAGGATAGTGAAAGAGTTAGGTCGCAGATTACAAAATCTGTTGCTGATGCAAGCCCACTGCGACTAAAAAGTATTAAGGAAAGCATTCCCACGCCCACAAACGCACACATTAAAAAGTATGGTTCCGAAGAAGCCTTGGCCTTGTTTATGGACTTACAACTTTCCAAAGAAAAATATGAGATACTACGGGCATCCTTGATGCGACACGGGGCTGACGTTTTACCAGGATACAAGCATATTACGCAAGCCAAAATAAATTCACGACCACTGCATACGGAGTTTACGGAAGTCTCTGTGAAAGCCAATCGGCAGGATCTCATGGGCCATACAGCAAAACGGTTATTGGAGAGTCTTCCTGAAAATGAGGTGAAAATTCTTCCTGAGAAACTGACATTGATCAGCAAATGGGGCTGCGATGGATCATCCGGACAAAGCGTTTATAAGCAAAGGATATCTTCCGATGACGCTACAATATCGGACGGAAATATGTTTATGGCATCTGTTGTTCCATTGCGGCTAAAATCTAATGTTTCCCTACACTGGAAAAATCCACGTCCGTCATCAGTGCATTGCTGCCGACCAATAATGTTTCAGTTTGCAAGGGAATCGGCAGAACTCATAAGGACCACGGTGAAGGACATTGAAGAACAAATAAGCAAGATTAAGCCTACAAAGCTGCAAATTGGAGAAGGAAAATATATTGAATGCAATTACGAGTTCCACCTGACCATGGTTGACGGAAAAGTCGTAAACGAACTGACAGGAACAACCTCAACATTGTCATGCCCGATTTGCAAAAAGAGTCAGAAGAACTTTGGTAATTTAAACGATTCTACAAACGAGGAGAATTACGAATATGGAATGTCACCATTGCACGCAAGGATAAGGTGTATGGAGTTCTTGCTAAAACTGGCGTATACCCTACCACAAGAGGAGGAAAACTTCGATGAAAATACATCAATAAAGGATAAGGAAAAGATCAGAAAGAAGCATATACAGGATGCTTTTTTTAAACAAGTTGGACTAAAAGTAGACTGTCCCGAGCACGGATACGGTATCTCAAATGATGGAAACACTTCTAGGGGATTTTTTGAAAATGATGAGGCAGTAACTAGAATCACTGGAATTGACAATCAAATCGTGAAAAGATTGGGGACGATCTTGAATGTTTTAAATTGCAAAGAAAATGTCAATTCTACAAAATATGGAGAATATGCATCGAAAACTGCATCTCTTTTAGCAGAAATGTATCCACAGAAGAAGTTGACCCCGACCGTCCATAAAATATTGGCGCATGGCAAAGATATAATTGAGTACCAGTCTTTGCCAATTGGAGAGCTTTCTGAAGAAGCACAGGAGTCTCTTAACAAATTTTATAAAAAATATAGATTGCAGAACACATTCAAAGCATCAAGGGTAAGGCAAAATGAGGACCTCTTCAACATGTTGGCAGCATCTTCCGATCCACTTATTTCTTCCCTGCGGCATGTGAAGTCACGAATAGAGTTAGAAAATAATTATAGTTTAGAAATGATTAGTCTTTTAGATATACCTTCTCTTACGAATTGTGATGAATATTTTACAGAAAATTGAAAAAATAAATTTTAAAAAGAAGTAATTTTTTTTTAATTTGTTGGGTAATAATTTAAAACATAAAACCCTAAAGAAAAAAAATAAAAACAATGTAAAAATAATTTTTTTTAGTTACCATAAAATTGATTTTTCTACAAATTTTAACTTTGATAACCCATAAGTAGGCCCTACAAAGCGTAGCACCCAAACGCTCATTTCATAGGCTGAACAGTTATCTATCATATGCTGTTTAAACTGTTCAATTATGTTATTCGGTTCAAAAGATATGATTTTTGCAACGAAAAAAACTCAAATGGCGCCACTGTGCGACGCCAACCAAGTGACGCTTAACCATCAACCAATCAGAACGCTGCTGACGTGTGATTCATGCCTGTTGTCTGTTGGGATATATACAAATGGTTGGCTGTTGCTCGTTGGTATATATACAACTCTACGTATCGAGAACTCTAAACAGGGTGGTTAAAATAACTAATTTAAATTCAAATATGAATTAATATGTATATAAATATAAGCAAGGTGATAATCGAATATAATCGATACAAAAATAAGCTATAATGAAAATTATGGATGTCTTGCTGCTATTAATAGGGCAAAACTTATAACAGAATAGGTATAATAGTATTATTCTGTTAATAGTATTAAGCAACTATTCTAATAAAATTATACAATAATTATCTAAATGCAATAATAGGTATTGTAATATATAAAAAAATAGAAAATAATATACTAAGTTGTTGAGATGTTGTAGGTTAGTGTGGGCCAAAACGAGAGTCGACTTTTGTCCTCACAACCTTTGGATCATATGTTAATAAACTTAATATTATTTTTTGTAATCTCGTAGGTGATGAATGTAATGGCTTATTAAAAATGGATTCTAAGGGCTTATGGTCAGATTCTATGGATAAATGCTTACCCCAGACATATATGTATATAACTTGCATCTACCTGGAGTTTAACATCTTCGTTGACGTCATATAGCTGCAGTTAATTTGTTTTAATTTATCAAATGCTTGTTGTTGTATTGTATCCCAATAAAATGAATTCGATTTCTCAAGTAAAGATCGCAACGGTGCTGTAATGTGTGAAAAATTTCTGATAAACTTACTTTAATATGTGAATTTGCCCAGAAGTCTTTGTAGTTCTTTACGATTTTTTGGCGGTTTAAGTCGGCTGACTGCTTCTATTTTTTCAGTGTCTGGATACATACCAGAGTCGCCAGTGATGTGTCCCAAGAACTTTGCCTTTTTTTTTTGTTTAAATTCACATTTTTCTGTGTTGAGTTTGAAATTATTCAGGCTCCAAAATCAAATGTTTTTACTTTAAATATAGCAAAAACATTGGCACAATTGTTTCAAAAAATTGATCTATGTTCTGCATGACAGGTTATACAGCTGTTTCGGGAAGAGTAACCAACCCTCATCAGTAACCAAAAGCAGTAGACAGTTTGTTTGGTAAAACGTTAAATTCATATATATTTGCTGAAAACAACCAAATGAGAATTCAAGCCAAAGTTATACTATTTAAGCCTCTTCAAATATAACAAACTAAAATATAGAACAACTTTGAAACACATATGCTTTGTATACGAGTACTACAATATACATTAGGGTGTCCTTAAAAAAATTATTTTTCGATTTTCATGGGTGCCCAAGCATTTTTTGAAAGCTTATAGGGTAAAGTATTTTTTTGATTTTTTTTTCAGTTTTTCGGAAGAGGTTTAGAGGTCGCTAAAGTCGAATTTTACCCAAAATCGGGATTCCCGGACATTTTTTGAGTTTTACGTATTACTTGCCCATAACCACGATTTTCTTTGTTACAAAGTCAATATTTTAAAAGAAGAATGTTCAAGCTTTACTTTTCTGTGTAGAAGTCGTAAGTTCCGGTAATTTTTTTTGCTCATTTGGGTCCCCTGACATTTTTTCGTAAATTTTGCATAAATTTTGAAAGTAATGCTTTGTAACTTTTAAAATTTCTATCAAAGTTAAAAAAAAAAAAACTAATGACGCAGTTTAAAATGCGGATTAAGGCTGAGTCGTTTAAAAAAACAATTTTTGAATTTGCTCTTACCGTTCCAAAGTTATACTCTTTACGCTTTGTACCCATTTTGTGAAATTAAAAATATTCTAAGGTGTTTTTGCCAGTTATGCATCGGATTTGTTTTGATGTTAGTTTTTATTTTCAAATATTAAATATGGGTGGTTCTGTTGCAATGAGAGTCAATATGGTAGATTTTGGAATTTTTTGCAACTCCCCCCAAAGTAGTAGAATTAAGCTGCCTCTTCTCATACCCAAAATAAATTAAAAAATTATTTTTTTTATTTGCTTTGCAATTATTTATTAGAGCTTTTGCGATGTAGTCCTATGCCCTGCACTTAATTCTGAAAGCCTGTTTCAGAAGTTGCTAAATTTATATAAAAATGAGTCATGGCCACGCCGCGTTCTGCGACATCATTTACCACGTGCAATTGCTGAACTTTATTCTGTGCTTCACTAAAGGATTTGTTGTAATGCTGGCTTCGGATATTAAATCTTGAATTTGTTTATTTTTAAAATAAATTGGTTCAATCTTTTTATAAATTTTTTAATGGTTCAATCTTTTATTATTACTATTTCTTAGTAAAGTGACGTCCACTTTATCCAACTTTCATCCTCCTGAACTGATCTTGTATCGTATGGATGTTTAGTCATTGTCTTCAATTCGTCCCCCCTTAGATTCAAGTATTTTATTTTTAGATTGTGTTTTTGCTGACGTTTCATCAAACAGCAGTTTCTTTTTAGAGTTTTTTACTGTTGACGTTCCTATTTTATTTTTCTTTCTTAAATAGGGAAAATCTTCATACTCTAATTTTCGTTTGGAAATATTGAGTGATTTTTCATCTAATTCATTATCTTCAAAAAATTGTATATCTTTGTGCTTTTTTTTAAATTAGGTGTAGAGGAATAATATTTTTCAGGTTTCAAATTTATCGTAGTTTTCAGTTATCTCAAAATTCTGATCAAGTTTATGGTTTAATATTGGATCAGCATGATTAATAACAAAATTAACGTTTTCTTTTACATCAGATTTGTGTTTATCCGTTAATGGTTAGATGGGATTAATTTTCCTTTTCATAAACATATTTAATTCTTGTTGATATAGACTCATCGTTCAAATGTGGTATTAATTTTCTATTTATAAATTCAGAAGATAATTGATCTTCTGACATTAAGTAATAAGTATTTGTATGAAGTAATATGACCTTATAAAACTTTCCTTTATTAGACATATGCTATTAATTTTCCAATAAACCCTTCCAGTAGAACACAGGTAAAAAGCCTCCTTTTTGAATAAGTATTTTCCTTTTTGACTTTACAGATCCATTTGATTTTGAAATGATTCGAAGATGTTTTTTATATATATTTAAAATTTTATGATCTTTAGGTTTTAGATTAGTGTTTCTAATTAGAGTGTTGAATATAATTTCAGTTACAGTGTTTATAAAATCATCAACATCAACATTTTTAAGTATTACTTTCCGTAGCTTTCCATTAGTCGTCTTGAGAACATACAACATATCGCACCTGTACCTCTAAAGTGAGTCAACTCAAAATTTACAAATTTTCAGTAGAGGCAAAAAACGGGTTTTTTTTAATATTTACTATAAAATTTAAAAACAGTTGTTTCATTGTAAAGAATTGCGAATTATAAGTATACAACATAGCAATAGTAGCGATTTTTTCAGTGATCATCAAAAATAGTAAGTTTTTTTGGTGCAGCTCAAAATATGTCTTTTTAGTGGATTACAAAGAAGCTACTCTTATAACACAAAGAGGGTTACAACCAACTGTATTTTTTTTTTACGAAAGACTAGAAAAACCGATGTAAGATGTGTATGGTTTTCTTGCAAAAAGTGAAAATTGAAAAATTTTGAGTTGACTCACTTTAGAGGTACAGGTGCTATATGCCTGCTTTCCTTCAATCGTTTTAAGTTCTTTCTTAATGCGGTAGTTTACAATACCTTTTGCAGACAACAATTTGTGAATAATTTCACCTGTTTGAGCCAAAACCTTAATTGGAGGCGCTTGAGGCCCGTTTGGCTTCTAGAGGTAAAAAATGTTAAAAAGACATGGTTGCAGAAATTGTATGGCGTGCATCCCTTACATGTTTTGACTGACAGTAGTTTGATCTAATAGTTTGAAAATTGCATTTTAAGTCAGTTGTCTACCTGTGAGCCTCTGCCAAAGTCTACTCCCAATATTCTGTTACAGACACAGGATGCACAAAAAACTACTCATTGAAGTTCGCAGGTACGCACCTCACTTAAAAATTACTTTGGAGTACAAATGGTCAAGAACAATATTGACTTATGGTCCCTCCAGGTAGGCACAAATCTTATTTAGACACGAGCATAATATCAAAATTGCATAATTCAGCCTAAATCCATATGTATGCAGGGAACAGGTAAATTTTTAGGCATGGTAGCATAAGCCTATATATTGCAAAATAAGCATAATGCCTGGATTAGTCTACGACCGAAAGTTGGCGCAACAAGTACTGAAACCATGGCGTTAAACAATTTAAGTACTGAAAACATGGCGTTGAACAATTTAAAATTATTTGAACTGTTTAGTAGGTCAACCACACCAAAGTTTTTCACGGAAGCTGCTTTAGAAGAACTTGATAGCTTATACGGAAATATTGAGAGAAGCGAAATTATAAAAAATAATTTTTATCTAATATATGCAAATATTAAGGCAAAATGGGTGAAATCTAATCGAACCATTCAGAACTTCAACTCCAAATACGAGGACTGGCTTAATGAAGACACCATCCTGGATATATTGGCAGTAGATAAACCCACCACATCAACTAGAGGAGCAAAAGGAAGGCCAAAAAAAGTATTAAGGAGTGTTCAATTTTTACAAGAAAGAGGAAACTTGCCGATGCCACCAATGACTTGACCACGAAGCATTTATGGGACGCGCTGTCTATTAAATATACAAAGGATAGTGAAAGAGTTAGGTCGCAGATTACAAAATCTGTTGCTGATGCAAGCCCACTGCGACTAAATAGTATTAAGGAAAGCATTCCCACGCCCACAAACGCACACATTAAAAAGTATGGTTCCGAAGAAGCCTTGGCCTTGTTTATGGACTTACAACTTTCCAAAGAAAAATATGAGATACTACGGGCATCCTTGATGCGACACGGGGCTGACGTTTTACCAGGATACAAGCATATTACGCAAGCCAAAATAAATTCACGACCACTGCATACGGAGTTTACGGAAGTCTCTGTGAAAGCCAATCGGCAGGATCTCATGGGCCATACAGCAAAACGGTTATTGGAGAGTCTTCCTCAAAAAGAGGTGAAAATTCTTCCTGAGAAACTGACATTGATCAGCAAATGGGGCTGCGATGGATCATCCGGACAAAGCGTTTATAAGCAAAGGATATCTTCCGATGACGCTACAATATCGGACGGAAATATGTTTATGGCATCTGTTGTTCCATTGCGGCTAAAATCTAATGTTTCCCTACACTGGAAAAATCCACGTCCGTCATCAGTGCATTGCTGCCGACCAATAATGTTTCAGTTTGCAAGGCAATCGGCAGAACTCATAAGGACCACGGTGAAGGACATTGAAGAACAAATAAGCAAGATTAAGCCTACAAAGCTGCAAATTGGAGAAGGAAAATATATTGAATGCAATTACGAGTTCCACCTGACCATGGTTGACGGAAAAGTCGTAAACGAACTGACAGGAACAACCTCAACATTGTCATGCCCGATTTGCAAAAAGAGTCAGAAGAACTTTGGTAATTTAAACGATTCTACAAACGAGGAGAATTACGAATATGGAATGTCACCATTGCACGCAAGGATAAGGTGTATGGAGTTCTTGCTAAAACTGGCGTATACCCTACCACAAGAGGAGGAAAACTTCGATGAAAATACATCAATAAAGGATAAGGAAAAGATCAGAAAGAAGCATATACAGGATGCTTTTTTTAAACAAGTTGGACTAAAAGTAGACTGTCCCGAGCACGGATACGGTATCTCAAATGATGGAAACACTTCTAGGGGATTTTTTGAAAATGATGAGGCAGTAACTAGAATCACTGGAATTGACAATCAAATCGTGAAAAGATTGGGGACGATCTTGAATGTTTTAAATTGCAAAGAAAATGTCAATTCTACAAAATATGGAGAATATGCATCGAAAACTGCATCTCTTTTAGCAGAAATGTATCCACAGAAGAAGTTGACCCCGACCGTCCATAAAATATTGGCGCATGTCAAAGATATAATTGAGTACCAGTCTTTGCCAATTGGAGAGCTTTCTGAAGAAGCACAGGAGTCTCTTAACAAATTTTATAAAAAATATAGATTGCAGAACACATTCAAAGCATCAAGGGTAAGGCAAAATGAGGACCTCTTCAACATGTTGGCAGCATCTTCCGATCCACTTATTTCTTCCCTGCGGCATGTGAAGTCACGAATAGAGTTAGAAAATAATTATAGTTTAGAAATGATTAGTCTTTTAGATATACCTTCTCTTACGAATTGTGATGAATATTTTACAGAAAATTGAAAAAATAAATTTTAAAAAGAAGTAATTTTTTTTTAATTTGTTGGGTAATAATTTAAAACATAAAACCCTAAAGAAAAAAAATAAAAACAATGTAAAAATAATTTTTTTTAGTTACCATAAAATTGATTTTTCTACAAATTTTAACTTTGATAACCCATAAGTAGGCCCTACAAAGCGTAGCACCCAAACGCTCATTTCATAGGCTGAACAGTTATCTATCATATGCTGTTTAAACTGTTCAATTATGTTATTCGGTTCAAAAGATATGATTTTTGCAACGAAAAAAACTCAAATGGCGCCACTGTGCGACGCCAACCAAGTGACGCTTAACCATCAACCAATCAGAACGCTGCTGACGTGTGATTCATGCCTGTTGTCTGTTGGGATATATACAAATGGTTGGCTGTTGCTCGTTGGTATATATACAACTCTACGTATCGAGAACTCTAAACAGGGTGGTTAAAATAACTAATTTAAATTCAAATATGAATTAATATGTATATAAATATAAGCAAGGTGATAATCGAATATAATCGATACAAAAATAAGCTATAATGAAAATTATGGATGTCTTGCTGCTATTAATAGGGCAAAACTTATAACAGAATAGGTATAATAGTATTATTCTGTTAATAGTATTAAGCAACTATTCTAATAAAATTATACAATAATTATCTAAATGCAATAATAGGTATTGTAATATATAAAAAAAATAGAAAATAATATACTAAGTTGTTGAGATGTTGTAGGTTAGTGTGGGCCAAAACGAGAGTCGACTTTTGTCCTCACAACCTTTGGATCATATGTTAATAAACTTAATATTATTTTTTGTAATCTCGTAGGTGATGAATGTAATGGCTTATTAAAAATGGATTCTAAGGGCTTATGGTCAGATTCTATGGATAAATGCTTACCCCAGACATATATGTATATAACTTGCATCTACCTGGAGTTTAACATCTTCGTTGACGTCATATAGCTGCAGTTAATTTGTTTTAATTTATCAAATGCTTGTTGTTGTATTGTATCCCAATAAAATGAATTCGATTTCTCAAGTAAAGATCGCAACGGTGCTGTAATGTGTGAAAAATTTCTGATAAACTTACTTTAATATGTGAATTTGCCCAGAAGTCTTTGTAGTTCTTTACGATTTTTTGGCGGTTTAAGTCGGCTGACTGCTTCTATTTTTTCAGTGTCTGGATACATACCAGAGTCGCCAGTGATGTGTCCCAAGAACTTTGCCTTTTTTTTTTGTTTAAATTCACATTTTTCTGATGTTGAGTTTGAAATTATTCAGGCTCCAAAATCAAATGTTTTTACTTTAAATATAGCAAAAACATTGGCACAATTGTTTCAAAAAATTGATCTATGTTCTGCATGACAGGTTATACAGCTGTTTCGGGAAGAGTAACCAACCCTCATCAGTAACCAAAAGCAGTAGACAGTTTGTTTGGTAAAACGTTAAATTCATATATATTTGCTGAAAACAACCAAATGAGAATTCAAGCCAAAGTTATACTATTTAAGCCTCTTCAAATATAACAAACTAAAATATAGAACAACTTTGAAACACATATGCTTTGTATACGAGTACTACAATATACATTAGGGTGTCCTTAAAAAAATTATTTTTCGATTTTCATGGGTGCCCAAGCATTTTTTGAAAGCTTATAGGGTAAAGTATTTTTTTGATTTTTTTTTCAGTTTTTCGGAAGAGGTTTAGAGGTCGCTAAAGTCGAATTTTACCCAAAATCGGGATTCCCGGACATTTTTTGAGTTTTACGTATTACTTGCCCATAACCACGATTTTCTTTGTTACAAAGTCAATATTTTAAAAGAAGAATGTTCAAGCTTTACTTTTCTGTGTAGAAGTCGTAAGTTCCGGTAATTTTTTTTGCTCATTTGGGTCCCCTGACATTTTTTCGTAAATTTTGCATAAATTTTGAAAGTAATGCTTTGTAACTTTTAAAATTTCTATCAAAGTTAAAAAAAAAAAACTAATGACGCAGTTTAAAATGCGGATTAAGGCTGAGTCGTTTAAAAAAACAATTTTTGAATTTGCTCTTACCGTTCCAAAGTTATACTCTTTACGCTTTGTACCCATTTTGTGAAATTAAAAATATTCTAAGGTGTTTTTGCCAGTTATGCATCGGATTTGTTTTGATGTTAGTTTTTATTTTCAAATATTAAATATGGGTGGTTCTGTTGCAATGAGAGTCAATATGGTAGATTTTGGAATTTTTTGCAACTCCCCCCAAAGTAGTAGAATTAAGCTGCCTCTTCTCATACCCAAAATAAATTAAAAAATTATTTTTTTTATTTGCTTTGCAATTATTTATTAGAGCTTTTGCGATGTAGTCCTATGCCCTGCACTTAATTCTGAAAGCCTGTTTCAGAAGTTGCTAAATTTATATAAAAATGAGTCATGGCCACGCCGCGTTCTGCGACATCATTTACCACGTGCAATTGCTGAACTTTATTCTGTGCTTCACTAAAGGATTTGTTGTAATGCTGGCTTCGGATATTAAATCTTGAATTTGTTTATTTTTAAAATAAATTGGTTCAATCTTTTTATAAATTTTTTAATGGTTCAATCTTTTATTATTACTATTTCTTAGTAAAGTGACGTCCACTTTATCCAACTTTCATCCTCCTGAACTGATCTTGTATCGTATGGATGTTTAGTCATTGTCTTCAATTCGTCCCCCCTTAGATTCAAGTATTTTATTTTTAGATTGTGTTTTTGCTGACGTTTCATCAAACAGCAGTTTCTTTTTAGAGTTTTTCACTGTTGACGTTCCTATTTTATTTTTCTTTCTTAAATAGGGAAAATCTTCATACTCTAATTTTCGTTTGGAAATATTGAGTGATTTTTCATCTAATTCATTATCTTCAAAAAATTGTATATCTTTGTGCTTTTTTTTAAATTAGGTGTAGAGGAATAATATTTTTCAGGTTTCAAATTTATCGTAGTTTTCAGTTATCTCAAAATTCTGATCAAGTTTATGGTTTAATATTGGATCAGCATGATTAATAACAAAATTAACGTTTTCTTTTACATCAGATTTGTGTTTATCCGTTAATGGTTAGATGGGATTAATTTTCCTTTTCATAAACATATTTAATTCTTGTTGATATAGACTCATCGTTCAAGTGTGGTATTAATTTTCTATTTATAAATTCAGAAGATAATTGATCTTCTGACATTAAGTAATAAGTATTTGTATGAAGTAATATGACCTTATAAAACTTTCCTTTATTAGACATATGCTATTAATTTTCCAATAAACCCTTCCAGTAGAACACAGGTAAAAAGCCTCCTTTTTGAATAAGTATTTTCCTTTTTGACTTTACAGATCCATTTGATTTTGAAATGATTCGAAGATGTTTTTTATATATATTTAAAATTTTATGATCTTTAGGTTTTAGATTAGTGTTTCTAATTAGAGTGTTGAATATAATTTCAGTTACAGTGTTTATAAAATCATCAACATCAACATTTTTAAGTATTACTTTCCGTAGCTTTCCATTAGTCGTCTTGAGAACATACAACATATCGCACCTGTACCTCTAAAGTGAGTCAACTCAAAATTTACAAATTTTCAGTAGAGGCAAAAAACGGGTTTTTTTTAATATTTACTATAAAATTTAAAAACAGTTGTTTCATTGTAAAGAATTGCGAATTATAAGTATACAACATAGCAATAGTAGCGATTTTTTCAGTGATCATCAAAAATAGTAAGTTTTTTGGGTGCAGCTCAAAATATGTCTTTTTAGTGGATTACAAAGAAGCTACTCTTATAACACAAAGAGGGTTACAACCAACTGTATTTTTTTTTACGAAAGACTAGAAAAACCGATGTAAGATGTGTATGGTTTTCTTGCAAAAAGTGAAAATTGAAAAATTTTGAGTTGACTCACTTTAGAGGTACAGGTGCTATATGCCTGCTTTCCTTCAATCGTTTTAAGTTCTTTCTTAATGCGGTAGTTTACAATACCTTTTGCAGACAACAATTTGTGAATAATTTCACCTGTTTGAGCCAAAACCTTAATTGGAGGCGCTTGAGGCTCCTTGACTTTCTTAAATGCGGTATCAGCCGTCTCATCTTGCAAAGTAGTTGCCCCTTTAGCGTTTAAAGGGTCATGTCATAAAATACAAGTAACAACTACGAGTACTTAATTGAGATATTAAAGAAACGTTTTATTGAAAAAGTTAGATACACTAACCCCCCTATCTCACATCACACTGCAATTGTAAAATCGTTGTGTACGTATTATCAACGAAAAATTGTTCGAATTAGTCGAATCCATAGCCATTAACTTTTGTGCTCACACATCTGACTGTAATCTCATTTTTAAAATGTTGTCGAAGCGTAAACTTGAAAAAATTTGTTTACTTCTTTCTCTTATTTTTTTTTTTAAATAGAGTTACCGAGTTTATTATACAAGCACATGTTTGAGGGAAAATGTTTACATTTATTATTATTAGTTTTATTTTAATAATAGTTAATAATATTTATGCTCTATAATTAACAAACTTGTGTTTTTATATGCGCATTTCAAGAAATAAATCATAACAATAGATTTAACAAGTTAAAACTTTAATTACAATTTTGCAGAATCCCGTAAATTTGCATTAAATTTATAACAGGGTAACATTAATCATCGTTAGTGTCAGCCACTACTCGCACGAAATATTTGATGCCATTAGTGTGACCACTGCGGAAAATGTGTGTGTATTAGTAAAAAAAAATGTGAGTGTATTGAGTTTTTCGAACTTGCAGTGTGATGTGAGATAGCTGGGTAAGAACTGATTTAAAACTTATATTTTTTCACATTTATTAAAGTTTTTGTTAAAAATTAAAACACTTTTTGGATTTGGTTTACTTTTTCTTTTTGTTTTAAGAGTGAGAATTATAACAATATTTTCAATTTTCTTAGTACATAATATGATACATAGTCTTATAGTATAGCAAATAAAAATATATATTTTAAATTTTGGAAAAAATTAATTTATAATAAAAACTATTATTCAAAAATTTAAATTGGTTATGAGCGCTCAGTTTTTGGAGTTTGTTTTTATAACTTATAAATTTATTGTTTTAATTTTGTTGTTTTAATTAAAAACTGCTAAAATTAGTACATAAAACATAAATAATTCAAATTTAACCGATTAAACCTCAACTCCGATTAATGAGTTGATCGATTAACAGATTAAAACAGAACCCCGATTAATTGAATACAATAATTCTTATTCTATGCTTCAGATTGTATCATTTTTATTTGAGTTTGACAAGTTATTTTTAAGAAATAAAAATGGTTTGCAATTCTCCTAATAATGTGTAAAAATCTTTTATTGAATCATAAAAGCAGTAAAACCGAACATGTTCTTACTTACATATTTAAACTAATCAAAATTACAATGCTTAATTCGACAATTATTGGATAGTAGACCTCCTTATGTCAATCTATAACTTGCATTTATATTGAAAATGTTAAAGAAAAAGTGTTGCATCTACTTTGTTGACAAACTTGTGTAGCTTTTTATTTATTTATTTGATCTTTAAATGTTGTTTGTGTGTGAAATGTTTTGTATGTATTAAATAACGTTTATATTATTCATATATACATATGGGGGGTTTCATGTCAAGTGCACCAAACCGATGTCTTCCGATCGCGATGAAATTTGGATAGTAGTTTAGACACAATTTTTCAACAAGATCGGTCCAGATCTCTCTGAGTTAGAGGGGATCAAAATTTGACATTTTGGCCAAACAGGTGTTTTTTCTCATCCATGTAACTTATTACATATTATTCTTAGAAAATTTTCTCCCAAATAGTTTAGATAGCTATTTCTTCAATATTTCGGAAAAAAATACTTAAAAAAAAAATTTTTTTTAGACTTTTTTTTTTTTGCTAAATTAAAGCATTTTTTGCCTTTTTTTCAAACAGGGCATTTTTTTTTTTTCATAAGAAAGCTTAGGACTTTTCCTTTAAGAGCTTTTTGGTCGCTTAGTGGGATGGGAGTGGGATATCTATCAAAATAAATGTTTTGTAACTCAAGACAACGGTTTTTCAATTTTTCACAAATGCACTATTTTGAATTTTTTCCTATTTGTGTGAAAAACCTTACAAATAAAACTTATACTGAGAAACTAGACAAATTAACCTTTCCGAAGGTATGTAACATGCCTAACTAAAATTTCTTACCCTCAATACTGTAATACCCACAATATGTTAACCTCAGGAAAAAAAAATCACTTTTTTTCTATAGAAATGTTGAACAATTATTTTTTTTATTTATTTGTAATAATAATTAAATTAATATATAATAATTATAATAAAAATAAATAGATAAATTATTTAATAAAATTTAATCTTAAAACATTAGATCCATTCATATCATAACTATTTTATAGTTAATTTATTGTAGCTGATGAAGTATTTAAGTTTTGTCACTTTTTAAAAATCCAATCTTTCATCCAGCTTATTTGTCGAATTTATTTGCTGCTTTTTTAGCCAATCCTTTCTTGGCGTTACTAGGTTCAGCTGTTGATTTCGCTGGTGTTTTTTTTTTACTTTTGAAAGAAATCGCATTGAGTAGAGGCAGAAAACTTTTTCATCTCGAGTCTTCCATCGACAAGCGGTATAAAAGCATGGTATTGAGCGGTGCCATCGATTGTTATCGTAGCATCGAATATGCTCTTTATTGTTTTCAATGTTTCCTCATAATTCTCTTTGCTACTAAAAACTATTTTACTTTCTTTACAATAATTCTTTGTCCAATGGAATAAAGCAGTCGCATCCAAGATGCGATCTTGATGAGAGCACTGGAGGCTATACTTCGCTGCATTTCTTTTAAGGTTTGCCCCAATACCATCACATGCTCCTTTACCATGAGCAGTAGGATGAAAATGCCACTCAGCTGGCATTCCAAAATCTTTTTTTTCATGAGCCATAAGATTTGCAAAGCTACTTTTGTTTTTAAAATGTTGACAAGCTCCGTCCGAAACGTAGTATACCTTCTTTACTGTAAATTTAGATTTTAGATATTTTAGTATTATCTTCTGGTACTCATAAACTGCAACGGTATCATGTTTTAAATCGTCGGATATGATTGCCATACTTTTGTGTTCCAGTTTTTCATCTTTCATGTAGTAAATAACTACTGTGAGTATAGTTGCTTGGTCGTTATTGAAGTGGAATGCTTGTATGGCATCCTGAAGAACATATTTATAGTTTTCTGCGAAATCATATGAAATAACGAATTCACCAGACTTCAAATGTGTCTTCAAATCCTTGAAGAATGACCATTGCTCTTTGACGAAAAAGTCATGGGTTCTGAAGTTTAGCAATCCTGTACATATTTCTTCCACAAAATCATCCACATTTAAAATGATTGTTTTCAATGTGCATCTGTCAGTCTGAATCCAAGAATCAAATTTGACCTCCTCTATATATTCTCGATCTAAAGAGTTGATTAAATTTTCTTTGATGAATGTAGTTTTCGGGTAATTGGTACATTCACCTAAGTGGCAAGAAGTTGTTGCATTAGGACACATAGTCAATTTAAGGCAATCGCGGTAATCGTGTAAATCTTCTGCCGAATCATCTGTTAAATACTTTAAGTTGATTTCCTTCAATATCATTTTAACATTTTCATGGTAAATGCAAACGCATACTGTGTGAGTTCCGCTGCCTCCTGCCAAAATGCAATGTTTTGGCCTCATTTGGGTAAATTTCGTGACCCCAATTTTAACATCCTCGTGTTCAGATTGAAATGTTGCAAATAACTCTTTCAGGTTACAGAGAACCATTCTCTTCTGCATTTCAACTTTCTTGCCATCGATTCGTACAGACACATAGTCTTTCAACCCTGGCATCAGCCTGACTCATATCATCTCGCTGATAAAACTGGTTTTTCCTTCTTTTTGTTTGGGAGTGTGAGAATCCCATGCTCAGCAACCAATTTTTTTAGCAATTCTTGTTTCTCGCTGAGATGTTCCAAACTCAGTCATTATTTTTGCACAACACCATGTCGATGGAGTAAGCGTGAGAAGTTGAATTCTTTCAGCTCTGCTCTGTGACGTTTTGTATTTCTCTTTTATTTGTTCAAAAACTTCTACTGCATCCTTATTGTATTGGTTTTGACACTCATTCTTTGAACTCATACCTTCTACTGAAAAGTTAGAGACACCATCATCATCAACGGTTCAGTCATCATTCTCAGAATTACTTTTATCTTCATCTGGAATTTCTTCAACGCAAGGCTCATTACTACTGAAATCCGGTAATTCCTTCAACTTTCCAAGTTCTTTTCTGCATGATCCACAAATTAGGAACCATTTTGACAGCGTAGGGAATTTTTTAATATGCCGGCGGAAATATTTCGCACATCTGATGATCTGTGATTCCTTTAGTTAAAGGGATTAAAACAAAAAGAACCAATTTTTTTTTTTCAAGTTTAGCCATTTTAGGAGCCGAAGACATTGTGAAGATTAATTATGTAAGAAATTATGTAAATAACACACGTCTAAACTTTAAGGCTGTTTCTAAAAAACTGATTTCCGAACGTCTTCAGAATGTCAATAAATAGTTTTTTAAGATCATATAGGTAGTAGATTTTAATGAATCAGTCTAAAATCTTTTATTACGGTCAAGAAGGGCTTAGTGTCGGTTAACCGCATGTTACATAATAAAAATAATAATGAAGTACATATTTTAAACAAATGTTGACAATGATAATAAAAATAAACTACCTGTTATTTTTTACCTTTCCAACATATTAAAATAAACTACCTTTAAACTTCTACCTCTCCACCCACTTTTTAAAGTCAAGTGTCATAAAATAATAAATAAACTGGTATTTCGGAGAATGGCCATAATATATTTCCACCTGATACAAAAACTTGTATCTTGGGCACCTGTTATTTTGACAATAAAAATCACAGTCAATATTACTTGCGCTCAAAACCACCTATAGGATTGACAAAAATAGCCGCAATGAAAGGGGGTTTAACATATTCTGGGTATTACAGTATCGAGGGTATGAAATTTTAGTTAGGTATGTTACATACCTTCGGAAAGGTTAATTTGTCTAGTTTCTCAATAAAAGTTTTATTTGTAAGGTTTTACACACAAATAGAAAAAATTCAAAATAGTGCATTTGTGATAGATATCCCACTCGCATCCCACTAAGCGACCAAAAAGCTCTTAAAGGAAAAATCCTATGCTTCCTATTGAGCAAAAAAAAATGCCCTTTTTGAAAAAAGGCAAAAAATGCTTTGATTTAGCAAAAAAAAAAGTCTAAAATTTTTTTTTTCTTAACTATTTTTTTCCGAAATATTGAAGAAATAGCTATCTAAACTATTTGGGAGAAAATTTTCTAAGAACAATAGGTAATAAGTTACAAGGATGAGAAAAAACACCTGTTCGGCCAAAATGTCAAATTTTGATCCCCTCTAACTCAGAGAGATCTTGACCGATCTTGTTGAAAAATTGTGTCTAAGCTACTATCCAACAGGACTAACCTTGGTGCAAATTTCATCCCGATCGGAAGACATCCGTTTCAAAAGTTGGTGCACTTGACATGAAATCCCCCATATACATATATAATTTTTTTTTCAACAAATGCCTGTAGTAATTTGTACTCAACATAATTATAATAATAATAATATTTCAATGCATTTGTGTGTCTGTGTGTATATTTCAGGAATGGATAAATATATTTCACTTATTCCCAACAAACTTCAGATGATAATCAATGAAACTCTAGGAGATGAAGTTGTATGGAAAGAGCAATGCCAATTAGATGCTGCAGCACCAGTGGATGATTTAACATGCACTAAATCGAAATCTCGCTATATTCAAATACATCCAATTGATCTGAAAGACACTGTTGTAATTTGCAGTAGTAATTCATCCAACATTGATTTCGAGAAACTAAATCAACACAAAACAGAGGATAATGAAGAAAGCAATGTTAGTCCAATTACCTTAAATAAGATGCAAAATAAGCAAGCGCCGTTAACTTCTACACTAAAAGAGACAACTGTTTAAGATAAACTTTTTAATAACAAGCAGACTATGCGAATATATATAGTATATAATATATTTATTAGTCCAAAAATATCAATAATATGACCTATAAAAGAGAAAGAAAAACTAAATTATTTGTATGTATGTAGTTACATTAGGGTCTGGAACTAATAAGTTCATAAAAATACAATAGAAAACAAAAACCAATGTTTTGATTTCATTTTTTAACTTTGCTAATAGTTTAAATATGAAATACGAGTACATCAAAAAAAAAAAAAAGGTGAACGAGTGTGTAACTAAATATAACGATCCATATTAATGTCATGGATACTATATCCTCATATGTATGTACAAATGTAAGGAGCATAAATTTATACGTATTCCTTAAATATTTTTTGTAAATCGATTTCAAAATTATGTTTAGTATATATTTTCATATTTGTACCGACACTGGCTTTTAAAAGCAGTAGTTCACCGACAGCAAAGTTTTGATTGGAACCACTTAAAATTTTAAATGAGTAATATATGAATAAAATACTGTTCCCAAATGAAAAGATGACTTTTCAATTTAAACTAGTGGGTTTTTTGTATTTAAGTAAATATTTTTTCATCTTTTTGACTTACATATGTGACAAATTTCATGCCAATATCTTCACTGGATCAATAATGACGAATGAGTACGTTTTTGTAAACAACTTAAATTGAATTTGGCGATACAAACAAATGTTTGTAGAATAAAATTTTTGGTGCAGAAGTGTTTAGGATGCAAAAGGCCAACAGCGTCTGCAGAAAGAAAATTTTTCAAGTGGTAAAAGACAAAGAGCGGCCCTGACGAGAAAAATATCAATTGATGACCAACACGTTAAGGAAATTAAAGATTTGGTGCTGAAAAATCGTCTTGCTGTTAACATTTCAAAAAACAGTTAACAAAAAGTGGGTCACATTAATATCGGAGATAATACTTCATAACGGGTGATTTATGCCTTTGACCCCGAAGCAAGCGAATATCTTGCAAAAGGTGAAGCAAGACCGAAAATATCACGCCAGAGTCGGTCAAAGTTATGTTAACAGATTTCTTCAATTATCGTTGCGTAGTTTTTTTATAAATTCTTAGCGCCGGGCAAACTGTTTGATTGTTATACATACGTCTTTTGCGTGCAGTTATTCGCAAAAAGAGGACAGAATTACTCGTAGGTGCAGAAAACTCAGACTGCATCGTTTCTAAAAGACCACTTCGCACAAAATTCCATTCATATCGCTCCACAACCACCGTATTCGTAAAATTCAAAGTAGGCTATGGCCAAACCGCTAAACATTAAATTAATATTTTTAAAGCGCAATATCCAGTAACCTCTTAATATTGAGTTTAGTTTACATTTCTACTGTTTCGAGTGATTGTTTTTTTGCAAATATGAATGAAATAAAAAAAAATGAAAGGCAAATCTAAACGGCCTAGTAAATTTTATTGCAAAAGACTTGAAAATGGCAAGAAGTATCGTATGAAAAGAAGAACTGCGGATGAAAAAATTAGAAATGAAAATTGTGTATATAATTAACAAAACAAGAAATGTGTATTTGGTCAATGAGTTTAGAGAAACGGTCTTAGGTCTAATTATTGTATACAGAAAATAAGCATAAACCAAATGTGAGTGTTATAAATTTGTTACGTGCTGATATAAAAAAGTTCATATCGTGTGCTATTTTTACATTTGCACTGGGTCCAAAAACGGGCCGATCATGACCATATCTGGAAAAGTCACTTATTTTTCGCAAAAAAAAATATATACAAACTAAATTTGAGAAAAAACCTGTTCAATATTTTGATTTTTAACAGATTTAAGTGAAGATGGAGAAGTAGGTTTATATAGGGACTATGAATAAAAATGCTTCTACAGGGTTTATTTTCAGAGTACTTATTAAAGGGCAATTTAAGTCGAATTCATAGGGTTCATAATGTGGATGCGAACGTGCACCAATTTTCACCAATTTCAATTTCGGTCATGATATGGCCGACAAAAGCTTATATATAAAATTCATAAGTACATACATGCATTCATATACAATACATTCATATACAATAGATTCATATTTGCGAGCTATAGTTTAATTATAAGGCCTTCTATAGCAAACAACACTCAAACAATATATATATTTGTATAAACAATATATTTTTAGTTATATATTGGTATTTTTATTTATAATTTTATTTATTGGTTCTTCAGCTCAATCTAGGAGCTGAGTCTCATTATGCTAAAATTATTATTGATTGATTTTATAAAAATATTCTTCTTTATATATAAATATTTCAACCTATATTAACAACAACATGATACCTGCACTTGGGTCAGCATAAACATAATTGTGTCATACAATGTTTCGTAAATGCAGTGGTCAACAATATTGATATTTTTTTGATATATTTAGAAATTCTTCTAAATATTGATATTTGTTACTTCCGCATTTGCAAATATTGTACGCTATGCCGTGTATTATACAGCACACTACGAAAGTCGTGTTACGCTACACCTTCCTTTTTTATAAGAATGTTCATATAACATTTTAGTTCTATGGACATTCTTTTATTAATTGTACTGTTTTTTTTTTTGTGTGGTTGTATCAAGTGCAAGTTTCACATTTTACAATAAATTTGTTTTATTTTATTTACAAATATAGATTTAAAGAAAAGAATGCTTATTGTTTATATAATATTGTATAACTTAAGTCTATTCTTATGAACTATTTGTTCTTTATTTGTTTTCTTATCAACTATGGTTATATTATTTCTGAAATCTATTTTCTTAATTTTATATGGCCCTTTATATGCCATCTCTAACTTATGTCCTGCATCATTTCTTACTAAGACTAAATCTCCTATTTTAAAATTATAATCTAATTTTGTTTTATCATAATTAATTTTTTGTTTCATTTTATTTATATCTAATAGTTTTTTAACTCTATCTATTGCTACTTCTAATCTAAATTTAATTTCCTTAGCATAATTATCTATATTATAAAGTGGTGCAACTCTATCTACTTCACTAAATTTTCTAAAATTGTTTGGAATTTTTCCAAAAATAGGTTCATAAGGGTAATAATCATGTACTGTGGATGGTGTAGTATTAAAACAGTACGTGAAATATTTGAGGCATTCATCCTAGTCGTCTTTATCTACTGATATGTAGTTTCGTACGTATTCGTTAAAAGTCCGGTGATTTCTTTCTATCGTACCTAGTGTCTGGTGATGATGTGCTGTCGATGTGCGTTTATCTATCTTCAATAGGTTGCAAAGTTCTGTCAGTATATAGTTCTTGTATTCTGTGCCCATATCCGAAATGAACGTCTTCATTGGACCGTATATAAGCACAAAATTTTCAAATATCGCTTTTGCGATCGTCTTAGCTGATTTATCTTTTATTGGTATTGTTATCAAGTATTTAGTTAAGTCACATATCATTGTGACTGCATATTCATTTCCATAAATTGACTTTGGAAATGGTCCAATTGTATCTACGTACACCGTATCAAAAGCCCTATTTGGTGTCTCCGTTATTGTCATTGGACTTTTTATATGTTTCTCCGTTTTAGCCAATTGACATTTATGGCATGTTTTTACATATTTGGCAATGTCTTTTGTCATATTTTTCCAGTAATAGTATCTCCTGATCTTCTCAGTGGTTCTATATATCCCACAATGTCCCTCACGCTATTCTGATTTTATTTAGTATTTTATTGCCCATATTCTCAAATTCACTTGTCGAGACAAATTCGAAAATCTTCTCATGTGGTGAAATTTGAATCTTATTAATATTTAGTTTACAGGCTATTCGTTCTAGCCTAGGGAAAAATGTCAATATTCCCTTTAGTAAACAAATCATCTATTCTTATGCTAGCATATATGGATTTTCCCTTTTTGATGTCACATCTGTTGGGTAAAATTTTTAATTTATAATATCTTTTGACGTCTATATTATTCAATGGTATATATTATACCTTGGGCTTATTATTGTTATTGATATTTTGCTGATTTACTACTAGTTTACTAATTTTCTCTTCCTTAGTCATCGATCTTGTCGTGACCCTTAAAACGGATGAAATCTTTTCGTTAATATCCTTTAAGTCATTTATTGTAATGCACGACAGTGCGTCGGCAACATAATTATCTTTTCCCCTGAGATATTCTACTGTGAAATCATATTCCTCCAGATCGAGTCTCATTCTCGTTAGCTTAGAACTTGGATTTTCCATGGAGAACAGGTATGAAAGTGGTCTATGGTCTGTTCGGACCATATATATATGGTCTGAAATATGTGACAGCCCAGTGTATGGCAGTTAATTCCTGTTCAATGGTCGATTTGTTGCTTTCGCCTTTAGTGAAAGTTTTAGATGCATAGGCCACAGGTAGGTGTCTACCTTCATGTTCCTGTGTTAAAACAGCACCGCAAGCATGCTGACTCGCATCTGTTGTTATGCAAAATTCCTTCGTAAAGTCTGGGTACTGAAGCAATGTTGGGCTCATTAATGCCTTCTTTAGGTATTTAAACGCGCACTCACAATCTTTTGTCCACTCAAATGGTACTCCCTTTTTGGTTAGCCTTGTAAGGTATCTTGAATATTCAGAGAAGTTTCTAATAAATCGTCGGTAATAGTTGCAAAACGCGACAAACCTTCGTGCGCTATCGGCGCACAGAGGCGCCCGTAGAGCAAACGAGGTTGCAAAAATCAAAATTTTCATGTGCGCCGACGAAGTTTTGAATAAACCCATGTTATAGGAAACTTTTCAGCAATTTCAAATATGCTACTCTTAATAATATCACATTTTTAGTTTAGAAGATATAACCGTTCAAAGTTGACCGACTTTCGATTTTCAAAAAAACACACAATTTTTAGTCAATTTGTTGCGATTTCAGGTGTAATATCACGAAAAATAGGTAACGAATCGCCTTATTTTTTGTTTGTATTGATTGATGCAGTTATTAAATGTATAATGATAAAAAAAAATTAACTGTTTGCTTTGTGTTTCTCCTGGTAAATCACTATTTAAAAACTATCCGTTTTTTTTTCACTATTTTCCAACTTTGACGGAAAATAAAAAAAATCTATATTTGCCATATTTGCAAAACATGTTCTTTGATTATTTTATTTTTAATATGTTTGGCCAGATATTTTCTTTGTTGTAATATTGATGAGCTAATTTGACCTGATTTCTTTAAAAGTAAATTAAAAATGCATTTTTAATTTCTTCTTTCCCAACGTTTCGTAGATATTTTGTCTACTTTATCAAGGGAACGTCTATTTAATTAAATAAAAACATTATTTTTACAATATTCACATCAATGACAAATCATAATAAGTTTTTACTTACAATATTATTTCTATATTGATCTAAATCTTTACATTTATAAATGGAACATAAATATATTTTTATAGAAAAACACAAAAACATATATAACCACAAATTTAACATTTAAAAAAAACAGATAACTTTTAATGTCACAGTTTGTTGATGGCAACCAAATAGCATGAACTAATGTTGTTGGTGTCTTCCTTTAAGTTCATTGTCTTGTTTATATTTTGTTGTATTCGTAAGCTCTCAATGGTGTATCTCTTTTTTTCAATATGTTCCCTATCTAATATTTTGACTTTTTCAAAATCAGCTGTGTGTCCAGTATTTAATATATGCTGTGATAGTGCTGTTGTTTCTTTCTTTTTCGTTATGTTTATTTTATGTTCTCTCAGTCTTGTTTCTAGGGTTCTCTTCGTTGTACCTATGTAGATTTGTTCACAGCTTTCGTCGTTGTTCCCTTTACATTGAATTTCATAAACAACATTGCTTTGTTGTTCTTTTTCAATTGGCGCTTTTATATTTGAGAAAATTGTGCTTAATGTTCTGTTCGGTTTATAAGCAAAGCTAATGTTTTTGGACTCTATTGTTGTTTTTATGTTATTGCTGTCAGTTAAACCAGGAACATATTTTACACTGTAAAATTTTTTGTTTTTATTGGAGTTTTGGGTTTTGTTCAGATTAGTATTTTTATGTCTAATTTTTGTTGATACGTTTTCTATTAATTTATAAATAAGTTTTTGTGGAAAACTGTTATTTTTTAGTATTGTAACTATTTTTTGTTTGTTTCGGGTGTAAAATTGATCGTCACATATATTAAAAATTCTTGCTATGAATCCTTGAGCTGTGTTAATTATCTGACTTTTTGGTTGTGTTGAATGAAAATTCATCAACCTACCAGATGCAGTATCTTTTGCATACCAATCAAAAATAATTTTGTTGTCAATGTGGTGGAGTTCCATATCCAGGTATGCAATTTTTTTGTTACATTCCATTTCCATTGTGAATTGAATATTGGGGTGATAATTATTCAGAGTTGATAATATTTCTTCTCTGTCTTCTAAGTTGATTATAGCCAATATGTCATCTACATATTTTATTATGTATTTTATATAAATATTTTTCTTTTTCAATTCATTGATCGCATTGTCAAGTAAACAGTCAAGTATTATGTCGGCTATCGTTGGGGAGAAAGGGTTGCCCATTGGCATACCGAAGATTTGGTTATATAATTTATCGTCATATTTAAAATAATTGTTTTCATTAAGACAAAATTTTAATATATGTAAGAATTTTGAATAAGGGATTTTTGTGAAGTTTTTTATAATACTCCATTTGTTCTTTGATTATTTCTTTACATAATTCAAAAGGTTTTATCTGCCCGTACGTGCCCGTTTGGCTTCTAGAGGTAAAAAAGTTTAAAAAGACATGGTTGCAGAAGTTGTATGGCGTGCATCCCTTACATGTTTTGACTGACAGTAGTTTGATCTAATAGTTTGAAAATTGTATTTTAAGTCAGTTGTCTACCTGTGAGCCTCTGCCAAAGTCTACTCCCAATATTCTGTTACAGACACAGGATGCACAAAAAACTACTCATTGAAGTTCGCAGGTACGCACCTCACTTAAAAATTACTTTGGAGTACAAATGGTCAAGAACAATATTGACTTATGGTCCCTCCAGGTAGGCACAAATCTTATTTAGACATGAGCATAATATCAAAATTGCATAATTCAGCCTAAATCCATATGTATGCAGGGGACAGGTAAATTTTTAGGCATGGTAGCATAAGCCTATATATTGCAAAATAAGCATAATGCCTGGATTAGTCTACGACCGAAAGTTGGCGCAACAAGTACTGAAACCATGGCGTTAAACAATTTAAGTACTGAAAACATGGCGTTGAACAATTTAAAATTATTTGAACTGTTTAGTAGGTCAACCACACCAAAGTTTTTCACGGAAGCTGCTTTAGAAGAACTTGATAGCTTATACGGAAATATTGAGAGAAGCGAAATTATAAAAAATAATTTTTATCTAATATATGCAAATATTAAGGCAAAATGGGTGAAATTTAATCGAACCATTCAGAACTTCAACTCCAAATACGAGGACTGGCTTAATGAAGACACCATCCTGGATATATTGGCAGTAGATAAACCCACCACATCAACTAGAGGAGCAAAAGGAAGGCCAAAAAAAGTATTAAGGAGTGTTCAATTTTTACAAGAAAGAGGAAACTTGCCGATGCCACCAATGACTTGACCACGAAGCATTTATGGGACGCGCTGTCTATTAAATATACAAAGGATAGTGAAAGAGTTAGGTCGCAGATTACAAAATCTGCTGCTGATGCAAGCCCACTGCGACTAAAAAGTATTAAGGAAAGCATTCCCACGCCCACAAACGCACACATTAAAGAGTATGGTTCCGAAGAAGCCTTGGCCTTGTTTATGGACTTACAACTTTCCAAAGAAAAATATGAGATACTACGGGCATCCTTGATGCGACACGGGGCTGACGTTTTACCAGGATACAAGCATATTACGCAAGCCAAAATAAATTCACGACCACTGCATACGGAGTTTACGGAAGTCTCTGTGAAAGCCAATCGGCAGGATCTCATGGGCCATACAGCAAAACGGTTATTGGAGAGTCTTCCTGAAAATGAGGTGAAAATTCTTCCTGAGAAACTGACATTGATCAGCAAATGGGGCTGCGATGGATCATCCGGACAAAGCGTTTATAAGCAAAGGATATCTTCCGATGACGCTACAATATCGGACGGAAATATGTTTATGGCATCTGTTGTTCCATTGCGGCTAAAATCTAATGTTTCCCTACACTGGAAAAATCCACGTCCGTCATCAGTGCATTGCTGCCGACCAATAATGTTTCAGTTTGCAAGGGAATCGGCAGAACTCATAAGGACCACGGTGAAGGACATTGAAGAACAAATAAGCAAGATTAAGCCTACAAAGCTGCAAATTGGAGAAGGAAAATATATTGAATGCAATTACGAGTTCCACCTGACCATGGTTGACGGAAAAGTCGTAAACGAACTGACAGGAACAACCTCAACATTGTCATGCCCGATTTGCAAAAAGAGTCAGAAGAACTTTGGTAATTTAAACGATTCTACAAACGAGGAGAATTACGAATATGGAATGTCACCATTGCACGCAAGGATAAGGTGTATGGAGTTCTTGCTAAAAGTGGCGTATACCCTACCACAAGAGGAGGAAAACTTCGATGAAAATACATCAATAAAGGATAAGGAAAAGATCAGAAAGAAGCATATACAGGATGCTTTTTTTAAACAAGTTGGACTAAAAGTAGACTGTCCCGAGCACGGATACGGTATCTCAAATGATGGAAACACTTCTAGGGGATTTTTTGAAAATGATGAGGCAGTAACTAGAATCACTGGAATTGACAATCAAATCGTGAAAAGATTGGGGACGATCTTGAATGTTTTAAATTGCAAAGAAAATGTCAATTCTACAAAATATGGAGAATATGCATCGAAAACTGCATCTCTTTTAGCAGAAATGTATCCACAGAAGAAGTTGACCCCGACCGTCCATAAAATATTGGCGCATGGCAAAGATATAATTGAGTACCAGTCTTTGCCAATTGGAGAGCTTTCTGAAGAAGCACAGGAGTCTCTTAACAAATTTTATAAAAAATATAGATTGCAGAACACATTCAAAGCATCAAGGGTAAGGCAAAATGAGGACCTCTTCAACATGTTGGCAGCATCTTCCGATCCACTTATTTCTTCCCTGCGGCATGTGAAGTCACGAATAGAGTTAGAAAATAATTATAGTTTAGAAATGATTAGTCTTTTAGATATACCTTCTCTTACGAATTGTGATGAATATTTTACAGAAAATTGAAAAAATAAATTTTAAAAAGAAGTAATTTTTTTTTAATTTGTTGGGTAATAATTTAAAACATAAAACCCTAAAGAAAAAAAATAAAAACAATCTAAAAATGTAAAATAATTTTTTTTAGTTACCATAAAATTGATTTTTCTACAAATTTTAACTTTGATAACCCATAAGTAGGCCCCTACAAAGCGTAGCACCCAAACGCTCATTTCATAGGCTGAACAGTTATCTATCATATGCTGTTTAAACTGTTCAATTATGTTATTCGGTTCAAAAGATATGATTTTTGCAACGAAAAAAACTCAAATGGCGCCACTGTGCGACGCCAACCAAGTGACGCTTAACCATCAACCAATCAGAACGCTGCTGACGTGTGATTCATGCCTGTTGTCTGTTGGGATATATACAAATGGTTGGCTGTTGCTCGTTGGTATATATACAACTCTACGTATCGAGAACTCTAAACAGGGTGGTTAAAATAACTAATTTAAATTCAAATATGAATTAATATGTATATAAATATAAGCAAGGTGATAATCGAATATAATCGATACAAAAATAAGCTATAATGAAAATTATGGATGTCTTGCTGCTATTAATAGGGCAAAACTTATAACAGAATAGGTATAATAGTATTATTCTGTTAATAGTATTAAGCAACTATTCTAATAAAATTATACAATAATTATCTAAATGCAATAATAGGTATTGTAATATATAAAAAAATAGAAAATAATATACTAAGTTGTTGAGATGTTGTAGGTTAGTGTGGGCCAAAACGAGAGTCGACTTTTGTCCTCACAACCTTTGGATCATATGTTAATAAACTTAATATTATTTTTTGTAATCTCGTAGGTGATGAATGTAATGGCTTATTAAAAATGGATTCTAAGGGCTTATGGTCAGATTCTATGGTTAAATGCTTACCCCAGACATATATGTATATAACTTGCATCTACCTGGAGTTTAACATCTTCGTTGACGTCATATAGCTGCAGTTAATTTGTTTTAATTTATCAAATGCTTGTTGTTGTATTGTATCCCAATAAAATGAATTCGATTTCTCAAGTAAAGATCGCAACGGTGCTGTAATGTGTGAAAAATTTCTGATAAACTTACTTTAATATGTGAATTTGCCCAGAAGTCTTTGTAGTTCTTTACGATTTTTTGGCGGTTTAAGTCGGCTGACTGCTTCTATTTTTTCAGTGTCTGGATACATACCAGAGTCGCCAGTGATGTGTCCCAAGAACTTTGCCTTTTTTTTTTTGTTTAAATTCACATTTTTCTGATGTTGAGTTTGAAATTATTCAGGCTCCAAAATCAAATGTTTTTACTTTAAATATAGCAAAAACATTGGCACATTTGTTTCAAAAAATTGATCTATGTTCTGCATGACAGGTTATACAGCTGCTTCGGGAAGAGTAACCAACCCTCATCAGTAACCAAAAGCAGTAGACAGTTTGTTTGGTAAAACGTTAAATTCATATATATTTGCTGAAAACAACCAAATGAGAATTCAAGCCAAAGTTATACTATTTAAGCCTCTTCAAATATAACAAACTAAAATATAGAACAACTTTGAAACACATATGCTTTGTATACGAGTACTACAATATACATTAGGGTGTCCTAAAAAAATTATTTTTCGATGTTCATGGGTGCCCAAACATTTTTTGAAAGCTTATAGGGTAAAGTATTTTTTTGATTTTTTTTCAGTTTTTCGGAAGAGGTTTAGAGGTCGCTAAAGTCGAATTTTACCCAAAATCGGGATTCCCGGACATTTTTTGAGTTTTACTTATTACTTGCCCATAACCACGATTTTCTTTGTTACAAAGTCAATATTTTAAAAGAAGAATGTTCAAGCTTTACTTTTCTGTGTAGAAGTCGTAAGTTCCGGTAATTTTTTTTTGCTCATTTGGGTACCCTGACATTTTTCGTAAATTTTGCATAAATTTTGAAAGTAATGCTTTGTAACTTTTAAAATTTCTATCAAAGTTAAAAAAAAACTAATGACGCAGTTTAAAATGTGGATTAAGGCTGAGTCGTTTAAAAAAAAAAATTGAATTTGCTCTTACCGTTCCAAAGTTATACTCTTTACGCTTTGTACCCATTTTGTGAAATTAAAAATATTCTAAGGTGTTTTTGCCAGTTATGCATCGGATTTGTTTTGATGTTAGTTTTTATTTTCAAATATTAAATATGGGTGGTTCTGTTGCAATGAGAGTCAATATGGTAGATTTTGGAATTTTTTGCAACTCCCCCCAAAGTAGTAGAATTAAGCTGCCTCTTCTCATACCCAAAATAAATTAAAAAATTATTTTTTTTTTGCTTTGCAATTATTTATTAGAGCTTTTGCGATGTAGTCCTATGCCCTGCAATAAATTCTGAAAGTCTGTTTCAGAAGTTGCTAAATTTATATAAAAATGAGCCATGGCCACGCCGCGTTCTGCGACATCATTTACCACGTGCAATTGCTGAACTTTATTCTGTGCTTCACTAAAGGATTTGTTGTAATGCTGGCTTCGGATATTAAATCTTGAATTTGTTTATTTTTAAGCATGTTTTCGGATAATACTGCTTTTACTAATTCTTTGCCGCTACTCGGTACGTGTAGATTTCGGACCATTAAACGCAGCGTTTGATGTCGATACGTTCATCAAAAAACGGTAAAGCAGCCAACTTCGGGGATAGGTACCACTGGTGCCCCAGTAAAGTTTTCAACGTGGCGCGTGCGATTGATTCGTTAAAGCATTTTTAGTTATCCCATTGCTTCAATAAACTTAAATCATTGAGAGGAGCGTATCTAGGGCACTGGCATATGTACCAATTTTTGATGTATATTCTCCAAATAAATGCAGGAAATTCAAGCAAGGTGTCTATTTTTGAAGCGTTTATGAACGATTGTAGCTGGTTTCGAAAAATGCATATTTTTAATGAGTATATAATTGTCATCATCCAGCGTGCCCGATTAATGGCTCAAGGAGGTTTTATTGTCGGATGGGGCTCACATCTATCACCCAAAAATATAAGGCTCAGTTGAAGCAGTTCTTTGTAATCTTCTCTTGGTTGCATTTCCTCAAGCTGCGCTTTTATAAAATTTTTTACATCTTCGCGTATATATTTCGGCATTATTTTTTCAACAATTTTGTGGCTAATGCAGTCGGAAAAATTGCCCTAGTTAATGGACTCCCAACTTTGCTGAAAAGTGGAGAAGACTTTGTGGTGATGTTGTCTGTTGTTCAATATCAAGTGCCTTAAACGCTGATCCTGCAACAAGCTCCAACATATGATGACGGCATGCTAAAAATATGAGGTATTTTTTAATTTTTGGCAAAGTAAAACACATGCCCCAATTCGGCATCCTGTATTGGAACTAGTTGTGTTTGCACACATAAATTTAATACTCTCAGTTAAGTTCCAGGTTTTTTAGCATTTGAAACACTGCCTCGGCTTGATGTTCTCCCCTTCCGGAAGAAAGTGGTACTACTCCCAGAAGCTTGGAGTCGAAATATCTGGTTGTACTAATTGAAAGCCGATCAATTGTTTTCTTTTTTTAAATCGGGCATTATCTTATCCCAATGCACTGTAATGAAATTGGACGCCTTAAACGATTTCTTAATAGACTCTGCGGCAATCATTCGCTGTTCCTAACGTTTCCTTCAAATTGAACTCTTTGAGCATGCAGCTTTTGGTCTGCTGTGTTCAGGGTCTGAGCAGGAATTCACTACACGTGCGGCTTTGCGGCAACTAATTCCAGTTCTGTCCAGACCTGCACAAAGCTGTTGCTTATTTGAGGCTCATTCTCATATAAATGTAACAACTTCTGAAACAGACTTTCAGAATTTATTGCAAGGCATAGAACTACATCGCAAAAGCTCTAATAAATAATTGCAAAGCAAAAAAAAAATATTTTTTTAATTTATTTTGGGTATGAGAAGTAAGCTGCCTAGAGTTTGGGGGAGTTGCAAAAAATTTCAAAATCAACCATATTGACTCTCATTGCAACATAACCACCCATTTTAATATTTGAAAAGAAAAAATAAAAATTAACATTAAAACAAATCCGATGCATAACTGGCAAAAACACCTTAGAATAATTTTAATTTCACAAAATGGGTACAAAGCGTAAAAAGGGTATAACTTTGGAACGGTAAGAGCAAATTCAATAATTTTTTTTTGATGACTCAGCCTTTATCCACATTTTAAACTGCGTCATTAGTTTTTTTAACTTTGATAGAAATTTTAAAAGTTACAAGGCATTACTTTCAAAATTTATGCAAAATTTACGAAAAAATGTCATTAAGGGGACCCAAATGAGCAAAAAAATTACCGGAAAGTAAAGCATGAACATTCTTCTTTTAAAATATTGACTTTGTAACAAATAAAATCGTGGTTATGGGCCAAGTAATAAGTAAAACTCAAAAAATGTCCGGGAATCCCGATTTTTGGGTAAAATTCGACTTTAGCAACCTCAAACCCTCTTCCGAAATATCAGAAAAATACTTTACCCTATAAGCTTTCAAAAAATGCTTGGGCATCCATTTTTTTTTTTTTTTGGACACCCTAATATATGTACATGTTTGTTTTTGTCTTGAAAAGAACAAGAAAAATAATTAGTTTTTGCTAAACTTACATTAGCGTTAACGGCGTGCCCTCCGTATTTTTAATTTTATTATTTTCTATAAAAATAAAAATCTTATTTTCGATCTTTATCATATTAATGGCTGAGTTTTAAATTATTCAGGCTCAAGATCAAATGTTTCTACTTTAAATAAAGCAAAAACATTGGCACATTTGTTTCAACAAATTTATCTATGTTCTGCATGACAGGTTATACAGCTGTTTCGGGAAGAGTCACCAACCCTCATCAGTAACCAAAAGCAGTAGATAGTTTGTTTGGTAAAAAGGTAAATTCATATATATTTGCTGAAAACAACCAAATGAGAATTCACGCAAAAGTTATACTATTTAGCCTTTTCCAATAGAGCAAACTAAAATATAGAACAACTTTGAAACAAATATGTTTTGTATACGAGTACACATTGCATACTACAATATACATGTTTGTTTTTGTCTTGAAAATAACAAGAAAAACAATTAGTTTTTGCTAAACTTGCATTTAGCGTTAACGGCGTGCCCTCCGTATTTTTAATTTTATTACTTTTTATAAAAATAAAAAAAAATCTTATTTTCGATCTTTATCATTTTATTGATTGAGTTTGAAATTATTCAGGCTTTCACATTTTTCTTTATTTAATTTTAAACCATTTGTCTCAATAATTTTTAAAACTTTTGCTGTAGTATTACGCAATTCTTCTAAATTGTTAGCATGTATCAAAATATCATCGATGGCAACCTTTACATTCGGTAGTGAAGAAAAAAGTTGCTGCATTAAACTCTGCAAAACTTCGGGCGTTGATGATATGCCAAAAGGCAGCCTTTTGCATGAATATCGCCCCAAGGTGCTGAGAAGGTAAGTATTGGCTTTGTTCTATCTGATACCGGGATTTGCCAGAAACCTCTCTTGCAATCTAAAGTTGTGAAAAACTTAGCACCCTTAAGTTGAGCAGAAATTTCTTCAAGTGTATTTATCGGATAATAACGACGTTTTATGTTTTTGTTCACACTTGTCGGATCCATGCAAATTCTTATTTTATGGTTTTTTTGTACTACAATCATTGCAGACACTGCAGGAGTTGGTAAATTTGTTGGCTCTATAACATTCATTTCGACCATTTTGTCAAGTTCTTTTTTAACTTGATCTCTAATTTTGAATGCAATACGTCTCGCTGGAATTATCGAATTTGGGTTTTCGATCAAATCAATGTCGTAAAGAAAATTTTTTATGCACCCAAGGCCGTCGAAAAAACTTTCATTTAAATGGAGCTCATGCATCCTTTTCACTAATTGTAGTTTTTCGCAACCCTCTGCACCCAGAATCGGTTTCACATTTTCGCTTATGATTTTGAAATTTATTTTACACAACTTTTGTGCTATTTTGCAGTTTAATAAAACTTCTACTACAACCTTAGGTGAAACGAAACCAAATGTTTTGTTCTACAAGAGTGTATTGTTATTCCATTTTTAAAATAATTTATCTCGTCGATCGATAACATTTTTTGACAAAACATTACATTACCGGTGCACGGTATCCAATTTTATTTTGTATTTCTCGTTACCAATCATTAAATTTTCTGTAAAGGTATCTTCTTCCTTTCTGTTGGAATTCATAACACATCCAATGAACAGTTCAGGATCACGCAAGAAGCAACATCCCTGTTTTTGTAAAAGTTCTTGTTTACTTTAATTTTGCACATAGTTTCGTAATGATTTTTCTTTTTACATTTTTTACATATGTGGCGAAAAGCTGGGCAACTGCATATAGCATGACGACAATACGACAATCAAATGTTTTTGTACTTTCAAATTTGCGGACTTCATTTATGTTTTTATCATTTTCATTATGTATTTCGCCCGTTTGTTTCTGTGCTAATTCGGTTGCTTGACAAACTTTAAGAGCTTTATCTAATGAAATGTCTTCTGACAATAATTTGGTGCGAAGAGAATCACATTTTATACCCTAAACTAGTTGGTCTCGTAGAAGACTACTCTCTAATTGCTTGAACTCACATTTTTGTGCTTGAATCCTTAGCCGTGTTACGCACTTATCTATAGTTTCGCCATCATTCTGCACAATTTTGAAAAATTTATGTCTTTCGAATGTTAAGTCCAATCTTGGGGTAAAATATTCTTAAAATTTCGTTTTCACATCTGCAAGTGTTTCAGTTGTTGTAACTGGCAAGAAGTTGTATATTTGAATAGCTGAATACCCAACAGCGGACATGAACGTAGCAAATTGTATATTTTACTTCAAAGTATTCGTATTGCTGCTTCCACAATTTCCACTCCTTGGCCATGTCTTTATCGTGTTCGATTACCAGTGGCTTTGGTGGCCGCAGAAAACTGCACGGATCCGCCATTTCTAACAAGGAAAAAAAATTACGCAAAATTAGTTTGTTTTTAATATATTTTCCTACTTATTTAAATTTTAATTGAAGATGGTTCGATCCAATTTTCTCACGACGGGTTTTCGGCACCATGTAAATAATAAACGCTGATTTATTATTTTGATATAACAAATATTATCTTTATTTGACAAATGCGATAGTGTTCTGTGAGAAGTAATAAGATATGCGTTCATTGAAAAAAGTGTGAATATACATATGAAAGAGACCAAAGACAATACACAGTAGTGTTCATTTGGTAGTAAGAGCCAATAATAAAAATACGGAGTTGGACAAATGTGAAGGATCACCTTTTCACCGTTTATCAGGAGAAGTGTTCGGCAAATTGTGATTCCCTCCACTTCCTCATTTTTTCTTTGATGTATCCTATTGGAACACCAAAGAATGGTTCCGGACCATTCTACCATGCTGCCTAATTGGTTCAGCACTTCGATGCAATCCAAAACAATTTTAGACGTCACGCTGTAGGATGTAATTGCCTTTTGTGCAGCCTGAATGTGGGATAGTATATAAATGAGTGCCCTTTTTGTCTCTCTTCTTAGACATTCATTCACGCATATATAAATATCGGAAACCTCCGCTTGGAAAATGGATGGTATTTTCTCATGGTTAATGAAAGTTGGAAATCGGGACCGAATGTGCCCGCGCTCGTGTCCCCGTTTAATTGTTTTGAGCCATCTGTGAACGACACCTGAGACTGTTCTGGTTTCCAGGTCATGTTGGTCCATAAGCTCCGTTTCAATATTATTGTTTTAAATTCTCTGGTAAATATCTTTTCTGGTAGCATTTTGTCCGTGACTCTCGCCACCGGGTTGTTAATGAAGAGCCTTGCGACTCTCATGTGACCTTTTAGGTCACCGTTCTTCATGCTACCAGAATCCTGAGGTCGTACGACACTCATGCACGCATCTTCGATGATCGAAATATGCAGTGGTGTAATGTTAAACATGACGCCGTTAGCATCGTTCTGTTTGCCCCAGTGATACCAATGCAGGCGTTGCGGCATTGTCGATTTATTTTGTTTATTTAGTTGTTCATAAATGTATACGCTAAATACAATTGTTAGGCTATAGCAAGGTAGGCCTTAAAAGCTAAGAAGTTTAATTAGTTATTTATTGTTCGGTTTAAGATCATGTATAAATTTTCTAATGAAAGAAAGATAATAATTTTTGTAATGTAAGAGAAATATTGGAAAAAATTGAAGACAGCGCTAGATGTAGCAGCTACTTTCGACAAAGCGACTTGTTCATCTTCAGCATCCTTCTGCCTATTACTCCAACTTATGCTTAATCAACTATTTAACTCAACATTAGAAAGAAAAGAACATCAGAAATGTTTTTTTCTTTTTATATACGAAAGTTTGTACGAACAAGCTGAGCTTTTCCAATTTTTAGCTTTCTCTACATTAACATAGTCAGATCAATTACAAGTTTTGTAATGTGAACAGCTCTTTGTTTTTGCCATTGCCCTCTAGATCGAACTGTAATGGCATGTGGAATCTTAACATATTACACAAATGCATTGTACCTCATGTATTGTATGTTATTGTTATGTATTGTTGATCTGTATCTAGCGCTGTCTTCCCTAAAAAGCGAACCATAAATTTTCTGTTGGTCATAAAGTTAACTATATAATTTATAATTTTTGGTCCAACTTTCCATGATATAAGTTGGTCTATTACCGTATGGATTCCTTTTTTGTCGTATGATTTTACAATATCAAGCGACACTGTGGTGAGGTGATTTTTTGAAGCTACACTAGCTCTGTTCGTTTACTTTCCCAGTAAAAACCGAAATTTCAGAGAGTAAGAAAAACAACAACGAAAAATTAGTTCTCAAAAACATAAATATCCAAAATAGCAATTTGTAAGAATTCGCAAGTTCATATGAACAGCTGATTGTAAACACATTTGAAAGTGAAATAGTGAAACTCTAAATTAAAAAAAAATCGTGTGAGTCCGATCACAGGGGAGATGTGTAAACATCTACTAATTAAAGATTTGTTATGTTACTTTTTTAAAATCAAACAGAAAGCGTCATCTATGTATCACTTATAGCAAACAACTGCAGGGTCTCTGGTTATACTTGTTGGGTTGTTGAATTATGTATATGTTATACGTTTATATTGTGAAATTTTTAACGTTTTACAGCAAAGGGTTGTTGAATTAGCTGAAACAATTTTGTATCATAATTTTTTTACCAATACAATCATAAGTCACACCGATTTGTCCTATGGGTCGCTGTTTTTGTGATTGTGTATTGTGAAATAGAAATTTACCCCCCTGCGCGTATAGATGTTTACCTTAATTAGAAGAATTTATTTTATTTAGTCATTACCTATTACTTTTGAAAATAAACATTTATTATGAATGAAATACATATATTTTTTGGTAGGAACCCCTTTTAAAAGTTTAAAATTAATTAAATCTGGTTATGTGAATATTTACTTACTTTTTCTATCATTAATTTCCTAAGAATTATTATTTAAAATTTTTGCTTTATTTACCACAAAACTCAATCATATGTTTTTTAAACATATTCTTTTTCTTGCTTGCTAATTCTTAATGGCAAAAATAGCTTTGTTCGTTTACGCGATAATTTGTAACAATTTGTAAAAATTATCACAAAATTTACTGGATTCTGTTCGGTTACTTCAAAAACCCAGTAAAAGAAAGCAAATGATAGCGTAAAGTAACAGTTCATTTTTTGAAAACTTGCTAGTTTTTACTGGATATATTTTATAGAATTCAATCTTTTATAAATTAATATGTACACATTAGGGTGGTTCTTCATTATATGAAGGGGAAAAAAGTGTTCGAATTTATAGTCTCACCCCCCTAGAAGTTTGCGAATAGCAAAAAAACTGAGAAATACAAAGTTTTGGGTCAATCAAAAAAATATGACTTTTTTTCAGATTTTAAGAAAATATCGTTCTATATTTTAGTTTTTCGACAAGTTTTTATATAAATCGATTTTCAAAAAGCTATATAACTCCAAAATCGAATAAAAACTCGCCAAGAAATTGCAAACGCTCCAAACCACTATTGGGCCAAAAAACACTAGGTCATGAATTTTGATGGCCCTTTTTCAACTTTGAGAAATTCATTAAAGCCTTAATATGAAGTATTGTTTTATTATCACGTTGTTAACCTATTGCGCAATGAGACCGAAAATGGGTAATTTTTTTGATAAAATTTTGACAACTCCTTATTCAAGTTTTAAAAAAATTTCTTAAACAATGGACCAGGCACTATTATGTTTTGTTAAATTCATACTATATATTAACTGTGTGAATTTTTAAGTAAATCTCTCTGCTAGAAATTTTTTAAAAGGATTTATTTTTTGTGGATTTCGGGAAAAATTAGATTTTTGTGAAATATTGAGTAGATGTACTCTTTCTTAATACTTTGTATCAAAAATTAATTAGTTTTCTGGTTAATACTTGAACACTTTTTTATTAAGGGCCACCCTAATGTACATACATACATTTTATCAAAATGTAACATTTAAATTTATTTCGGTATATTATCCGGACCAACCGGAGGTTCTTTACAATTTTTTCGTAAGATTAAATGTTTTTATATGCGGGTGCTTCTGTTTATAGCCAACGAACGGGTCGTCCCTAACTCCTCAGAGTTTATTAAAAACTAGTACAAATATTGTACCTTATTCCTGTAAGAAATATTAAAAAACAAGACCCCTGGCAGTTATGGTTCCCGAAAATTGGAGGCGCCAGAATTGCTTTCGCGTTAGTTTGCTCAACCTTTGGCCGCCATGCAAGAGCGGAGTAAGTAACCATTGGTTTCATGACAGTTTTAAATGACCAGTAGATCATATGGGGCTTTAAACCCCACGTTCTACCAAATAGTTTTTGACAGAACCCTAGTGTCAAGCCTTTCAGACTTGGTTTCGTAAGGTAGAGTTTCCTTCGTTTAGTGAAGGGTATCAGTGTGGTCTTTGATGTGTGGTGTATACATACTGTAGGGCATTCACATAGTGCATGAATGCTGAGTATATAATGCCTTTACTTGAGTAATGTAAAACTGCTCAACTTAGAACTACTTGATATACATGTGTTGACCGTGGTGTTCTACATAAACATTGCAATTGATAATACGCGTGTTGACCTTCTACATAAACATGGCAATTAATGAGTGTGTGTGGCATAACCCAAGTAATAAGCAAACCCAAAATACCAATAAACAAAAGGGTTTCTAATTTCAATGTATGTTTTGTGTACTTGACACATTTGATCACCCTGTAGATATTTGATACATGTGTATCAGACACGTGTGTCACAAAAACATTTAAGAAAATATTTTAGTATATAAGATGTAAATATTTTAGTTTTAAGATCAGTATTGAATGAGTAGTAAATTAAAAATCAACATGCTCACATATAAGCATAACTATGTATTACTTTCATTTTACAATAAAAATAAAAACACTAAAAATCAATAAAACAAGAGAAGGAGTTTTATTACAACCATCCTCTCCAAAAGTCAGCTTCTTTACACGGCGATCTTTACATGTCGATCCTCTTAATCCATCTTCTTTACAATCCAACCTCTTTTCAGATGGGTTCATAGATAACCCTTTGTTCTGAACCAATTGAGGGTATGATTCACAGCCTACTGCATGCGCTCCGATATAATGTGCTCTCGTCAAAGCCGGTGACGGAGATAACAAGACCGTCTGCATAGCCGACGGTTCTTAATCCTAAGTTGTTAAGTTCCCCCAGGAGCTCATCTATGACCAGGGTCCAATGCAGTGGCAATAAAACGACTCCCTGAGGACAACCCCTGGTGACACTTATGGTCCTAGATGTACTGCATATGTAAATTGTGATAACCCTTGAGTTGAGCATCTCTAGGGTCCAATTAATTATGACTGGAGAAATATTCTTTCTCAACATGGCCTCTTCAATTTTCTTATTAGACGTATTAGCGAAGGCGCCCTTTATATTAATGAAAGCACAGAGAGATATCTGTTTGGCTCCAAGAGCCTTTTCTATCATTGTAACAACATTATGGACAGCTGATTCCGTAGATTTACCTTGTTGGGACGCAAACTGTAGTTCATGAATAGGTTTGTGTGCCAGATAAGTGTCCCTGATATGATGGTCCAGAAACATGCCAGTTTGAGATGGCAAAAGATAGATTGGAACTAGTCAAAGTAAGATCTAAAACTTCTGTTCTAATTGAATTCCTAAATGTCGGTTCGTAACTCCTGTTTGCAGTATTTAAATTATACTTACAAATATATTCAAGAAGATACTCACCCCGTTTGTTTATATCACATGGTTTATATCGTATGGTGGGCGTTGGCATCGGCTGCAATCTGATGCAGCTTAGACTTCGTGCCTGGCAATATTCCACAAGGGCATTGTATTCTTTGGTTAGTGCTGTCTCTGCTTCGCCTGGTAGAGAGGCAGAGGCCGGCACTACCTCATGTTCGCCAGCAAGAGAGGGCACTTTAGCCCGAATGGCGACCAGATCCCCTGAGACGAATTCTGAAATTGGAAAAAAAGTTTCTACTTCTAACAATCAGGGCCGCTCTGGGTCTTGGTTGGCGATAATCGTATATAAGCTTACCTTGGTTGGCGTTGAGCCGTTTAATGACTCCGTCATTTATCCATGGTTCCAGGATGAAGGCTATATCCAGGACATCAGTAGTGAACCTTCGGCTGATCACATGAGATGCAGCCTTGGCATGGTTAAGGTTCACTTGTAGGCACTTGAGTTTTATCTTTTATGATTGTCTTTGGAGGAAGGCATTATGATCGTGACGGTTTAGAGGCCACCTTTCTGCCTCGATTGGAATTAAGGAGAGCTGCTTTTTCGGCTGATCTCTTACATTTACGTCGTCTAGATGACGGCCTGTCGTGAGTTTTTGTATCAGCTTTCTTTTTGAGCGGGGGCCTGAACGAACGAGACTTGACAACATCTTTTGAACAGCTGGGCGTTACATCCAATTTGGAGTTCTGGGAGGCTCCTGTTTGGTGTTTGGCTACAGTTGTAGTTAAGGTTGTCTTTGTCTCATTGGCTATGTCGTGCTTTGCCTCATTTTCTGGACGAGTGGGTCTTATCAGCACTGATCCATACCCATAATTTAGGCGTTTGAAACCTACTGCTGATATTGGGTCGATGGAAAGGGTGAGTTCCATCACACTCCTGGACGTGTCCGCCTTTTCGGTTAAATATCCCACAAAAATTTGTGCCTTAGTCGTCTTCTGCGACCACTTTAATACGGCATTTCTCCATGGCTTTAAATTCAGGACGTGAGTTTTGAGCCATTGTGCGTATCGTTGTCCCGACAGACGAAATTAAGCCATCCTGGTATAAAGGAGCAGCCAGAAAACCGGCTTAACAGACCCTTTTTTAGCTCCACTATCTTATTTAGGACAGCTTTTTGTATCAAATGAGCATTTGACTATCTGGTATTCGGGAAATTGGACGAAATTACGCCAATTTTTGCCGATTTGCCTCATTTTCTGGACGAGTGGGTCTTATCAGCACTGATCCATACCCATAAATAGGCGTTTGAAAGCTACTGCTGATATTGGGTCGATGGAAAGGGTGAGTTCAATCACACTCCTGGACGTGTCCGCCTTTTCGGTTAAATATCCCACAAAAATTTGTGCCTTAGTCGTATTCTGCGACCACTTTTAATACGGCATTTCTCCATGGCTTTAAATTGAGGACGTGAGTTTTGAGCCATTGTGCGTATCGTTGTCCCGACAGACGAAATTAAGCCATCCTGATATAAAGGATCAGCCAGAAAACCGGCTTAACAGACCCTTTCTTTAGCTCCACTATCTTATTTAGGACAGCTTTTTGTATCAAATGAGCTGTTCATTTGACTATCTGGTATTCGGGAAATTGGACGAAATTACGCCAATTTTTGCCGATTTTATTGCATCTTTAAAAGATGAAGCCATCTTTTGCTGTGCGGCTATTGGCAGCGCTGGGTATGGTACTCCCGAGGTGCCACTTACAGCAGTGCATGTGTTGCTGGTGCGTTTTGGTGGGTGTCTGGTATTCGGTGGAGTGGATCCATCTGATCCAAGGACAGTATAATATAGAGGATGTGCAAACTGGTTGGCCTGTGTTAAAGCCAAAAAATTTAATAGGGAAAATATGGTGCAGGCTTGCAGTTGATGTGTATAAAGCCTGTTTTTATGAATCTAAATATTTAGAAATATTGCTGAGCCAAAAAAATTGTGGAACATATAATATATGGATTATAGAAAGAATTCTAATATAAATGGAATTATGAATTTTGTTGTTATTTTTTGTTAATAGTACATATGAATTTTTTGTATAATTATTAATGTTATTGGAAAAAAAATAAATAAATAAAAATTAAAAAAAATAAATAAAATTGATAAAATAAAGTATATATTATAGGATAATTTAGTGGTACTTGAACATGGACGAAAAAGTTTTGGCGCCAGCGCTCTATACACTCGACCACCAAAATGTTGACGGCCTTCGGCTATTATATTATTTGTATTTGTTATTTTTATATTAATACAGCAAAATATATATGAAGAAAATTCATGCCAAGCAATGCAGGCATAAGCAAAACAAATGAAGCCAGTAAAAAATTTAGCCATTGGAAAAAAATGAAGAGATTTATAAGAGAGAAAAATCGTTTGCATAATGCACAACCATACATATGAAATTTCTTGTTTTCCTTTTGAAAAATATTTACATATAAGAAAAATTAATAAAATTACGAAAAAAAATCAACATTTACGCGAAAAATCGTAATATTAAAAAAATTATATTTGAATTTTGAAAATTAATAAAATAATCGCAAATAAATTTTTCTTTTGCTTTAAAATAATATAAAAAAACATTTGCATGACATACTAGAAAAAGAAAGAATTATTTAAAAATTTTATTTCGAAAATTATATAAATATAATATAAATTAATTAAATAATCCTTCATTTATCAATTGATTAAATTGTTAAATTTTGATTGTTTAGGTTTATGATCATTGTATTTTATTCCCAAATTTTCATGATATCTCTGCATTAGTTATTTCGACGACACAAACAAAAAGGTTTCTATGAGTGCTTGCATTTTTATACTAAATCGTTACTAGTTATCACAATTCAACAACTCCTCGTAGGCCAGTGGTTAGAGTTGCTGCCTTCAAGTTCTGTGGTTGCTGGTTCAAATCACGTTAGCATCTTAAAATATCTTTTTGATGGAAAATAAAATTCTAAAAGAATAAGAACAAGAAAATATTGAAAACTCCAAATTTTTAATTTTTCAACAAGTTTATCAATTGCAGTGTATTGCCAAATTTCAAAAAGATATTATAATTATTGAAATTGTAAAATTTTTTTTAAAAAGAAAAAGGATATTTTTATGAAAAATTATAAAGAGTTATAATTACTGAAAATTATATAAAGAAAAAAAAGGAAGGAAAATTTTTTTTGTCAACAGAAAACTGTAACTAAGCAACTATAATGGGAATAGTATCGAAGTTTTTGAATTTATGTTTTATATTTTACCCTCATTGTGTTATATCCCAAGCTCTGTCCAATTCTATATATAGCACCTGGAATATGTGTACTATAAGTTGTACATACTAAGCTACATTTAACACTTTGAAATTTTAAGTTTTTTTATTCTCGCAACAAACGTTGGAGCCTTCCACACCTTTGGAGAAGGCTGGATTATAAACGGTTATCTGAGCATCGTACATGTGATACAACTGGAGAAATTCGAAGAAATGCTTTGGACAACTGCTGATGTCTTCACTACTACAACGAAGGACGAAAAGGGCAGAGAAGTGTTCGAATGTCGACTCTAAAAGGCACACGACCGAATGACAACGATAAAAGGTATCACAAGAAATAAAAGATCCATAGAGTGGATCGGCTCTGCCTGGAAATGGATAGCCGGAAACCCAGATGCAATGATTGGAACAAAATACTGGAAAGCCAACAAAGACTAGTTCAGAACAACGAGCAACAATACGTTGTGAATAATAATCTGTTTGGCACAACAAACGATTTGGCGAAAAAAAATGAATGGCCTCATCGACAGATACAACAATAAAATAGTCAAGTCAGAATCGGACGAGATAGTGCATGAAGCCTTGAACCAAGTAATCGCGATCAGAGAAGATATCGGAGAAATTATACGAGCATGTCAACTTGCTAAAGCGGGCATCGTCAACACTTATCTACTGATTATGGAAGAAATTAATAAGATTGTTTCCGAGGTTGAGTCGCTCCCATACGAAAACGAGATCGAGGCCAGAGAGTATGGAAAACCAAGTATATTTTTGAATGGTACATCACTATTATACGTAGTATCAACAATGAAAGTGGAGATATAAATAAAATTCTCCTGAGACCAGCTATATCCCTAAACCGCCAAATTGACTTGAAATACCACAAGGTACTGTTGAACCACGAGAACATTTATGGCATCAGGAATTGCTGCTCATCGCTCAACAATGTTACAATTTGCACTTTGAAGCAATTGGAAAGACTCTAGGATGAGGACTACCTGTCGAGAATTTTGAGGGGTATCAACGCGAACTGCACATTCCGTTCAATTGAGGAAACCACAGTGGATCAAATAGAGAGCGATCTTATATACGTAACCAACTTCAAGGGCAACGTTTCATCGGAGGCGAACACTGTGAAGATAAACAAAACATATCTTATACGAATCTTCAATGAAACAGTTATAGTCAGAGAGAAGAATTTCACGAATAAAAGAATCTCAGGCCGACAGGCGCTTCCTCCCTTATTGACGAATGCGTACGAGACAAAATCGACACGAAACTACTGCGTGAACTCTACGTAAAGAACATCGAGCATATTCGAGATTTAATTGACCATGTAAATCTGTCTCTTGGGTCAAACGCTGCAATTTTCTTGCGTATCGTTGCAACGAAAATCATCTTGATTGTGATCTGGAGGAAAATATTCGGTCATATCACCATGCTAGCCCTAAGTCCTACCGACGATCTGAACAAAGCCGCTAACTCATCAACGGGACGCTGATTTTTAAGGAGGGGGGAGTTAACACCTTGCACGTTCCCAATAAATTTTTTAAACAACATTATGGCCAATACGCGATATCTTGACTCAGCGAATACCACAGACAGCGCGTGTTGTAGTTAACACCCCGCGCCCACCAGTTTGCCTACCAACATACCACGATGGCACATGTGCAATGTGACACCTGTATTTTTTTGCACACATAAAGCTATTAGGAAATCATGGGAATAAAGCAAGTTATTGTTCCCATTAAATTAAGCTAGCATTAGCAAATATTTGCACACGAAACTATTGTGAAACTATGGTATGTTATGGTTCCCATAAAATTAAGGTTCCCATTAAAAAGAGTAAGCAAAATTATAACTTTATTTTTAATTATATTAGCATACAGAAGAAAATATTTCTTCAGTTCAATTCTAGGCCTCAAGTTGTTAAAAACAATAAATTGTATTCTAACTAAAATCGTGTAGTGTTTTAAATTGTGAAAGGTGAGTTGGGCCAACAGTAGTAATTTTTTTGACGCGTGTGTAAAGATACGCTTAACTGATCTCAAACAAAATAAACAAAGGCAAATATTTAATTCGCATTAATTATAATACATTTTTAAGATTTATATTTAATTTCGGGACGGCGGCAAACGCCATTCCCGGACTACCAAAAATTTTATGCACGAGTTATTCACATTAGGAATAATCGCGGAGCTCAGCTCAATCGATGTGCAATGATCAAGCCTTGCCCTGGGAAACATGTATTCATGCTCTTCTTAGCACAAACGCTATTCCCGACCACCAAAAATTTTAGGCACGAGTTATTCGCATTAGGAATAGTCGCGGAGCGCAGCTCAATTGAAGTGTAATGATCAAGCCTACTTTTGGGAAACATGTACTCGTGCTTTTCTTAGCACAAACCGAACTTCTTATGGCACATTAAAAATAAACTAATTGAGTACTCTTCATCATTAAGCTGTATTATAATACTATTTTCTTATTTTACTGATAGCTTGAAAACAAAGTGAACGAAATAAAATTGAAATTGTGCAGATTTGTTTACTAAAAAAACTTGTTTCTACAGATAGTGACTAAAACCCCAGTAAGCATCTTATGACTCCTCTGCGCTATTAAATAGTCATAAATACACTTTTTTGCCGATAACAGAAGTTTCTTTTGTAGGGAGAAAATGTTACCTTACCCGCGACTCTTCTTGAGAGTCCTTCTTACCCGCTTTTCTGATCACTTTCGACTCATTTTGGAGTAATATTTAATGTAATTTTTCTATAAATCACTTTTTAAGCGTAAGCAAAAATCTTTTTCGAGCCTTTTTCTTATAGCACATGTGATTAATCAGTTGTTAACCATCAAAAGTGCTCGAAGAAGACATCATAAGGTGATTTTTGTTAAAACAATCTTCGAAATGATGACTGGAATGCATATATTTTTATTTACACACGTACATATCCATATCGACACCAGGGAACCGAACGAAAATACTCACCAAAGAGTAAAAGTAAGCCACAATATCATTCAGTATTATGAAAGCTTTTGAACAAAGCAGCCCTATGGCCCAATTCACACCACGATTTTTGACGATGTCGTTTTTCTTAATTCTCTTTTGAAGCTGCTACCAAAAACCTATTGCATTCATACGATGATTTTTAGTTTCATGTCTTTTTTAAATATGCTTTAGTTTATTTTTCGCATTAAGAATAATATAAAAAATATATGAATTGATCTGAATTCAAATTATCTTTTTTGTTCTTCAATTTAATTTATTTATTTGTTAAATATTATTTAGATTATTTCATTATAACATTAAATCTTTTTATAATAAATAATTTATCATAATTTTTCACATTATATACAAAAACCTATTTAATATTTGAATTATTAAGAGTAGAATGTTTAGAATATCGAATCAAATAGCAGAATCAATATTTAAAAGTTTTAAGCTAAAACATATTCAGTTTAAAGAAATTATGCATATAATAAATAAAAAAATAAATAAAATTGTAAAATTCTTACATTTATTACGTACACAGAGAATATTTACAGCAACGCACAATTTTTTTGTTTTATCAAAGCTTATATTTTTAAATAGATTTTTAATAAAAATAAAGCAATCAGTTATTTCTTTTTTTTTTAAGGCGCTAAATGAAGCGGAGTGGCTGGTGTGTAACAATGTACTAAAATGGTAAAGGCATTTTTTTCAATTGCTGATACTTAACCTTTTAATTCTAATACCACTTGAATTTAAATTTAATTGTTTTTTTTTACCAGTATTTTTTATAGTTATTTATTGCGGTTTTTTTAACAATAATAGTTTTTTTTTAAGAGTTAACTTCGATCTGAAAAGTTTCATTATCTTTTTTATTATTGGAGTAGAAAAACTGTTAAGATCCCTTCATAAGAGACCAAAGATAAATACTTTTTTCAATGCAGCCGACATTTGAATACCAATGTCAAAGTTAAGGATCATATTTTGCAAAAATTATGCGATTTTTAACAAATACATTCAAAATAGTTTTTACTAAAATTTTTGGCAGTTTTGCCTTGTATCAGTAAAATGTTCAGATATTAACTTAAAAAACAAAAACAATCTGTTAAATATTTTTATCAGAATTAATTTAAAAACACAAAAATAGATTTAATACAATAGAAACAAGAGTTCAAAGTTGGTCTATGCGGACTCATAAATGTGCCCTATACTAGTAGTTTTGGAAAATTATAAATAATTGTAAAAAATAAAATGCATCTTTATATTCCGAGAAAAATTTGCATACACCTAAACCGTTTCATCTCTTAAATGAACATTTTATAAGATGTTTTTACGAAAAAAATTTGTTGCAAAAATAAACATCAAAACAATTAGAGGAAAATTGTTATGTACATAAAATAAAACCAAACCCGGTGTTCGATTATTCTCAAGATCAAAAATTATAGAAGCTTTCCAAAAATTTTGTACATCATTTTTATTCTTATTTCTAGGCTTTATAAGCTTTAATATAACTAAAAATAATTCACAAAATAAACCATTGACCTGGTTAAATTTAGAATAATATTGTTTGTAATTATCTGGATCATGTTAGTATTTAAAATGGGATAAATCGGGCATCATTGTGCCAATATATGACCTAAAATATGTAGACACCTCCATAAAAAAGAAAGTGCTGAAAATTCTGAGTATTTGTTGTAATAATTTAGTATTAAGAAGTCCAGATATTAATGTAAACGTAAAACCTAGGTGTAGGGTATCCAAGATTCAGCAAAGCCGAATTTAACACTTGTTTTTACTTAAAATTTTTAAATAGAAAAGTTGCCTTTTTCTAATTAAAAATTACTATAAATAATATGGTCAAAAACTATATATAAAATTTTAGCGAACTACCGATAAACCGGTAAAACGGGTTTCCTAGCCCTGTTAAAAACTCTAAACAATCATGGTAACATTGCTGGTCTGACGAACGGTCTTATGACCGTCCGTTTAAAAAATATTTTATTTCATACCACAATGAAAGAGTGGTTGTATTGCTAGCTACACACCAGGCAATGGTTGCTTCAACGCAGCCATGTTGCCCATTGATTTTCGTGTTGTAGCAACCGTTGCCAGAAATATCAAAGTTTTGATATTTTTGGTTGGTTGCCTCAACCGTTGCTACGTGAGTATCATTGGTTACTGAATTTACTTCTTCAGGTCGCCGAAAACAAGCGAGTAGGAAGGTTCGTGCGAAGTAACATTAAGCGCAAAAAAGAAAACATGAAAATGACTATTGCAAATATTGAAAATTATGTTAAAATTATTAACGAATATAAAAATTTGAGAGAGCTATGGGACGTAACTTCTGAAAAATATAAAAATAAAAGTCTAAGAAAGAAAGCATATTATAACATTGATGAAAGTGATACAGTGGATACGGTGAAAAGCAGAACCAAAAACATGTAAAATTCAACCGTTGCTCGTGAGTAGCTAGCATATTAGCTTTCTGAATTCTGATGAAGACTATATCTGCTCTTAAATACACAACCAGATTAATGAGTCCAAATAAAAAGAGGATGCCTATTGTGTGTTCCTGCAAAAAGGTTAAAAAAAAACACCAGTATATAGGTAGGGTTTTCACTTAGTGAAAATTTGTTAGAATGTGTGACATCGACGATGCTTAATGGAAAATCAAAAAATTTAGATTTTTGGCATGCTGTACGAGTGATTTTGATGAATGTATTGTATTTTCTCATCAAGCACGCACACACTTTAAACGAGAATTCAAACAGAACGGACGCTAAAAATTGTCGGATGAAAAAAGTGTTTTTTTTAATTAATTCTTTTCTGAATAAAACGTTAGGAAACTTGGCGTATATAATCAATTTTATTTGTTTTATTTATTAAAAAGCAAATAAATTTGAAATCACATTAAAATTAACACTTTTTATTTCTTATTTTCTATTTTGTTTCTCCCGCTGTTGACACTTCAAAGTAAAATGAAAAATGAATGTACAGGTTGAACAGCAAATGTATATGCTAACGTCAAGCACACGTACACGAGCTTGATGTCAAGCATTTGACAAGTGTATAGCGCCCTTTACTTTGAAAATGAAGATTATAAAGTTGCTGTTTTTATACCCTCCACACGTCAGTGGCAGAGGGTATATATAGGTTTGTCATTCCATTTGTAACGCATCGAAAACTAATTTCCAACCCAATAAAGTATATATATTCTTGATCCTTATCACAGCTCGAGTCGATATAGCGATGTCCGTCTGTCCGTCTGTCTGTTGAAATCACGCTCATTCACAAAAAAAGCCATCTTACTGGATAAGGCTACATTTGCCATAATTCCCAGCAGGTTGGTATTGAAAATTGGCTAAATCGGGCATCATCGCGATTAGATACGAGCAAAAATATGTAGATACCTCTAAAAAAAACATAAAACCCAGTGTGTTTGTTGTAACAGTTTAGTGGTTGAACATTATAATTGTACAACAAGATAAAAAAATGCCACAAAAAAATGATGCATATACATATATTAACAATACCATGTTAGTAGTATTGCCACATATTTTTTTATCGTTATCACGTTATAATAAAAAAAAATCGCCAATATGAAAGAAAATGGAAAATGAAAAATGGAAAATGAAAATGGAAAATGGAGAATGGAAAATGGAAAATGAAAAACAGAAAATCGAAAATGGAAAATGAAAAATGGAAAATGGAAAATGGAAAATGGAAAATGTAAAATGTAAAATGTAAAATGTAAAATGTAAAATGTAAAATGTAAAATGTAAAATGTAAAATGTAAAATGTAAAATGTAAAATGTAAAATGTAAAATGTAAAATGTAAAATGTAAAGTGTAAAATGTAAAATGTAAAATGTAAAATGTAAAATGTAACATGTAAAATGTAAAATGTAAAATGTAAAATGTAAAATGTAAAATGCAAAATGTAAAATGTAAAATGTAAAATGTAAAATGTAAAATGTAAAATGTAAAATGTAAAATGTAAAATGTAAAATGTAAAATGTAAAATGTAAAATGTAAAATGCAAAATACAAAATATAAAATGTAAAATGTAAAATGTATAATGTAAAATGTAAAATGTAAAATGTAAAATTTAAAATGTAAAATGTAAAATGTAAAATGTGTTGGCAACCCTATTTAATTTTTTTGTTAGTTAACTATTTTCTTTTGTTCTCATGTTCTTTTATATAAACGTATTATTTGACAGTTGGATTTCAAGCGTCGTCATAAACGGTCGCGTTATTTGTGCACTACAATTCTAATTAATTTCCCTTACATTTAATAAACAATTTATAATATTTAATATTTAATCCTGACTACGTGTTTTTATTTAAAAAGATATTTGTAGTGTGTCTTTTAGATCAGAAGTGGAATCGGAATCGGTTAAAGTAAAGTGCAAAATTACGGAAGGAAAAATATAAAAATAAATTAGAAAAGTGTCGCGACAAAAATGAAAAAGCTTTCAACGTTAAAAGTAGAGCATTTAAAACAATTGCTCCGTGATCGGGAATTACCAACGTCGGGTACAAAAGCGGAATTAATTGTACGCCTATCGGGAATTCTTGGCACGGATGAAATCGACTCAAACGGTGAGGATAGTTATGCCTTCGAGGAAACGTCTTCTACGGCAACTTTCTCCAACATACGACAAAACGAAAACGTCATGAATGTTCCACAAGAGAACGCAAGCGTCATGAACTTGCAACGGCAGGTTGATGAGTTGAGGGGGTTGCTAGAAAATGCTTTAAGTATTTTGCAAACGAACGCTCAACAAAGCAACAGCAACGAACAGAACGTACAACGAAGTAACAACAACAACGTACAACTACAACGAAATAACAACAACGTACAACTACAGCGAAATAACAACAACATCGAGCAAAACTTATCAAGAAATAACAACGAACAGAATCTAATGCAAAACGTTCAGCAAGCAGCAGGCATGCAACGACAAAACTCTCAAGCATGGCAACGCAGTAGCGAAAATTTGAATACAACGGGAATGTTTCATGGTTTTCATAACGTACGCTCAACTGAAAATTGCTCAGTGAGGGAAATTGCGGAAACGATACCAGAATACGACCCAACTAGCGAATCCTCTTTATCGGCAGAGCAATTCGTCGAAAGAGTAAACAGTGCTGTTACAGCTTATAGATGGGATGAAAAATGTTTAATGTTAGCAGTTTATAGCAAGATGAAAGGAGCTGCACGGTTGTGGCTGGATTCTGTAGAAACTTTAACGTCTGATTGGGGTGTTTTTTCTGCAGAATTAATGGATGAATTTGGTTCCACACATGAAGAAGCTGACGTACATTTCAAAATGGCAAGTGCTGCAAGAAAAGATGGTGAAAAAGTAACCGATTATAATTTTCGTATATGTGCTTTAGGTCGACGGTATAAACTGAGCGAATCTGCTATCGTAAAGTATACGCGTGATGGACTACGTAGTCGTGAACTACAAAACGCTATCGCGGCTCAGAAAATTGATAAGGTAAAACAATTACGGGTTATAATCAATGAATACGAACGTAATGCACCAGAAAAATGTACAAATAAATATGTTGACAATAAATCTAATACAGATAACGTGAATAAAAGTTTTTTTTTATTTTTTTATTTATTTATTGTATGGATATCATGTTACAGAGTACAATATGTTAAAAGCAAAAGTTATGAGATACTATCTTGCGATTTTAAGATATTTCAGCATATAGATCATAAATAAAACTTAAAAGTACAGAGATATTAAAAAAATTTGTAAAGGAAAAAAAGATATAAAAAACCCTTGCATATTATCAGGAGGTAAACTGTGCCAGAGGAACATTAAGTCAAATTTTTTGCATGACACTTGGATGGTTTACAGTAGTAAACTAAAAAGTGTCTTCTGAAAGGTGTTTGATTAAATCGTACTCAGAATTCCTGCATCTGTTTGTAAATGCAAGATTCTGAGTATCTATTACATCTTTAATGGTTTGATGTGAATATCTAATGTGAAGGTCACGAGTGCGGTATAGGCGAGGAAGTTTGTGAATTATTTTCAGAACTTTATTCTGCACCACTCGAATTTTCTTTATATGCGTTTTAGCTGCTTTACCCCAAACATTACAACCATAGAGTAGTATTGGTCTAATAACAGTTTTGTATAATATAATTTTGTTTTTGGGGTTAAGTTGAGCTTTTTTACTGAGCAATGGATATAAAGCTCTAGTGCATTTTGTTGCTTTGTCCGCAATGTGTTCGATATGCTTAGCAAATGTAAGTTTTTTATCCAGATAAACTCCAAGGTATTTCACAGAATCGCTAGGTGGGATAACATTGTTTTCGATTCGAAGTGGAATGGATGGAATACGTTTTGGAGACTTGTTGAAAGGAAACAAAATAAATTGTGTTTTATCCGAGTTAATTTTGATTTTCCACTTTTTGTAATATTTTATACATATTTGTAAGCATTTTCCAAGCTTTTGAACTATTACATTTGATAGTTTACCCTTTACAGCCATACCCATATCATCGGCATATAGTGCTATATCAGTGCCTCTACAAGGAGCGAAATCTGATATATAGAGCGAGTACAAGGTTGGGGAAAGCACTGCCCCTTGAGGAACTCCAGCAGGAATATTCCTAGCGGATGATTCGGCATTGTTAATACACACTTTAAACGTTTTATTTGTTAGAAATGACTTTATTATTTTAACGATATATAGTGGAAAATTATAGCTTTTGAGTTTATAAATCAGCCCATCATGCCAAATGCTATCAAAAGCTTTTTCTACATCCATTAGTACGACACCGGTAGACAATCTGTTCCTTTTATTTCTTTTGATGGTATTTGTTAATCTTTTTATTTGGTGCACTGTAGAATGTTGTCTTCTGAATCCAAATTGTTCTTTGTTGATTAAGCCATTGTTTTCAATGTAAATATTCATCCTCGAGAGAATTATTTTTTGAAATATTTTGTCTACACAACTCAAGAGGCTTATTGGTCTGTAGCTACTGGGTAATCTTGGGTCTTTCCCTCGTTTATGTATTGCTATAACCTTAGCACATTTAAAAGTAGAGGGAAAATAACCAAATTTCAGACAAGCATTAAGTATGTTTTTCAAAAATTCTAATGCAATGTTTGGTAACTTTTTAAGAAATATATTCAAGATACCATCAAAGCCTGGCGCTTTGTTATTTTTCAGTTGCCTCACTTGTAGTCTAACTTCTTCTAGTGTGATAAGATTTTCGGTATCAATGTTTGTGATTTGTTGTAATTCTAGATCATTAACAGTTTTGAGTACTTTTTTATCCACGCTGTGTTTCATATTAGATGTTAGTTGATGAGCTTTTTCAAATTGATCAGCGATAATTCGCGCTTTGTCAGTATCTAAGTCGAAATTCAGATCATTGTATTTAAGAGTGGATATGTTGTTACACTTTTTACCTCTAAATGCCTTAGTGAGACACCAAAACTTTTTTGAACCGATTGGGAGCTTTAAAAGAAACTTATTCCAGTTCTCATTTCTGTCTTTACGAACATTTTCATCGATGAGTTTATTTAGCTGCTTAACCGCAGACTGGAGCGACGTTTTAAGATTGTTATTATTTGTTCTTTGTGATTGTCGTTTTAACTTGTTTCTCATACGTATACAAAGTTTAGTACTGTCAGATATCTGTAGCAAGTGGTGGGACGAAGTTTTCCTTGGTAGTACTGACTTTGCTCTGTTGATGATATGGTTAAATGTTTTTAGTGCATTTTCTATGTGCTGCATGGACGAAAAATTATTTATATTGACATTAACTTGAGAAAAAGATTGCTCAATACTCTGTTTAAACTGATTCCAGTCTGCGCTTTTAAAATCAAGTCTTGTAGTATCCTCCATAATTGCCTGAGCTTCTATTTTGAAGGTGACAGGACAGTGGTCTGATGGCAAAATACTGTTGTGTGCTAGCAGTGGTGTTATATATAGATCAGAGTTTGTTAACATCAAATCAATAGTGGTTGGGTGGCCAATAGATCCTTGTGGATAACGCGTGGGCCCAGAAGGGTAGTAAATGAAAAAATTGGAGTTTAATTGTAGATTAAATAAAACATTACCAGCTGTGTTTGAATTTGAACAGTTCCAGCTAGAGTGTTTCGCGTTCAGATCTCCACAAACAAAAAATTCTTTATCAGAAGGTGTAATTTTGTTGATATCTTCTTTAAATTTGTCATCATATTTTGGAGAATAAACTGATGTAAGAACTAAAGATCCATTTTGAAGAAACAGTTCCACTGACACATTTTCAACCCCCATTGTCGTGTAACTTGGATAGTTTTTGGATTTAATATTGTTTTTGACGGCAATAGCCACTCCTCCTCCTCGTGTAGTTCTATCTCGCCTGTAGATATGGTAACCTGGTAAAGAAAAACTAGTGTTTTCATATAAAAGTGTTTCACTAAGAAATAGTACATCTATATACTTAGCTTCTAACACTTGTTGTATTTGTATTTTTTTTGATATAGAATTGATGCCTTGCGCATTCCAAAACATGATGCTTAATTGTGAATTAGACTGCATATTTAAGTAGACTAACAATGATGCTAAGTTGATCTAACTTGGATGAACATTTTTTTAATTGTAATGTAGCATTTTTAAATATAGCAAACAGCTGATCCATTGAAAATAACTCCTTTTGAGATGTGTTATGTTTTAATTGATTTGCGTACGATGTAGTCTCATTCAGGTCCTGAGCAGGCAGACCAGTTGAACTAGATAAATTGGGGAAATTTTGGTGGTCTGTATAAAACAATGGTGTTTCTGCTTGCTTTCTTTGGTTAGCAGTGTTTTTATTTGTGGCTCTTCTACGGGCTTCCAAGTAGTTAGCTCTACATGGACAATTTGGGTCATCAGCTTTATGGGCAAAATTAGTATAACCTTTTGAAACGCAATTGAAACATTTATAGATTTTTCCCCCAGGGGTGTTGTTCATTACGCATTTAGTAGAATCATGAGATGAACTGGAACATAAGAAACATATAACTTTTCTGAAACAATTTTCAGTTCCATGACCATATACCCCGCATTTTTTACATTGAGTTGGGCCTTTATTTGAGGCCGATCTTTGATTTTTCCAGGTGATAGAGATGTTTTGTATATATTTGATTTTGTAAAGTATCTTTTTATTGACTTCAGTTCTATTGAATGTAAGTAAATATAGAGCATCATTATTTGAAGACTTTTGGGTAATAATTTCCTTAATTTCTGTACATTTAACACCATGATATTTCGGCAGCTCATCTTTGATTAAATCTATGGGGATTTTATGTAGACCCTTTAAGACCATTTTGTAAGTTGAGCTGTCATATATTTTATGTGTGTGATATCTAAAATCAGTGCTTTTTAAGTCCTGAAGAAGACTAAGGTATTTTTCCATATTGTCAGAGAATATCTTTGTTCCCATTGAGGTTCTTCGGAAGAAATAACCATCACTTCCAATATATTCCAAAACTTTAGAGAACTCCACTGAAGCGTCTACAACTATTGGTGGCACTTTCTGTGTATTTCTAGCTACAGCTGTGGCGGCGGCAGTACTAGTTGACGCATGGAAATCAACATTCATGGCAGGAGCATTTGATAGTATATCAAATTTATTGGAACTATTAGCCTTTTTTTTCTGATTATTCAGATATAAATCAATTGAATTGGTCGTCATAGTCGACCTGAGACCTTTAACTTTTCTTTTTCGTCCCATGTTCACCACAAAGGGTGCACGTGGAAAATACATTATTTGTTAACTTAATAAGCAAATGAGTAGGCAAAGCAAAATAACAAAAGAGAGTATATAATATACTGTTTTCACTAGACTCACAATATTTGCACTGTTATGAACAATACAACTGCACTTGATGAGATCAAGTTGAAGACTGCGTGAATAAAAGTGTTAGTGCAAACGTCAATAATAAAAATAGAAATGTTGTAAGACCGGTAAAAGAAGTAAAATGTTGTAATGGTGCGGCGGTGGTGGAAGTTCCGCTTCCTGTTTCCCTGAGCCTTTGCTGGTCGCACGTGCTGGCGTGGGGCCTAGCTCGCCGGATGGGTGGGGTCTTGCTCAGGCCCAGGGAAACCGCACTACAGATTTTCACGTGCGATTTACACAAAAAAAAACTGTCAATTTAAACGGACGCTAAATGGATGGATGGATGGCATACTTACTTTCCGGTGGGGACTAGCTGTTATGCCCCTTTTTTGCCCTCCCTACCATGTTACCTGATATTCCATCTTAATTGGAGGTAACCCACTGCAATAATAAAAAGTTTGGCTTGGTTTGGTTTCTACATTGGGTATATACAAAAATTTATTTAACCTTCATTTTAAGGTTTTTTAATTTAAATGATTTCGTATAAATTTTAGGTTGAAGTTTTTAGTTAAATATGGTTTAAAATGGTAATTGAATTTAAAATTGTTTGAACTTTTAATTTAGTTTGAAATCTCAATAAATATAAATTAGGTTGAAATTCTTATTTAAATTCCGTACGAATTTTTTTTTTTTTTTTTTTCAATCTAAATTTCCTGTCGAAAATGCTCAATACATGAATAATCATGAATTCATATAAACAACGAAGAGACAAACAAATCGCTCCATTAATCAGTTTGCAAAAATAGAACAAAAAATTTTCCATTAACATGTTACCATATAAGGTGTTGTTTACATGTACATACTTGAACTTGAAAATAATTTCAAGATCAAGGTTATATTTTTTTTTTCTGCTTTCTTATTTCTGCTTGTACCAGAAATTCTTTGGCTACAGTGCAGAGCAAAACTGATCACCGTCACAAAACAGATGGTTTTGATTTCCATGAAAGGAAAAATCAACTGAAAACGGATATGTATGGTATTTACGCATTGGCTTTTTGCAAATTTTTCGCGTGATACATGCCAAGGTCTTTTCCGGCTAAATCCACCAATTTATAATTGCAATAACCAATTTTCTTTAAAATTTTGGCCTTCAAAAATTTAGGGGCAAGTTTAGAATTATACGCCGCAGCTTTATTGCTTAGTGAAAAATTACGTCGGTAAACAACTTCACCTTCTGAAAAATTTATCGCCCTAGTTCTCAAGTCATTGGTTCTTTGGCTCACTTCGTAAGCTTTTTCTAAATTTTCGCGAACCTTCTGCCTAATAAAATGTAATTTGTCCGTATTTTCCACCACATCTAACCCTTCTTCTAACATATCTAATTTTTTTGAAACCTCATAGGATTGACCGTGAGTGAACATTTGTTGTCCAAAAAGAACATAGTAAGGGGAAAAGCCTACAGAGCTATGATACGAACTTCTCAAGGCTATGATACGAACTTCTCTACGCTGGTCTTTTCCTAGATATGATCGTATTCCAGCTATAATGGATCGGTTGACACGTTCAGAATTGTTAGATTGGGGTGAATAAACGGCGGTGAAAATATGTTGTACGCCGTATTTAGTTAAAAAGCTTTCAAAAAGTGACGATCTAAATTGAGAACCGTTGTCTGTAATAACGACTTCAGGCACGCCGAATAAATGAAAGACATTTTTCTCAAGAAAATCAATAACCGAAGTGGTCGACATTTTCCGTAACGCTTTAAATAAAGGATATTTTGTGAAGTGGTCTAATACCAAAAAAATAGCTACATTGCCAGCTTTTGACCGCGGATAAGGTCCAATAAAATCTAAATATAATCGTTGAAAAGGTCTAAACGATTTGGCTTGAACACCCATTGGTGGTTTTAAAATAAAATTTGGCGCTTTGCTTTGTTTGCAAATGTCGCAACTTAATACAAAGGATCTAACCTGAGTAGCCATATTGGGCCAATAAAAATTTCGCCTCAATCGTTCGAGGGTTTTTCCCACACCTCCATGTGCAAACATGGGTGGATTATGAGCGCGTTCGATCACACAAGAGGTAAGTTCCTGTGGAACCCACAACTTCCATGATCGAGCCTCTGAAAATTCATCGCGTGAAAACTCTACGCGTTTATAGATGAAAACATCTACGACCTTTAAATCGGGCAACCGATTTTTAATGCTTTCGATATCAGCGATCAATTTAATATATTGTCCTGATGAAAAATATGGAAAAGATAAATCTATCTCTGGTTCTAACGAATCTAAGCTGTCAATGTTTTCAAAATTTGGGGGGTTTTCATTTTCGGATGGTAACCTCGATAATGCATCGGGAACAATATGTTCACTTCCCTTACGGTGTAAAATTGAAAAGTTGAAACCTTGAAGTTTCATAGACCAACGAGCTAGCCGGCCATTTAGGTCTGCTTGACGCATTAACCATTTTAGTGGTCCGTAATGACACAAAATTCGTGACCTTCTACATACTCTCTAAATTTTTCGATACTCATCACGGCTGCAAGACACTCAAGTTCGGTTATCGAATAGTTCTGTTGTGCTCTATTTAATTTGTGCGAGAAGAATGCAATGGGCCTTTCGACTCCATCTTCATCTTCTTGAGCCAAAACTCCACCGACTCCTGTTTTGCAAGCATCACAAGAAATTATGAACGGTCGTTCGAAATTCGGTGTTATTAATAACGGAGCAGAGGTTAATTTTTCTTTGATTAAATCAAAGGACTTTTGCGCTTCAGGGTTCCAGACAAACGTTTTACATTTTTTTGTAAGGTCAGTTAACGGACTAGTTAGGGATGCAAAATTTTCCAAAAATCGTCGGTACCAACCTACAAGACCTAAAAATTGACGAACCTCTTTAGCTGATTTTGGTTCAGTTAACCCTTTAATCGCGGAAACTTTACTGGGATCAGGTTTTATACACCCAGAACCAATTATATAACCTAAATATCGGACTTCCTTCATGCACCATTTGCATTTTGCAATATTTAACGTCAGACCGGCTTTGCGAATTAATTGTGCTACTTCGAGCAATAAAGAGATATGTTCTTCGAAATCATCGCTTACTAAGAGCAAATCGTCTAAATAAACGAAGACTAGGTTTTTAAGATGCGGTGGAATAATAACATCCATTAATCGGCAAAGAGTCTGGGGTGCATTGGATAAACCAAAAGGCATCACTTTAAATCGATATAAGGGTCGATTAGGAATGGTAAAAGCTGTCTTGTCGCGAGAATTTTCTTTTAAACTAACTTGCCAAAAAGCATGTTTTAAATCTAAAGATGAAATAAATTCAGCTTTAGGTAATCTTGATAAAATTCCGTTGATTTTAGGTTGAGGGTAAGCGTCGCGAATAGTTACACTGTTTAATTTTCGAGAGTCAAGACAAAGTCTAAACTTTCCTTCTCTCTGGACGCAAGCTATAGGACTGCTCCAAGAACAAGTAGGAGGGGCTTTTTCTATCACTCCCAGCTCTAACATGCGATCAACTTCGTCATGTATTTTCTTTTCTACGGCTGGAGAAACAGAAAAATACCTCTGCTTGATAGGCTTAACTCCTGGCTCTATTTCTATTGAATGTTCAATAATGGCGGTCTTACCTAACTCTTCTTTATCAAAATCCGGAAAAATTTTTATAATTTGATCTAATCTTTGTCTTTGCTCATTAGTTAGAATATTCTCCTCACAAACTTGATTAAGCTCTTCAATTTTTAACGGCCTGTTCCCAAAAATCATAGACATAAGTCCGAACGAATGCCAAAAATCTATGCCTAAGTATACATCATGAGTTAAGTCGGGTATTATATACAAACGAACTAGTTTGGTTATATTTCGATAAGTAATATTTGTTTCTACGAAACCTAAAATTTTATATTGCTGACCGCCAGCTGCTTCTACGAAATTAGAAAATTTTTTAAAAGGTAAATTTTTACCAAGGAAGGTTTTTGCAGCGGAACCACTTATGCAAGATAAAGAGGCGCCTGAATCTAAAAGGCCTAATAATTTCATTCCAAATATGTCAATTTGGATATAGGGTCTTATGTCAGTTTTTGACTTCTCAATAGATTCAATGCAACTTCGGACTTTAAACTTGTTTAATTTTAACATTTTATAAAAAATTCTAATTCGTAGAGTATTTCTTTTTACTTTATGAATTTGCGGGTTAACTTTCGCTGGGGTGTTAATCGATTCGCAGAAAATTCGTTTTCTCGCTAATTCATATAATCTAACTCTCTCATGGTATGGCTTGATGGGAAATAGAATTGGTTTAGACTTTTCCTTGTCATTCTGCAAAATTGTAAAATTCATAAAATTGGTGGAATCGGTTTGTGTGCTACCGTCAGAGCTAGTCTTTAAAATTTCTGAGGGGTTGTCATCATTTTCAAATTGTTTTTCGCCTAAAGACGTATTTATTTGGTTCTCGAGCGGAAGCTGGTGTTGTTGCTGGCGCTCGCCTAGAAGTTTCCCTGACACGTTTCGCATTGGGGTCTGTAGACACCTACGGTACCACAGCCATAACAAAATATGGTTCTGTCTTCGAGACAGTCCGTATATCTGTGGCCTTCTTTTCTACAGTTCCAGCAGATATTAATTTTGCGTTTAGCAGGGTCTTCTTTTTGTTTGCGGACCTCGCAAACTTCTTCAGGTGGGTCTTCATCAAAAAATTCATCCTCTACGTCGATTTCATTGACTTGTCTTCTAAAAGTTTTATGCGTTCTATCGAGTTCGGAACTCAGTGCCTCTCGTCGCAAAACCAAATGGCGTAAATGTGAAACGTTGTCAATTTGTAGATAGAACAATTCCCTTCTTAAATGAGGTCTTAAATTTCTACGCAAAATTTCTGTCAATTCGGAATCGCTCAGGGGATATCGTAGACGATCGCAAAGCTGCAGAATGGCATGGTGAAAATCGTCAAAGCTTTCGTTAGCATTTTGCTTTCGGTCTCTGATCATTTCTCTGATATCTAAGTCAGATAAATGATCGCTAAAATGATTTTTAAGAGCCCTGCACAAATCTTCCCATTCGATTCTATCGACGGTGCTGCGATATCGCCAATACCATTCTTTAGCTTTGGACGTAAACAAAATGTGACAATGGTCACTTAATAACCTGAAATCCTCCGCTAAACTATCTTTTGTTAACGAATTTATCATATAAATGAATTTCTCTACCGGTAACCCTGAGGAATTTCCATTAAACGTTATGTTCCAACTATTAATCAGATTTGCAATCTTCCCACTATTGTTAAGGGTAACGGACGATAATGATGCTCTTTCACGACTTGCTGGTACAGACGGGTGAGTTGAAGGAGGCCTAATATTACGCGGAGGGACAAAAGTAGGTTCATGGGGAACCTGATGAAAAGACGGTGCTGAAAAATTTCGAGCAATGACAATTTTAGTTCTAAGTGAACAAAGGTTGTACGGCCCACAAATGTGAATTTTATGAATTCCAAAAAAAAATTTTATAATTTACGTTAATTTAAATTTACGAAAAATTTGAGTTCACGTCGAAAAGGGAATGAATTCCAATGGAAAAGTGATTACCAAAGTTAGTTAAAATTGATCAAAAGTTTGAGTTTTTAATCGAACCCACGCAAAAGATTAAATTTTCAAATAAGTTTCAAAGCAGACTTAAATTTTAAACAAAATTATCAAAAAGTTTCAATATCAGTTCCATTAAATTTAATAAAAATTTCAAAATTAAAGTTCAGAAAAAGTCTTTTAAAATTTCAAAATTACTTTTCAACAAATTTTCAAAATTTCTATATAAAGTTTTAATATAATTTTCAATATAGTTTTCATATATAATTTCATCAAAATTTCAAAGCAGTTCAAATACAATTCTTAATGTCAACAAAAATTCTAAAAATTTCAATATAACTTTTCAAATAGAGTTAAAATTCAATAAATTGTTAGTAAATTTTTAATATATAATTTTCAGTATAAATTTAATTTAATTCAATATAGTATTTCAATATAATTTTTCAATATTTTAATTTTCAATATAGCTTTTCACTATAGTTTTCAATATAACTTTCCATATAAACTTCATAAAGATTTCCACAAAAATTTTCAATATACTTTTCAATATATTTTCAAAAAAATTTCAATAAATTGTTAACCCAATGTAGTTATCCAAAACCAAACCAATCATTTAAAAAAAATCCGTAAGTAAGCATGACCATCCATCAAAAAATAAAAATTTTAAATTTGAGACTTTAATATTTTTTCCGAGAGTTTGCTACTATTTCGGTACCATAAAAATCATTTTGGACAGGGGACCGGTTCACGAAGTTCCTGTATTCCTGTATTCCACAAATAATTTTTACTGACCAAAGCAAATTAAAAATCACAAAAGTTAAATTAAATTGTTGAAGTGTGAACTAAATCTCAAAACCCGTTTCCAATTCGGTCAATTTAAATAGTGATTAACACATATTTAATTGAAATTCCAGAAGTGGAAATACTGGAATGAAACTTAGGACACTTACGCAAAAAAAAAAGCTGTTAAGGAACAATGGGTGCTTTCCCGGTGCACAGATGTTAAAATTAAAAAAAATTGTAGTTCCTTTTTAGAAAAAAAATTTAGGTATACAAAACTGGGCTATTGTCGTTCAGGCCCCACGTTGGGCGCCATTTCCGTAATGGTGCGGCGGTGGTGGAAGTTCCGCTTCCTGTTTCCCTGAGCCTTTGCTGGTCGCACGTGCTGGCGTGGGGCCTAGCTCGCCGTACGGGTGGGGTCTTACTCAGGCCCAGGGAAACCGCACTACAGATTTTCACGTGCGATTTACACAAAAAAAAATGTCAATTTAAACGGACGCTAAATGGATGGATGGATGGCATACTTACTTTCCGGTGGGGACTAGCTGTTATGCCCCTTTCTTGCCCTCCCTACCATGTTACCTGATATTCCATCTTAATTGGAGGTAACCCACTGCAATAATAAAAAGTTTGGTTTGGTTTGGTTTCTACATTGGGTATATACAAAAATTTATTTAACCTTTATTTTAAGGTTTTTTAATTTAAATGATTTCGTATAAATTTTAGGTTGAAGTTTTTAGTTAAATATGGTTTAAAATTGTAATTGAATTTAAAATTGTTTGAACTTTTAATTTAGTTTGAAATCTCAATAAATATAAATTAGGTTGAAATTCTTATTTAAATTCCGTACGAATTTTTTTTTTTTTTTTTTTTCAATCTAAATTTCCTGTCGAAAATGCTCAATATAAATTTCCATGTGAGAAAATTTTAATTACTTTTTCTTTTGTTTTACATTTTGGTTCGTACTGTACTTAAAGTACAAAAATTGGTTGTTATTTAAAATTTACTATTAACAAATGAACTGTTACTGGTTAATTTTATTATTTTTTTCCTGCATATTTATGGTGATAAAATGTAACTGTAAATTAAGCTCTTAGCAACGCAAATATATGGGTGGAATATAAAAAATAGTTTTGAAAACTGTTATTTGCAATTGTAGTTGTATGAAATTTTTATTTAAATGTGTTTTTAAAAATTTGATTTCCAGGTAATTTTAAGTACATAGTAGTAATTTAATGTAGTTTGGTAAAAATTTAATGTAGTTTTAAGAAAATTTTGTTCTCAAGGTAATTCTAATTTTGAGGTAATTTAATAAAAGTTTTTAATTGAAATATAATTTGGAGAAATTTTTTATATTCAAATGTAATTATAATTTAAATGTAGTTTGGTAAAAATTTCTTATTTAAATTTAGTTTGGTACATTATATTATAAATTCCTCAACTTTATTGTTCTACTACATGGGTTTATATATCGAATTGATTAATTCTTCATATAATCTACATACACGTCTTATAGAAAATAATTATGTAGTTACCGACTTCCTGCTGTTGTCGCTTGACGCCGTGGTTGTGTGTAGTTGCTCGATGAATCTCTGCTTATCTGGGTGTTGGTGGTTATAGTTGAGGTTTTTTTTTTTTTTGTTGTCTTTCTAGCCTTTTGGGGTTTGTTCTCATGTTTCGCAAAATTTTTAAGTTCCACTTAACTAAACTTTCTTTTCTTTTGTACAGTTTTTTTTTTTTTTTGCAGTTTTCAAATTTACATATTTTACAAAATTTTTAGGTGTAGTATTTTTATAAAATGTTTCGTTTAAGGTTTCAAAATTTACTGAGTTTTAGGTTTTTCTCACATTTAAGTTAAGATTTTGGTAATTTTTAAACTAAATTTACAAAATTACAAATTTTAATTTTCTGTTCAACTCTTGCTTTACTTATAATTTTTCGATTTAACGTTTATCGATCCGTTTAGTTTTGTACCACTACCTCTAATTATCAATTGCCAACCCCCATTCTCAAAACTTGAATGAATTTTAAATTCTGGCGTCATCTTCATAACACCAATTATACAAGACTTTTTTTCTCTGACTAGCACAACCAAAAAAATAAACCTGTTTTTTTTTTTTGTATTACCTACGCTCACCCACTCATAGAATAGCCTATGTATGTCATTATGTAACTTTTTATCTCTTTATCCCTAATACACATAGATATACATACACTCGTTCATAATCTCACTCTTTTCGTAAAAAATAATACCAACTCATATTAAAAGGAGAGAGAGTAAGTGAGATTATTGAGTGAATGAAGGGGCAAGCTAATACCAATAGCTGAAAACCAAGTGGGAGAACGAGAAGGATTGCAAGCTGTAGTTGACCCATACATACATGAATAATCATGAATTCATATAAACAACGAAGAGACAAACAAATCGCTCCATTAATCAATTTGCAAAAATAGAACAAAAAATTTTCCATTAACATGTTACCATATAAGGTGTTATTTACATGTACATACTTGAACTTGAAAATAATTTCAAGATCAAGGTTATATTTTTTTTCTGCTTTCTTATTTCTGCTTGTACCAGAAATTCTTTGGCTACAGTGCAGAGCAAAACTGATCACCGTCACAATGTTTTAACTGTAATGAGATCGGAAACATTTCAACAAATTGTCCTAAACCTTCGCGACGTCCACGGTGTGAAAAGTGCAAGTGATAAAAAAATCTATTTGCGATCAGGTAAACTGTGAGCGAAAAAAATGTAATATGAGAATCTCTGGCATTTGTGGCGGAATACGTGTTGCAAATGAAATGATTTCTGTGAACTCAATGTTAAATGATATTGTGTTACCCGTAACACTTTATTCGGTCGAAGATGAACTTTTATTGATGGATATTTTACTCGGGAACGATAATTTTGTAAACGGAAATTTAAGACTCACAATTCGGAACGGTAATGTCGAAATCGATTATGATAATGACAACGAAATAGTGATAAACGGAAAAACTGAAACGAATTTGGTACCCAATGAAAACGTAATTAATAAAAATCAAAACGTAATTAATGAAAATCAAAATGTAATTAATGAACAATTATTAAAATGTGATTTGGACAATGAAAACGAAAAGACAAAATTGACGGAATTGATTCGGGAATATGAAAGCGTGTTCGCAAGTGATTTGAAAAATCTCGGAAAAACTGATTTAGTCGAAATGAAAATAAACGTTACGGATAACAAAATCGTTGCACAACCCCCGTATCGCGTTTCCGAACCGAAAAAATGGTAATATCGAATATGATTCACGAACTTTTGGAAAATGATATTATTACGCGATCCGAATCGGAATATGCTAGTCCAGTCGTACTACATAAAAAGAAAAACGGTGGTGAACGATTGTGCGTCGACTACAGACAAATGAATCAACTAATGCCAAAAGAAAATTTTCCCCTACCAAATATCGAAGAATCTTTACAAGAAGCAAAAAAATACAAATATTTTACAACTTTGGATCTCAACAGCGGATACTATCAAATTTTAATTGAACCGGAAAGTCGTAAGTACACTGCTTTTATAACAACAGACGGACTCTATGAACTTAAACGTATGCCTTTCGGGTTGCGAAATGCACCCATGGTTTTCCAACGACTAATGTCAAAAATTCAGAAACGTACTGGTAGAGATAACGTGATGCATTACATGGACGATTTACTTATTGGAAGTAATACGATAGATGAAATGTTTGTTAAATTACGAATCGTTCTAAACGTACTGGAAGATGCGAACTTGACCTTAAACATTCAAAAGTGTGAATTTTTCAGGACCACGGTCGACTTTTTAGGTCATCAGCTAACTCCAGACGGCATACGACCTGGTAAAATAAAATCAACGGCAATTGAAAATTTTAAACAACCTACTAACGTTACCGAAATAAGAAAATTTCTTGGTCTTAGCGGATATTTTCGAAAATTTATCCCAGGGTACTCATTAATATCAGAACCTTTAAGAAGATTACTACGTAAAGATATTAATTTCGAATAGAAAGATGAACAGGAACGAGCTTTCAACGAATTAAAATTGAAATTATCATCTCAACCCGTAATGACAGGTTTTCGACTTGACGCCGAACACGAAATTCACACCGACGCGAGTTCTATAGGTTTGGCAGGCGTGCTACTACAACGAGAAGGTTCTGAATTGAAAACCGTGGCGTATTACAGTCGATCAACGAGTGATACAGAGAAGAATTTTCACAGTTACGAACTGGAAACTTTAGCTGTCGTCGAAACGTTAGAAAGATTTCGTTATTATATATATGGTAAAACTGTTAAAGTTGTCACTGATTGTAGTGCAGTAAAATCTGCTATGACGAAACGAGAATTAATCCCATGGATTGCCCGTTGGTGGTTAAGAATCCAAGATTTTGACCTGGTTATAGAACATCGTTCGGGCCAACGTATGGAACACGTCGATGCCCTTAGCAGAACACCAAACGAACCTCCAAACGATATTGATGTCGCTACGTTACGTGTTGATAAAGTGAATCTACATAAAGATGACTGGCTGTACAGTATGCAAGTTCAAGATGATTCCATAAAGGAAATTGTTGAAAAGTTAAACGCTAAAGATAAAACGGTTGCAAAAGAATACTGTATCGAAGGTGGACGAATATTTCGTAAATACGAAACGAAAAAGTTATGGTTAGTTCCAAAAGCATTGCGATGGAGAGTAGTTGAAGACTGCCACGATAAGAACGGACATCTTGGTGTCGATAAAACGATCGAAAAACTTTTGAATTACGTCTGGTTTCCCAGAATGAGAAATTTCGTAAAATCTTATGGGGAATCTTGCGTTGAATGTGCTTACAACAAGCATAAAGGTGGTCGTACAGAAGGCGAGTATCATTTTAGTGATATCCAACCAATACCATTTGATACAATCCATATGGATCACTTAGGACCTTTTCCAAAAAGTAGTAAACGTAACGAGCATATTTTGGTCATAGTTGACTCTTTTACAAAATTTACGATTATCAAAGCGGTTAAGAACACGTCGACTAAATACGTTATCGACGTTTTAAATGAATTTTCGAGTTACTTTGGAGTTCCAAGGCGAATGGTTACCGACAGAGGGACGTCCTTTACATCGAAAGAATTCGAAAAGTATTGTTCTGAAAACGATATAAAGCATGTACTAAATGCAGTAAAGACTCCTAGGGCTAATGGTCATGCAGAACGAACAAACCGAACTTTACTTTCTATGCTGTTACCAACAACGCAGAACGATAAACGCTGGGATGAACATCTAACGAACATCCAATGGTCTTTGAACACGATGATGAACAAAACGTCCGGTAAAAGTCCGCACGAACTTTTATTTTGTTATTCTCCAAGAGATATTTTACACAATAAAATTATACTTGCCGTACATGATGACGTTAACCTTAGTGAAGAAGAAATGCAGATTGTTAGACAGGAAACTGCCGAACGAATCAATGGTAAAAGGCAACTTGCTAAGGAACGCTTCGATAAAGAACACTCCAAGCCTCACGTTTATTATGTTGGCGAACTTGTACTTGCTGAGAATGAACCCCCGAGCACCGGTACTTCACGTAAATTAGAACCACGCTACAAGGGTCCATTTATTGTTTCTAAAGTTCTTGGTAATGATCGATACATAATTGAGGATCTTCCAAATTCCAGACGTACATCACGACATTATTCATCAGTTTACGCATCTGACAGATTAAAGCCATGTTGGACATTGCCGCATATGTTTGATGAAGATGAATGCGATTCAGATGGGGACGAATTACCAAGTGACCGATGCGAGGTCGCTTCTAAAGCAGGATAGCCGACTGTTGGCAACCCTATTTAATTTTTTTGTTAGTTAACTATTTTCTTTTGTTCTCATGTTCTTATATATAAACGTATTATTTGACAGTTGGATTTCAAGCGTCGTCATAAACGGTCGCGTCATTTGTGCACTACAATTCTAATTAATTTCCCTTACATTTAATAAACAATTTATAATATTTAATATTTAATCCTGACTACGTGTTTTTATTTAAAAAGATATTTGTAGTGTGTCTTTTAAATGTAAAATGTAAAATGGAAAATGTAAAATGGAAAATGTAAAATGTAAAATGTAAAATGTAAAATGTAAAAAGTAAAATGTAAAATGTAAAATGTAAAATGCAAAATGTAAAATGTAAAATGTAAAATGTAAAATGTAAAATATAATATGTAAAATGTAAAATGTAAAATGTAAAATGTAAAATGTAAAATGTAAAATGTAAAATGTAAAATGTAAAATCTAAAATGTAAAATGTAAAATGTAAAATGTAAAATGTAAAATGTAAAATGTAAAATATAAAATGTTAAATGTAAAATGTAAAATGTAAAATGTAAAATGTAAAATGTAAAATGTAAAATGCAAAATGTAAAATGTAAAATGTAAAATATAAAATGTAAAATGTAAAATGTAAAATGTAAAATGTAAAATGAAAAATGGAAAATGAAAAAAGAAAATTGAAATATAAAAAATTAAAAAAGGAAAGTGAAAAATAGAAAATGAAAAATGGAGAATGGAAAATGAAAAACGGAAAATGAAAAACGAAAAATGAAAAATGGAAAATAGAAAATGAAAAATGGAGAATGGAAAATGAAAAATGGAAAATGAAAAATGGAAAATGAAAATTGAAAAATGAAAATTGAAAAATGAAAAATGGAAAATGAAAATTGAAAAATGGAAAATGGTAAGTGGAAAATGGAAAACGAGAACTGAAATATGAAAAATGGAAAATGGAAAATGGAAAATGAAAATTGCAAAATGAAAAATGGAAAATGGAAAAAGAAAATTGAAAAATGAAAAATGGAAAATGCAAAACGGAAAATGGAGAATGAAATTGAAAAATGAAAATTGAAAAATGAAAAATGACAAATGGAAAATGGAAATTGAAAATTGAAAAATTAAAAGTGAAAAATGGAAAATGAAAAATGGAAAATGAAAATTGAAAATTGAAAAATGAAAAATGAAATATGAAAAATGGAAAATGAAAATTGAAAATTGAAAATTGAAAATTGAAAATTGAAAAATGGAAAATGGAAAATGAAAATTAAAACATGGAAAATGGAATATGAGAATTGAAAAATGGAAAATTGAAAATTGAAAAATGAAGAATGGAAAATTGAAAAATGAAAAATGGAAAATGAAAAACGAAAAACGAAAAATGGAAAATGAAAATTGAAAAATGAAAAACGGAAAATGGAAAATGAAAAATGGAAAAGGAAAAATAAAAAATTTAAAATGGATAATGAAAACTGAAAAATGAAAAATGAAAATTGAAAAATGGAAAAATGGAAAATGGAAAATTAAAAATGAAATTGAAAAATTAAAAATGGAAATTGGAAAATGAAAAATGGAAAATGGAACATGAAAATTGAAAAATGAAAAATTAAAATTGAAAAATTAAAAATTGAAAATTGAAAATGAAAATTGAAAAATGGAAAATGCAAAATGGAAAATTGAAATGAAAAATGGTAAATGGAAAATGAAAATTGAATATTGAAAATTGAAAATTGAAAATGGAAAATGAAAAATTAAAAATTGAAATTGGAAAATGAAAATTGAAAAATGAATAATGGAAAATGGAAAATACAAAAATTAAAAAATAAATATTAAAAATTAAAAATTAATAATTAAAAATTAAAAATTAAAAATTAAAAATTAAAAATTAAAAATTAAAAATTAAAAATTAAAAACTAAAAATTAAAAATTAAAAATTTAAAATTAAAAATTAAAAATTAAAAATTAAAAATTAAAAATTAAAAATTAAAAATTAAACATTAAAAACTAAAAATTAAAAATTAAAAATTAAAAATTAAAAATTAAAAATTAAAAATTTAAAATTAAAAATTAAAAATTAAAAATTAAAAATTAAAAATTAAAAATTAAAAATCAAAAATTAAAAATTAAAAATTAAAAATTAAAAATTAAAAATTAAAAATTAAAAATTAAAAATTAAAAATTAAAAATTAAAAATTAAAAATTAAAAATTAAAAATTAAAAATTAAAAATTAAAAATTAAAAATTAAAAATTAAAAATTAAAAATTAAAAATTAAAAATTAAAAATTAAAAATTAAAAATTAAAAATTAAAAATTAAAAATTAAAAATTACAAATTAAAAATTAAAAATTAAAAATTAAAAATTAAAAATTAAAAATTCAAAATTCAAAATTAAAAATTAAAAATTCAAAATTCAAAATTAAAAATTAAAAATTAGAGATTAAAAATTAAAAATTAGAAACTAAAAATTAAAAATTAAAAATTAAAAATTAAAAATTAAAAATTAAAAATTAAAAATTAAAAATTAAAAATTAAAAATTAAAAATTAAAAATTAAAAATTAAAAATTAAAAATTAAAAATTAAAAATTAAAAATTAAAAATTAAAAATTAAAAATTAAAAATTAAAAATTAAAAATTAAAAATTAAAAATTAAAAATTAAAAATTAAAAATTAAAAATTAAGAATTAAAAATTTAAAATTAAAAATTAAAAATTAAAAATTTAAAATTAAAAAGTAAAAATTTAAAAATTAAAAATTAAAAATTAAAAATTAAAAATTAAAAATTAAAAATTAAAAATTAAAAATTAAAAACTAAAAATTAAAAATTAAAAATTAAAAATTAAAAATTAAAAATTAAAATTAAAAATTAAAAATTAAAAATTAAAAATTAAAAATTAAAAATTAAAAATTAAAAATTAAAAATTAAAAATTAAAAATTAAAAATTAAAAATTAAAAATTAAAAATTAAAAATTAAAAATTAAAAATTAAAAATTAAAAATTAAAAATTAAAAATTAAAAATTAAAAATTAAAAATTAAAAATTAAAAATTAAAAATCAAAAATTAAAAATTAAAGACTCAGGTGGAGGGTATCAAAAAATTCGGCACAGCCGAATTTAACACTCTTACTTGTTTTAAATCCAATAAACATGTAAAAACATATGTGTATGAAATACATTGCAATCCTTTAATATGAAAATGTATTTTGAGAGCTAATGTTATTATTTTGGTCAAATATGTTAATAGCATACAAATTTTAACTTTATTTGCAGTAATTTTTATTAAAAAAATTTCAATGCAATATATATTTTTCGCCTTTATTAAGTTATTTTAAACGTTGTAGAAAAATTTAACAAGAAAATTTTAAAATCCAATAAAAGAGTGAACTTTTGATTACACTAATAAATAAAGTCCTAGGAAATAAAATGAATAAAATTTGTTTACTCCCGGTTCACATGAAATTTTTTTTCTGAAACTGTTGTTACTTCTCTTTTAAAGTTTCATCCGTGTCTATTCACTGAAATAGTTTTTATAAAATTTAAGATTTTTTCCTGTTTACCTTATAATTTTATCTATTTATTTTATCATTTTATTTAGTTCAAAGTAACTTTATTTCAATTTATTATCTTTCTTAACACAAACGAAAATAAAAATGAAAGAAAACGTAAAATAACTTCACTTTGACAATTACGAAGTAAGAAACAAAATAGAATATCCGAGTACATGAAAGTATGTACCCCACGCCATTCTTCTCTCCCCTCTGACCAATAAACTCAGGCTTTCAGCAAGAAAAATTTCATTGTGTGAACCGCACATATCAATAATTACAAAGAAAAAAATACTTTTGAGATCACATTTTCGGAACAGGTCTAGTTTAGGGGCGATGCCCCGATATTATATTTTTTTTTTTGGGGGGGTAGGGACTTTTGGGGTGATTCCAGGGAAATATTTTTTTTGTCGGTCGAGCCTATTTTCAGAGTTATGGACCCCCAAAATTTTGATATTGACTAGTGTATAACTTTGTTATTTAGTATCGGATATCGACAATATATATATCGTTTAAAAGCTTATTTGAGCGTCTTCTATGTGGTATTTTAAAATTTAAAATCCATTAACCCATTATGACCCTATTGAAAATTTTGCATTTATGTGAGAGTTTTTTTTTAATATGGGATTATCTCATAAATAGACGTATGTCTTGTGTGGTTTTATATTAACTGTATAAAAGGTATGTCCATAAGCTTTATTTTGATGTATCTCATGACCACTTAACCCTTTCAGAACCGGATATATTTGGATTTTATCTAAATTTTGATGCTTTTTGAAAAATATATTGATATTTTATGGATTTTTCATATTTTTTATTTTATTTATGTATTTATTTTATATATTTAAGTCATATTTGTAATGTTTTCTGGAAAATATATTTGTATTTCTAAGGAAGTTAAAATTTATATTATGTTTTTAAATTGTGGCAACTTTATTCATTTACTTTTAAATTTTTACATAATTTGAATTAAAAATGTTCATAATAGGACGGATAAAAAATTTGGTTGCGTTGTTTTAAATAATATAAACAATTAGTTGTGTTATTTTAAAGCGCCGCAGTCGAAAATTTTGTAGAAAAAATAGCGCGATTTTTTCTTAAAAATTTTCATAATAGGACGGATAAAGAATTTTGTTGTGTTGTTTTAAAGCGCCGCAAGCTAGAATTAGGAATAAATTTTTCAAAAAGCCTTAAAAATGAAGATAAAATACCAAATATATCCGGTTCTGAAAGGGTTAAGTGGTCATGAGATACATCAAAATAAAGCTTGTGGACGTACCTTTTATTCAGTTAATATAAAACCATACATGACATACGTCTATTTATGAGATAATCCCATATTAAAAAAAAACTCTCACAAAAATTCAAAATTTTCAATAGATTCATAATGGGTTAATGGATTTCAAATTTTAAAATACCACATAGAAGACGCTAAATAAGCTTTCAAACGATATATATATTGTCGAAATCCGATACTAAATAACAAAGTTATACACTAGTCAATATCAAAAGTTTGGGGGTCCATAGCTCGGAAAATAGGCTTTACCGACAAAAAAATATATTTCTCTGGAATCACATTAAAAAGTTTTATAAGTGGTAAAAATTTTGAACCGATCGGGGCATCGCCCCTAATCTAAACTTAATAATATGTAGGTAGAAACTAAGGCTTAAGTCTAGTTTAGGGGCGATGCCCTGATCGGTTCAAAATTTTTACCACTTATAAAACTTTTTAATGTGATTCCAGGGAAATATTTTTTTTTGTCGGTCAAGATTTTCGCCTGCGGCGCTTTAAAATGAGACAACTAATTGTTTATATTTTTTAAAACAACACAACAAAATTCTTTATCCGTCCTATTATGAAAATTTTTTAGAACAAATCGCGCGATTTTTTCAAAAAAATTTTCGCCTGCGGCGCTTTGAAATGAGACAACTAATTGTTTATATTTTTTAAAACAACACAACAAAATTCTTTATCCGTCCTATTATGAAAATTTTTTAAATCAATAAAGTTGCCACAATTTAAAAAAATAATATAAATTTTAACTACCTTCGAAATACAAATATATTTTCCAAAAAGCATTACAAATATGACTAAATATATAAAATAAATACACAAATAAAATAAAAAAATATCAAAAATCCATAAAATATCAATATATTTTTCAAAAAGCATAAAAATGTAGATCAAATACCAAATATATCCGGTTCTGAAAGGGTTAAGTGGTCATGAGATACATCAAAATAAAGCTTATGGACCTACCTTTTATTCAGTTAATATAAAACCTTATATGATATACGTCTATTTATGAGATAATCCCATATTAAAAAAAAAACTCTTTCACAAAAATGCAAAATTGTCAATAGGTTCACAATGGGTTAATGGATTTCAAATTTTAAAATACCAAATAGAAGGCGCTCAAATAAGCTTTCCAACGATATATATAGTGTCGAAATCCGATGCTAAATAACAAAGTTATACACTAGTCAATATCAAAACTTTGGGGGTCCATAACTCGAAAAATAGGCTCGACCGACAAAAAAAAAATATTTCCCTGGAATCACCCCAAAAGCCCCTACCCCCTCCAAAAAAAAATAAAATATCGGGGCATCGCCCCTAAACTAGACGTTCCGAAACTAGTCAAATGTTCTCCTCAAAGGTCAAGGGTGCCCCTGACACGGGCGCATTTTACAAATTGACTCTTTGACGCTATATTGAACTCACCATCATAAATTTTGTGTATTTTGAATAATTTGTGCAAAACGATGTATACTTTTTTCTAGTGTATGAAATTATTAATATAACTTCAAATTCTAAAATTCCCAAAATGTATTGTGTAAATTGGCCGCTGCAACGTACCTTCAGATGCCAGTTCTTTGAGAGTGGCAACATTAAATCGGCCACCTCATCGCTTCTGTCAATTTTATTTTTATTCTGGTGGAAATAACTTTTACAAAAAAAAAATTAAATTAGATACAAAATGAAATTGAAAACATTTTTTGTTGTTGTTACGTGTGCATTAATTGGTAATGTTACTGGTGTTATGTTCCACTTGACACCCAACACGCAAAAATGTTTAAAAGAGGACATTCAAGCCAATCAACTGGTAATGGGCGAATATGAGGTATCTGATGTTCCCGGTCAAGTGATGGATTATATTGTAAGTTTATAAATGTGTTAATTTTGTGGGAATATTTCAAAGTTTACTATTGTCATACTTAAACAATTGTTTTCAGGCGCGGGATACAAAAGGACATATTCTATCTCAAAAGGAACACATCACCAAGGGTAAATTCAGTTTTATGTCTGAGATTTATGATACATATGAAATTTGTTTCATCTCGAAAGTACCGCCACGTAAGTTGTTACTTAAAAATTTTAAAATATAATATTTCAGACACTTGTGTTTAGATCAACGAGGCATTGCACATGAGGTGTCGTTGGTAACCAAAAAAGGTGTAGAAACTAAAAGCTATGAGGGTGTAAGTAAACTTGATATGACCATGTGCAGTAAATAAAGGATTTCTAACTATTTTGAGATTTAGATTGCAGAAGCTTCAAAAATCAAGCCTCTAGAAGTTGACTTAAGACGCTTGGAAGATTTGTCCGACTCTATAGTACGGGATTTTGCATTAATGCGTAAACGTGAAGAAGAAATGAGAGATACAAATGGTGAGATATTTACAATTCCCGATTATAATTTCTGCAAATTTTATCTGTTGGTTTAATTTGTTTTAATTTCAGAAAAGACGAATAGTCGTGTTCTGTTCTTCAGTATTTTCAGTATGTGCTGTCTTTTGGGTTTGGCCACATGGCAAGTTCTATATTTACGTAGATATTTTAAAGCCAAAAAACTTATTGAATAGATCATCATATGAATGTTCAATGGTACATTTGTTTTTCCTTCACTTTCTTCATTCATAGAACATATTTCTCACTCATGTCGTCTTATCATTTAAATTGAATAAATGTTTCATACTTTTATGACGACATTGTTGTAGTTTATATTTATGTCTTTTGAAATACCAAGCACATTGAATGAGTATTCCACACTGAATAGCAATAAATACGTTTGGTATTATCCTAGGGTTGAATCGTCGCATTCGTGATTGAAATTTTTAGACCGAAATTATTTTTTTATATTCCAAAATATAATACTAAGAGTAAATTTACTCTGTCGCAGCTAACGAGTTACTGCCCATAGTTAAGAGTAGATTCTCCAACCCATATACGTGTGCAGATGAGCTCGAATGTAGGTACAGATATCTTGTAACTTACAAGCTAGCGGCGCTGGAGTATATTCTGCACACATCGTTGTACACAAAGTATATTGCCTTATGTATCATTTAAATGTGGCCATAGATTTTAAAGCACTCATGGATACAAAGAAAGCAACAATGTAGCGTGCTACAATTGCTTTAAAGAATATTCCTTTAGGGCTTTTTTTAAAAATTAAAAAAAATTATAATCGGTCTAGACCTACTGTGTGATACCCTATATCATGCGTTTAGAGAATTGGTCTTAGGTCCAACTAATTGGTTATAGAAAATAAGCATAAACCAAATCTGAATGAAATTTTTATTCATTTTTTTGCCTGCAGCTCTTAACTATCCTGAGCATATTTGGTAAAGTCACTTCTTTTTTGCATCAACATACATATACAAACCAAATTTGAGAAAAATCTGTGCAATATTTTTGATTGAATTTAGTGAAGATCGGGAAGCGGCTTTATATGGGGGGCTATGACTAAGAATTGTTCTATAGGGTTTATTTTTGGATTATTGATTAATGGATGTAATAAACACTCACAAGCCCAATCAAGGACTATAGATATGTGCAAAACGATAATGGAACGGTTAAACCAAAAGTCTGTATTTATTGCAACATTGTTGATTAACAAAAAGAAACATGTATGTATAATTTTTTTTTTATTCACCAATAATGTTGAAAATGTAATATCGTAAAAAAAAATATTTATAGAATTTTATATGAAATTAAATAAATAAATGATTATTTTTATTAGTTCTTATTGATATGTTAAGAATTTATTGTTTTCAATATGTTTGAAGAAAAATAAAAAAAAGTATGATTAAAAAAAAAATACAATATTTCTTTTTTCATTGGAATTCGAACATAAGCGAAAAAGATCAAGAGCCAGCGCACTACGCACTCGACCACCAATATGTTGCTCGGCAGTTTTGCCGGATCTGTAATTAAAACATTTTTGTTGATTTTTGATTACATATAATCATAGGCAGAACGTTCAACAGAGAATGTTGTGGTAGGAACGTTTTGGTTAAAACGTTGGGAATTGAACGTTGTGGTGAGAACGTTGATACGTTTAAAATTTTATCCCAACAAACGATGCCAGTAGTAAAATGCAAATGAAATGGAGAAAAAGTCATTCATACAAACTGTTAATTAATTTGCTTTGTTGGGATGTTTTGCATGTAGTAACAGACAACAAAATCGACGTAATTTTGGCAAGCAGTGAATTTAATTGAGAAATGAAAACTACAATCCATGTACAGTCCTATCAACTTGAATATCACATCTAAATGTATATATATCAAAAGCTTACAGCATGCGCTATTTAAGTGGACAGGATTGTATGTTCATTTTAAAATGATATATTTATTAATATCATTTCTACCACCGTGTAACATTTCTACAATATTAATATGTTTTTTGAATGAAAAAAAAAAAAACTAATGTTTGTTTTCTCAGCAAAATAATTTTCCCAAAAAAAAATATAAGAAAAATAAAAACACAATTACAATTATGTTTTCTTAAACGTTATAAAAATTTCTTTATTGGAAAAGAGTGGGGGTATAATGTACAACGTACCTTAAGCGGGGTGTACAACAGTATGAGCCATCAGCTTAAGCAAAGCACACTCAAAGTCTACGGAGAACAGTCAACAAGTGTTTCGTTAAGCTGACAATATGCCGGTTCGCTAATCTGCGCGTAAACATTCCGCCCCCTTGCACGGGTGCACCAAGGGGAGACAAGAAGTAAATGCGGGGCCTTGGTCATACTGTTACAGGGTTTTCAAAGAATTCATTAACAATTCAAAAAAAGCTTAAAACTGATCAACAATTCATATATTCATAATTCAAATGAAAGAGAAAATTTTAATATGAAAAATTTTAATACTAAAACTAATAAAAAAATAAAAGGACTAAATTAAACAATTTGTCCCGAATGGACATTTATAACAATGGTCGCCTGTTGACCTGTTGATGGCCGCTGACCATTTGCCTGGTGATTGCAGCACGGGCGTCCATCGCATGGCTACAGTTGTTGGGCCTGTTGTGGTAGCCGCTGGAGTTGTTGTTGACGAGTTGGTTGGTCTCGAGGCCGCTTTTGTGCTCTGCTTTTTCTTAAAATTGTTTCTGCCCTTTCCACCACGATGCGTACCGGGGCTTTGTTGTTGTTGCTGTTGTCGGAATCGGTGCAGAAGTGTGTGGTGCTCCTGAAGGCATTCGATGCACCTCTTCCGACTGTCGCACTTCCGCAACAAATGGGTGGTGGCTAGGCAATTGAAGCAGTACTTAAGCCTCTTGACGGTCTGGATTCTCTCGTCCACCGACATCCGTTTAAAACGGTAGCATTTCCGGAGGGGATGGTCCATTTTGCATAGCCGGCAAGTTGGACCTCCATGCTGGGTCTCGGCCATTATCTTGGCGGGGCCGAGCCATCAGCTGCTGGTCGGTGGACTTCGAGGCGGCGAGAGGCTGACGACATTGTACCTAGGAAGAAACAGAAGAAAATACGAAAAAAAAGAAATAATATTGGTGTTGTTCAGATATAGGTAATAGAACAAGCTTCACAATAGGCCAATTTAATGTGCCAGAAGCTGTTTTCAGTTCACACACACGAGGTTTAGAATCTATCCCCAAGAAAACCTTTTCGACGCGCCCTAATTTCCACTCGTTCGGAGGTAAGTTGTCTTGACGAATAACAACAACATCACATACTTGAAACTCCCTTTTTGGATACTTCCACTTTACACGTCTGTGGAGCTCCTTTAATTACTCTTCCTTCCACCGTATCGCATATTGGTGGTGAAGTACCTTTAGATTCTGACATCTATTCGCATGGCTTATTGACAGATCGGACATATCGGGTTCAGGGGGAGCCAATAAGGCCGCCAAAAACGTTTCGGACGACATATCGCCTGTCGCCCCCAAATGAATTGCCTTTGTCGCGAAACATACAAAAACTACAACATAACCTTTCGTAATCTTGCACCCTCTGCCTACATAGGATTTTATCTCAAAGGGCTCAGCAAAATCTAACCCAGTATGGGTAAATGGCCTTGAAACAATTCTTTACGGGGGTAGAGAAGCCATAATTTGCTGTCCAGTTTTCTTCTGAAACAAAACGCACTTTATACAATTACGAATTGTCCCACGAACAAGATTCTTCAGATTCGGAATCCAAAATTCCATTCTTATCAAGCGCATCATCAACGCTTGTCCGCCATGGATCGAACATTCGTGTACATGTTTTACGAACAACCTTGTGAACTGACCATCGTAAGGCAGGATCTTCGGGTACCTTTCATTATATGCCAAACCAGGGGCTTGAATTAGCCGACCATTCATTCTGATGAATCCATCGGAGTCAATAAAAGGATTCAAGGACAATAAATTACTCTTAGAGGGCAAAGCTAGTCCTTTAGCCAAAAGCTCATATCCGGTGAGATAAGTTCGCTGGCATAAAATAATTAGTCGATCCCTCACAGACTTAATTTCCTTCTGGGTTACTTTTAAAGTCGGGTATAAACCGTTGTGCACACGGAGAAAATGCAACAACCGAAACCAATATGCAATAATTTTCATTGCTCGGGGTAAATTTGAATACTTGTGTAGTATATCAATTGGTTTCTTTAATTCCTTATCCGACTTAACACATTCCAAATGAGAATGAAGACTAATTTATTCCTTGGGCCAGGCATTCCTTGGTTTCGTTAGCCAGTGAGGACCATGCCACCATAACGCATTATCAATTAGTTCACGAGCAAGAGACCCCCGAATTGCCAAATCGGCGGGGTTATCTTTGGAAACCACGTGAGACCAATTCTCATTTCCAAATTTTTTAACAATCAAAGCAATTCTATTCGCAACAAAAGTTGGCAAATCGCATGACTCTTTCTTCAGCCATGCTAAGACAATGGTTGAATCAGTCCAAAGATGAATTTTCTCCTTGGGAGATTTCAACTGGCTATTCAACGAATCAACCATCCTTGCCATTAACGCCACTCCACAGAGCTCTAATCGGGGTAAAGTCTCAAATTTCACTGGAGCTACTTTTGTTTTTGAAGCAAGTAAATGCGATTTTATCTGAAACGGGGAAGAGACAGTGCGAACATAGAGTGCTGCTGCGTATGCTTTCTCAGAAGCATCGCAAAATCCATGGATCTCGATATCATTCTCGGGATGAAAATTCACCCATCTTGGAATGAATATTTTCTCAACATTCGGGTAATCGTCGAGAAATGCGCGCCATTGAACCAAAATAGAAGGGTTCAAACATTCATCCCAATCGGTCTTGTCCTTCCATATTTGTTGCATTATCATCTTAGCAACAATGATTTTCGGCGAAAGCAAACCTGCGGGATCAAACAATTTTTCTATTTCGGACAAGACTGCACGCTTTGTAATCACATTTTTCCCCGGCTGCGAAACGAGTTTATAGTAGAAGCTATCAGACTGCGCATTCCATCGCAACCCCAGGGTTTAAATCACGCTGGCATCTGAGAATTTCAAAAAATCGGCATCGAGAAGATTCTCTTTTGGGATATTTTCCAAAAGTCGGATGTGATTTGCGGTGAATTTTCGAAGAATGAAACCCGCTGACCGAAAGACCTCAATAAGTTCTTCACGTCTTCTCAAACCATCTTCCAGCTCATGAGAGCCAGCCAGTACATCATCGACATACATATGGTTTCTCAGATGCCGCTGGACTACGAGCTTTACAATCACTAGCGAGTTGGAGTAACTTCTTTATTGCGAGATATGGAGCACAATTCACTCCAAAGGTAACGGTATTCAACTCGTAGTCCTTAATGTCATCATCAGGATTACGCCGGAAAAGAATCCTTTGATATGTGGTATGATTGGGACGAACCAATATTTGCCTGTACATTTTTTCAATGTCGGCTTTAAATACGAAGCGACACAATCGCCAACGGAGAATTAAAACAGTGAGATCTGCCTACAACACAGGACCGGGGAACAAAACACTGTTCAAACTAACGCCATTTGATGAAGGGCTAGACGCATTAAATACTAATCGGAGTTTCGTAGTAACGCTGTCTGGCTTGATAACAGCATGATGCGGCATATAACAACTCGAGGCTTCAGTATTGGCGGGAACAACTTAACGCGTTTGTCCCAAAACATTATATTCATTAATCACACTATCGTACTGTGATTTTAATTCGGGGTTCTTCATAAGCCTTGCCTCATTTCGCACAAACTGGGAAAGAGCTATATTACGGGAATTGCCCAATGACAAGTACCGTGGAAACTCGTGCTTAAACGGGAGTAAAACCACATAACGACCTTCGGAATTTTTATGTGTGGTAGTTCGATAAAGTCTATCACAATAGTCTTCGACCTCAGTCGATCGAGCTGCCGGTGGGACCTCCTCAAGCTCCCAAAATCGGGCTAATTGGGTATTTAACTCGATGTTGTTGAAAAACGATACAACCGAAGGTAAGAGATCGGGTTGTCCCACTTTACTAGTCACTATCCAACCGAATACGGTTCTCTGTGCAACCAGATTACCATTAGGGTGTTTCCTAACATCAGGGAGTAATATTCGCGGATAAATATCGCCACCAAGGAGAATATCCATTCGGGCCGAATTGATGTCAGACAATGAAATTTCGGGGAAAGATTTAAAGTCATTTGAGATCGAACACGAGGGCAAACGACCGTAAGTTTTTCCACCACATATGCTTCAGTTCGAATTTTAAAGCTTGGGTCAATTGGGGATCCAATGGATGTAACACACATTTTCGAAGAGGTTGCAGCCACACTGCCATTAAGACCAGTAACTTCGGCCATTGGAGTAGATCACATAGGAATAGAAAGTTTCCTTTGTAATCGTTTCGAGATAAAAGTGGCTTGCGAGGCTGGGTCAATTAATGCTCAAGCAGAGCTTAACACCCCATGAGTATCCACTTCACAAATCGTTGTACCTAACAGAACGGTAGAATGCGGGTTTGAATCTAACTGAGTACTAAAGGTATAAAACGAGCGGGCTGCCCCAGAAGTAGAATGGCACTCATCCGAGTTGAGGGGGGGGTTGTAAACTTCTCGGAACAAATACAGGTGTAGTCTGAGAGGGGTTTTGTGGTAAAGACGTGCCGGATGTGTTCCGAGAAGGTTGGCTGTCTCTATGTAAGAGCGAATGATGTTTCTGTTTGCAATGAAAGCAAACGTGTATACTTTTACAGATCTTAAATTCATGGGACGTGGCTAAACAGTTTGTGCAACACTTAAATTGTTTAACGCTCGCCAAGCGTTCATCCACACTTTGCCTCAAAAATGTCGGACACAGCCTCAATGGATGTTGTTCTCGGCATAGAACACAACGACTAACGGATTGACTCGGTTTAGTCTTGGTCGCAAAACTGTTTATCTTTTTTGAATCACTCAGGGGTTTTCTGAAACTATTGCTCAAATTCACACTCATATTCCGAGGATGGCTCTTATTCACCTGTGAGCCCTTTATATCATAAACAGACTCAAGAGTCTGGTAACGAGCCGTCAAAAACTTATCCATTTCATACCATTTTGGCATATTCGCATCGCGTTTCAATGACTGTTCCCACAGACTCAACGTGTTATCGGGTAATTTTGTGGAGCAAATATATACAAAAATCACATGCCAACTTTCCGTATTAATATCGAGCAACGATAAATTTGTGATACAATCGTTTGTGGTTCGCTGTAAACTCTTCAAATTAGGGCCCGTTTCACGTATAACGGGAGAAATGTTAAACAGAATTTTCAACTGAGCGTTTATGAGAACTCGCTTATTCTCATATCTATCCACTAAATTTTGCCAAGCTAAGGCGAACCCATCATATGTCAAAGGACAAGTTCGGATTATATTGTGAGCTTCGCCCATTGTCTTCTGCAATAGATAGTACAGTTTCTCAACAGGGCTTAACCGGGGATTATTCTTATAAAAAGCTGAAAACATATCTCTGAAAGTAGGCCAATTAACGTAATCCCCATAGAAGACCTCCGTATCACACGGTGGCTATGTGACCCCGTACCCCACACACACTTTTAACCTTACCACACTTACCTAATGTCGTCGACCTCACCCTTAAACACGATTTAGCAACACATTTCGATTCAAATAAATGTTCACATAATTTTTATTAAAACTAAAACAAAAAAAATAAAAAATAGGAAATAAATATATTACACAGAAAAAAAACCAAAAAAAAACTTAGGTATTTTTTAACAGGATATGTCACAAAAAAAAAAGCCCGTACCGAAATTAATAAACTGGACTGATAAGAATTAAATTTGGTTTCAAATATATAACCATACAGAACAAACAAGTCACTAAACCTACAAAGTTTAATTCGACTCCATTTTGAGTCACGCTCCACAAAAAAAAAAAACACAAAATGGCCTACCTAACACACTAAATTTTGGCTAACGAGCCACAAACAAAAAAAACAATCTAAACGCAATTCACTAACTCGCACTTTGTAAACTTTTAACACACTAAACATAAAAACATAAAATTAAAATTTTAAAAATTCCGGCACTAACGAAATTTTAACTCTTATCGATACTTCACAAAACTGAAACTAACTTTATCCTAACCTTAATATTATTTATATATTTCTTTCTTTTTATACTACTTAAACACTAAAACAAAAAAATCTATTTACTTTGCTCTAATTTTTTTCACATTTAGACTTTTTAAATATGTCTTTTCTCTATTTTTTTAAATTTTCTTTATTTTTTCCTTTTAAACTTTCTTTCTTCAAATTAAAAATTTTAACTTTTTCTCCTTCCTTTAAATTTCAAACTAAAAAATTTCCTTATTTTTTCACACCATGCAAAACATATATATATCCGAGTTGCAATCTCCCGCCAACTACCATTCAGAGTGGCGCCTCAACGGTGGACTTTGATCACTAAATTAGACGAACACACAATTGCAATACACGGGTTACCTTTTTTTCTTCACTGTGAACTCTCAGGTCGAACAACCTCCTTCTTCTCGTTCCGCCCGCATACGGGACACCCCTGAGTGACTTCCGCTTTCAACACCAACTGCTTACGACGATCTTCCACTCACTAACCAATGTGCACTTTGGACTTCCTAATATACAATTATTTCATTGCAACCACTAACAAAACTCACACAACTTTATCACGACTCCTTAACACTCCCTTACCTTAAATTAAAAAAAAAAAAACAGAAATCCTCCAATTGCCCTCTCTTGGACAGTTTCACCACTAGTTCGCCCGTCACTTTGGTACTTTTCACTTGACAAAAAAAATAGTTTCACCACTTTGCACTTGCACACAGGTATATATACAAAAAAACAAATAATCACTTTTCTGGCGGAGGTAAAACTCCGTTCGCTTTCATGCGCCAAAAACTTCTACAATGGCTACTTTTCTGCCTATCCAGCCCTACATATACCTTCGGTTTACTTTCACCTAAACCGACCACTACACTGACATTTTCCATACATTTTCCAAACATTTATAACGGACAAGACATAAAACAAAACACCTAAACATCATTGTCATTTTTACCCAGTTGCCGAGTTTTTATGAATGGGTTCTACATAAAAATACACCACTGTCATCCCATACAAAAATAAACCTCTCAAATGGGCATCACTTTCGTTTTCCCATTGTGAATGACCATTTACTACTTATTTTACGCATTTCCTCCTACACACAACCACGCTTAAGACAAATTAATGATAAAGCAAATAAAACACGTATATTAAATAAAACCTGCAAAAAAATAACTACAACCATCTACAAAAAAAAAAAAACAATCCACACATTAACTAAGCACTCCAACACAAAAAAAAACCACCACCAAACAAACCGAAAAAACAACACAAACACATATTCAACACAATTATATTAAGTAATCATCCATCCCATTAACTCTTTCTTTGTTTTTCCCTTTTCCAGGCCATACATCCAACATCCGCAACAACACCCCGGCTACAGGAGCATAAAACTTTACACTGGACTAAAAGCAAACACAACCTCTGCACATTCAACCACAACCTGCATCCACAAAAAGAAACACCAAAACGATCACCACTTTAAACTCATTTAACGCAAAAAACACCGATTAGCAAACTCAACCACCAATTGAAATCAATGCAAAAAAAAAACAAGCTAAATCCCGTCAAGAGCAGAAAAAAAACAAGTACTGAAATACACCCAAACCTAAACATTTCCTACCATTTTCACTCACTCAACCTTCTTTTCCATTTTTTTCAGGCAACCATCCACCAATCTTTATCCGCAACAAAACACCGAGGCTACCGAGACATCGCTGGGAGGAACGGTGTGCAGAAACACCATGTTGTCCTTGACAAAAAAAAAAACAAAAAAACACACCGTGGGGACCTCTCACTCCCCGAGACTAGCCTCGATCCTCTACCGACTGAAGAATCCGGCCTAGAACCTTGCAAAGGGTGAGTTCTTTTTTCGTTTTTTTTTTTTATTTTTTGATCTTTTTGTAGCACCTCGCTAGGCAAAAACAACAAAATCAAAAACAAAAAAAAAAAGATTACCTCTGATCCCTCTTACCCTGACTTGGCACGCCGGGATACCGTCCATCTCTAAACATACGACACAATCTATTTTCTGTGTAGACCGCCTACGCTCTACCCTACACCATGCGTTTAGATCTATCCCTTAGGTCCATCTAATTGTATATATAGGAAAAAAAACAAAAAACACCTTGAGTGGTATCTCGGAGCGGTATTTAAATGACTAGGTCGAAAAAAACCCGATAGAACTTTATATACTGAATTTTATCAAAATATCTTAAATTTTTAACATCTTCAGTTTGATTACCAGGTTTACATGGCCATACTGACGGACAGATGGACAGCCGGACAACTACAAGATGGGTCCCTATTTTCAAATATTTTTGGTAGTTACAAGCATCGTCAAATCATTATTCTACCCTGATAGAATAGTGGTAAAGGATATACAAAAAAAAAAAAAAAAAAAAACCGCCTATTCCACCCCTAAGTTTTATTAAATTACGCCTTTCCCTCTGGTATTTAAATATCGTTTTGCCTAAATCTCGTTTTGGCCTAAATTCACATTTCAATCCGATGGTTTCTACGCCTATGCCGACTTCTGCGTTTTTCTTATGAAAAGAAAAAGCATAGTGGCAAACCCGAAAATTCTCCCTTTCATGTAATTGGTCCCGGACCAATTGTAGCACCCTATGTGCAAACTGAACTTATCGCAATTGCTCGTCATTATCTTAGTTCTTAAATCTAGAACTACTATGTCTCCAAAACAAACCACGGGTAAAGCCTCTATCACTCTTTCGATTCGGAATCACCGTCGCTAAACCTCTGATTGATCCGTCCCTGAAGTCTCTTAACTTTAAGAGGTTCAGAAACCAATTATAAATTTCGCCAAACAAATCAAAACTCTATATACCTTGATTAAGTTCCGCTTGATCCAGTTTCAGAATTTTACCAGAACAAGAGTTACTATTGCTTGTTTTATATGATAGAAATTTTACCATTTTTATTATTCCCGCAATTTGCGGACTGACATATACGTTTTTAGAACAGACACAACAAGTAAACATAATAAACATTTACTTATTCTATATTGAACCTTAAAAATTATATCACAGCTCTAAAAAGAAAAAGGTAAACTTTTGTATCACAGATCCAAACCCCCTACCCTGCAGCTCGCCACCGAAAATTATCACAATTTAACCACCATCAAGTTTGATCCTTTCTGGTTCCCTTTTAGGTCTCCTCGTGCTTGTCCCTTTTTTCATCTTATTCCCAACGTGGGGAACTCCCACCCCTGAGATGTCTCAAACTCTACCGACTGAGAGCCGGGCACTACAGGTAAGTTAATGATGTATCTTTCGCTAACCTGATTCATTGGGTTTTCTCTCTTTTTTTTTCCCCAGATGATGCGAATATCAGTTGACCCCCAGCGCTTTGGGTCCTTTACGGACTAAGTTTCTTTCACGAGAGTTGTATTTTATTTTGCTTTTTATTTTAAACCCCTAACCTTCCTACACTAATTCTGGCCGGGACCGGTCAAATTACACCTATGACGAAGACACCAAAGAAATTCTTCCCCCTTCGTTTACAAATGATCATTATTTATTTATTTAATTTTTTTTTATCCCGTCGCGAATTACTTCACTGCGTTCTACTAACCGCGTTCACTCTCGTCCGCTACAACTTAAAAGGTTTTCGCAATTCGCACTCCTTGTCCTCTAGTCGCCAGTGTCAGTCAGGTCTTCGCAATGAGACAAACATATCCAATTTTGATATGTTTGTCCACTAATTCGCTTCTTTTCCGTTCAACCCACTGTAATTACGGGCTCAGAAGAATGTCCTTGTACCAGGTGCCTAACGACTTCCAGTTCTTAATAGCATAGTTCCCCACAACGCTAACGGAGTCGCACTATTGGCACAAAGACGGTTATATATGTAACCGCTTAGAAACGTTGGCTGGCGTTGAACGAATATAACGAGTTACTCATTGCAATGATTACTGATTGCCCTGCTGCCACCTCCTTCCTATATTCGGAAAACACAACAACAAAAAACTTTTTTTGCTCAGATACGGGAGGATCCTATTTCGGAAATATTATAACTGAACTATTGCCCTAGAGGTTTTCATATCACAGGTTGTTGGTATAGGACGACTAACGAACATGGACTTAAAACTATATTGCACGCTTAACCCTATATTGCACCAGACGAGGTTGTATCACAGTTCTTTTTTATTTTATTTTTCTTTTATTTTATTTTTTATTATTGCACTTATGTCTTCAGACTTTTATGTCTTTCGAATGGAAAACTCCCTTGTTTTTCTGCTGTAGGGATTCCAATTCATACATATTGTTTCCGATTGGTTTCACTGTTCTGCATTTTAAGTATTTTCTACAGAATTTCGAATTTATATTGTTTTTAAAATCGGATTGTGCACAATTTCGTCGGTACACTTCCTGTCCTGGTATAAATTTAGTTGTTCTGGCCCTTTCATTGTACCTCTTGGCACATTTATCGAACGCTGCGTGCATATTGTTCCTAATTTTTTCATAAATGAGTTTCTGACGATCTTCTTTGTCTAAAGAAATAACTTCGTGGTCAGTCATTGACTTTAGCTTTCTTGCTAGCTTATAGTCTGCCCCACTTGAATACCAGTGATAACCCAACAGAGAAAAGAATGGCGTCGTTCCCGTTGCAGTATGTATTGAAGTCCTCAATGCACATTCCACTTCTGGCAGATATAGATCCTAATCTCTATGATCATTCTCCAGATATGACCTTATCGCTACCAAAATCGATTGATTTACCCTCTCTGACGCATTTGATTGCGGCGAGTAAAACGCTGTCTTCAAATGGTTGATCTTGTAACTATCTAGCATTTCTCTGAACGCCGCAGATACAAACTGCTGACCATTATCACTATGTATCGTTTCTGGGATGCCGAGCTTATTAAAAACCTCCTGGACTAAAAATTTCACTACATTTTTCGCCGTTGCCTCTTTCATGGCTTTTATAAAGGTGAACTTCGAGAAATGGTCTGCCACTATGAAAATATAAGCGTTTCCCTGTTTCGACCTTGAGTATTTTCCGAGAAAATCGATATAAAGTTTCTGTAATGGCCTTTCAGTCCGCACCTTCTCCCCTATCGTCGGTCTCAAATTTTGGTTTGGAGGTTTAGTTTCCTTACACACTTGGCAATTTAATACATAATTTCGGACTTGAATCGTCATTTTGGCCAATAGTATAACTGTTTAAGCCAGTTCAAAGTTTTATACAGGCCCCCATGTGCTGAAGTTGTCAATCAGAATGTGTGTTTTCTCCTGAGAGATCCACAATTTCCAAACACATTCATCTAAACTATCCTCTCTATCAAAATTCGTTTTCTTAAAGATTTTCCCGTTTTCCACCTTTAAATCGGGGAGTTTGTGTTGATTTTCTTGTATGTTTTGTGCTAGGCTCACATATTCCTCACTTTCAAACTCGTTACTTTCAAAGTCAAAGTAATCGTCGCTAATTTCGTCAATTTGAACAGACATTCGCGAAAGCATGTCAGCGACTACATTTTCTGAACCTTTCGGTGTTCGATATCAAAATCGAAAGCCTGGAGTTGTAAAGACCACCTTGCCAAACGTCCACTAAGGTCTTTTAAGGTCATTAACCACTTCAGACTAGCGTGGTCCGTGATGACAGTAAACTTCATCATCTCGACATAGGGTCTGGAACGTTTCACCGCTTAAACTGCTGCTAAGCATTCTTTCTCGGTTACGGAGTAGTTCTTTTGACAGGAGTTAAGCTTTTGTGAGTAAAAAGCAAGAGGATTCTCATCTCCACAGTCGTTTTTCTGAAAAAGAACTGCTCCGATCCCGAAATCTGAAGCGTCGCACTGAATAAAAAACTGTTTGGAAAAATCTGGGTGGCGTAGTACTGGCGCAGTGGTTAGAGTGTGTTTCAATGACTCAAAGGCTTCCTTCGCTTCTGGGGTAACACTGAACTTTTTACCTTTTTCAATTTGTCGGCGAGCGCGGTGGATATGGAGGCGAAATCTTTTATAAACCGCCTATACCACCCTGCAGTTCCTAAAAAACTCCTAACCTCCCTCGGTGACTTAGGCGTTTCTATTCGCTGTATCGCGGCCACCTTTTCGGGATCGGTTTTTAATATACCGCCTCAAATCACGAACCCCAAATATCTCAGTTCTTTGAAACAGAACATCATCAGGTTTGACCTTTTCAAACATTCAGCTACCTCGTTGAGCAGTCGCAAGTGTGTTGAAAATTCCCCGGATATTATTAGAAGATCGTCAAGGTAGATGAACACGTTCGATTTGAGCCTCGCCGATATCACCTTGTCCATCAATCTACACAACCGCATTGCATAGACCAAACGGCATTACTCGAAACTGGTACAGCGGTCGACCTGGAACCGTAAAAGCCGTGTAAGCCTTCGAGTCTTCCTCGAGTTCTATCTGCCAGAAGGCATATTTCAGGTCGACGCTGCTGATATAGTGTATTTGGCCTATGCGGCTCAGTATCCCATCAATGTTCTGCAGCGGATAGGCATCTTTTATTGTCACGTCATTGAGTTTTCGAGCGTCTAAGCAGAAACGGTTTTTACCGGGTTTTCTCACCACTGTGGTACGGTTACTCCACGGGGTCTCACTCTCCTCAATGACGTTCAATGCTAACATATTGTCTATTTCCGCGTAGACTATGTCCTGGACTGCTGGGGAAATTGGATAATGTTTTTGCTTCACCGGGTTTGTTCCATCGACCAATTTTATTTCGTGTTTTTCTAGGCCCGTGCACCCTAGTCCTTTCTTTTCAAACGACGGAAAATTTGCTATTGCCTTCTCTAATTGCTGCTGCAGTTGTGCCGTTAAATCATGCATTTTAGTCATGTGCGTACTGTCGTTATGCAGGTCCCTGACTAATTCTACACTCATTTCGTCCACCGATATAATTTCCGGAGCGATTTAAAATTTTTTTCAAAAATCGACCCCCAAGTAAATGTCTTGTTCTAAGTCCGGACATAGGTAAAAAGTTATGTTTTTAGTTTCGCCTTTGTATTGTACGTCTAAATTCACTTTTCCTAACACCCGCTGAGCTTGTGCGGTCGCCGTATACACGTTAGAAACTAACGCCGTCAATTCGCTATGTAGCGCCTTCACCATTTCTCTACAGTTTCTTCCGAGAACACTGAACGAAGCTCCTGAGTCCAACAACCCTTTGTACCCTTTTCCTCCAATTAAGATTTCGGCATATGGTCGTGGATCGGTATTGCTGCGGATGCGCTTGATCGATTCGCATATCAGTCGTCTATTTTGTTTTCTTTTTGCGTAGTCTGCTCTTAGCTTTAGGCAATACTTATATTTTTTTGAATTTGACCCTACTGACACATTCTCTTCATTTTGTTGCTCAGTTTCCAACTCATCTTCACAATCATTTTCCTTAAAAATCCTATCCCTAACTATCTTGTAATTCTGTTCCCTCACTTCTTTCGCCAAATAATGACGTATTTTAGAAAAATTTTGCGAGCTGGCCTTTGTGGTTATCGATCTTTGACCTGTATTTATTTGTTCGGGGCGTTTCCCGAGGAACGTGATTCCCCCGTCGAAATCACGCTCCGTTTCGAGTTTTCCCGAGACTTACATTTTTGGCAATTAGGTGAATTTACTCCCGGATTACCGCATCGGTAACAAAATAAATTTTTTGTTCGGCTGGACAATCTAGAAATATATGCCCTGGTTCCTGGCAGTTCCAACATTTAAGGCTGTGAATTACCTCCGCCACCTCGTTGCCATCTATCGCCTCGCTCTCACTGTCGAATTCAATTTCGTGAACGTACCGATTTCTCGGAGGCGGGTCATTTCTACTCTCCCTGCGCGGAAAGTTTCTCTCTGCCTCCAAACATTCAACCCGAAGCTCTTCGAGAGACGAAACCGATATTGGGTAAACCACTCGCCCTACACTCTCTCGGAGATTTTTCTTCACCAACTTAATAAGTTCAAACTCTGAGATAGGTGTTCGAAGCTTTGAACGCAACAAGTTTACTTGTTGGAAGTAGCTATTTATACTTTTCCCTACTGCCTGTTTCTTTTACACCAGCTCATGCATGATGTCTAGGTTGGTTCGGTGGGTACGGAAACGACTCAGCATTGCGTGTTGCAAATCCTCCCATTGAGTCACACGTGTCGTCTCCACGTGCAGCCAATGCCAGTCCAAAGCTGGTCCCGTAACCAAAAGATGGAAACCATTTAGTATCTCCTTCCACGGGATTTGGTATACTGGCAGTACTCGAGACGAAACACAAACGACTCTATGGACAGGTGTGCTTCGTTCACATCGAAGCTTAACCCGAACCTATCTACCCTAGTCTTCCCGCTGTAGAATGTCGGTTGAACTATCGGTTGTGGTGTTATCCCGTGTTGAGGACCTACCCCCATTTGCCGAAGTGGTGGGGCTGATCGGGGATCAAAATTAGAAGCTGGAGGAGGGAAATTGTAAGGGTGTTGTGCCGCACGTTGCTCGTTATATACCGCGTTAGGTCTGGGGACACAATTGGGGGCTCCTATATTATCCCGATTGGAGTCCCTGAGCGTTAATGTCCTGATCGCGTCGCTTAACATCGCTATGCTGTCATGCACTTTATTAAGTTCCCTACCCACATTCTCGCTCGTGATATTTCTTATTAAGTGGTCTAGAGAACGTCTCATTTCCCCTACACTATCTTCCCCCATCTGCTTCACTGACGGTGACATTTCGCCCCAAGCTCTATACTTGGTGTTTTATTTCTATTCTTGGGTTTTGCGCCTGTATTGATTGTTTTTGACATGTCAATCATTGCAAAGGCTATTGGGGGAGGCATTATCCTATTTTCCCTATTGTCCTTCGCGTACTTTTCTTTGACTTGGGGAGAAGATCTATTTAGGTCAAAAGACGTGTCCCTAAACCTTTGACGCTGTCGCTTTAATTTGATTTTTTCCTGTTCAGACATACAAAAATCACAAGCAGAAAAATCTCGCAACCCTCTAAAGTGGGCCGTAAAGATAGTTGTTAGACGAAAAAAGACCCAACGAACTAAACGAAAACACAACAACCTAAACTTCTCACGAAAATAACAAAAAAAAAGTATATCGAGGCTAAATATCTAAAACAATAAAAAAAAATAATAATAAATATTAAAAAAATAAAAAATAAATGTTTCTCTACATAAAAAAGATGTAAAGTAAAAAAAATTTATATAAAACATGCAAAAATAAATAATCAAAAAAAAAAAATATAAAATTTAAAACATATAAAAAAAATTATGAACAGTAATAAAAACTTGTGCAAAGCTTAGAACCTATAACCAAAAAATATTAAAAAAAAATTACTAAAAATTTATGTAAAGCTTAAACCACTATCAAAAAATATGAAAAGTAATAAAAAAAATATCTAATAAAAAAACATGCAAATAATAAAAAAAATCTATAACTAATAAAATGTTTAAAAATAGTAACAAAAAAATTTATATAAAAAAAAATTATGGAAAGTAAAAACAGATGAATATATAAAAAAACGGGAAAAGCTTAATTAAAATAAAATTATATGAAATTATGCGAAAACAAACAAAAAAAAAGAGCACTTGGTGTATAATTTATAAATTGGTCCGAGAAATAAAATGGATCACAAATTACAAAAAAAAAAACGTAAAACGCAAATATCCGCGTATAATAATAAAAAAAACTTAACCATACAAATTAATGAAATAAAAAAAAAAATATTGAACATAAAAAAACGAAATACTAGGTGTATAATAATAAGAATTTATTCAAAAAAAATAATTTATTTCACGGGACTAACAAGAAAAATTAAACTTATATATTGCAACTACATGAAATTTAAATAATCTTCAAATTCCGGATCAATTTAAAATTTCGCCAAATGCCAATAACTCGCACAAAAAAATAAAAAAAAATGTAACCGAAAGATTTTTTTTTTCAATAAAAAAACATTTCAGCCAAAACACAACAAATAAAATTTACTAATTCACTTAAGACGGGTTAGGTCAACATATGACACGGGGATAAGTGGGTGTGTGTGTGGTCTCAGAATAGTTTTCTATGTGCCTGTTTCACACGCCTCTTACTTATGTTCAACAAGACAAAAAATTACTTTACACAAAAAGAACAAAACAACTATTACTTATCTGTGTCTTTCCACATCGGTGCATTATTTCCCCAATGGAATTTGCACGTTACTGTAAAGTCAGATAAACTATGGATATTCATGTCTTCGAAACTTTGTTCCGAACGGGTATCCGAAAGTTTATCTGATCGACAAATATTTTTATCAAGTAATTAAAATAATATTATTACCACAACGACCACAAAAACAACAAGTCCAGCTATGACAACAACACAACATTTAGAATAACAACAAGAACAATATAGAAACATCATATTTTTCATATTTTTTTTAATTTTTCAGAGATTTCCCTGGACCTGTTCCACCGATTTTAATGATTTTTGAAACAGAAATCTTCCCATGAATTTGGTGAATCATTCTCACTAAAAACGATCACTGTAGCTGCACTATTGAGGGCGTGATCGTGATAAGAACAACATAGAAAATTATATCTTTTCAAGACTTTTTTTAGTTCTTCATTCAAATCTCGGGCCCTAATCGACCGATTTGGACGAATTTAAATAGCAAACTTTTCAGGATGTTAGTGAATCATTTTTTATGTCTGCGAGCACCCTAGCTGCCCGATTGATGCCGCCATCGTGATTTCAACAGACGGACAGACGGACATCGCTATATCAACTCCGGTTGTTATATGGATCACAAATATATATATTTTATGGGGTCCAACATTTTTTTTCTAATTATTACAAACGGAATGACAAACTTATATATAGCCTCTGCACACTGGAGTGGAGGGCATAAAAAGTAGTTTACCCTACAATATCAAAAAGTTATTTTGTGTCTATTAGTAATTTGGAGTCGCAGAAAATGTTTACCAATATTTGGACTTGTTTGTTATGCACTGGAAAATAAACTATCAAGGGCGGCCTTTTAATCGAAAGAAGATGAGGACTTCATTTGTTAATCAGCTACAATGTAAACTCCAGGATAGAATTTTGACCGATTTTGAAGTCATCATATTGAAACAAACACGTTTATATCGTCACCTAAAATACAAAAGGCCGTAACTAACAAAAAGGAAAAAATTGACTTTTTGTATTGTAATTAAGGCCTTTCACTTAAAAACTACTATTTTACCATAAATTTGCTTTCATAAAAAATCCATCTTTATTTTTCAGCTTGATTCTAAAATTTGGGTATTAAGTTTAAAGTAGTTTTTTTTATGATGTTTTTAGCTTCTCCTGTAAAAAAATGACGATATGTAGTTTTCAAGAGATATTACAAGCCCAGTGTAATACTTAAAGAAATATGTTTTTATATGGCGTTCTGACTATTTTTCTGAGACTTAAATGATATTTTTGAAATTCAATTCATATTTTCTGAAGCAAATTTAATAATTTCTGAAATATATTTGATGTTTTTTGAAATACATTTGATATTTACTGAAGTACATTTGATAATTTCAGAAATACATTTTATGTTTTCTGAAATACATTTGAAGTTTTCTGAAATACATTTGAAGTTTTCTGAAATACATTAGATAATTGCGGAAATACATTTGATGTTTTCTGAAATACATTTAAAATTTTTTCAAATACATTTGATGGTTTCTGAAATACATTTGATAATTTCTGAAATACATTTGATGTTTTCTGAAATACAGTTGATATTTTTTGAAATACATTTGATAATTGCTGAAATACATTGGATAATTTCGGAAATACATTTGATATTTTCTGAAATACATTTGACAACCTCTGAAACTCAATTGATATTTTCTGAACTACAAATGATGCTTTCTGAAAATCAATTGATACTTTCTGAAATACAATTGATTATTAGTGAAAATCAATGGATGTTTTCTTAAATTAAATTGATATTTTCTGAAAATCAGTTGATGTTTTCTGAAACAAATTGATACTTTCTGAAATTCAATTGATGTTTTCTGAGATACAATTGGGAAAGGTGTATTAATTAAAAAATCACCTAAGTTTATTTTTGATTTCTTCAAAGTTTTCCTAGTATATATACAATTGAATATTTAAAATTAACGAAAAAAATTTGTGATTTTGCTAAACAGACAGCGAACTCGGCGGTTCTGCCGACTAAAAAAGTTCTGTCAATAGCAAATATATACTTGAAATTAAGAGAAAAAAAAACAGCTCTGTAATTTTGTGACATGTTAAACACACAACACAGCCAGCTGTCAATAGGTTGAATATTTAAAATTAACGAAAAAGATTTGTGATTTTGCTAAACATTCAGCGAACTTCGGCGGTTCTGCTTACTAAATACACCAATACACTTACATATACCACACACCGATTTTCCCTTGCGCTGTTTTTGTGAATGTATTGTGAAATTAAATTTTACCCCCCCTGAGCGCATAGATGTTTACCTAACCAAAAAAGTTTGTTAATAAAAATGTTCTGTTTTACTATTAAATTTCTCTGTGTGTATCTTGAGCATCTGGCATCACCGTATGATCACTGGTTACCATGAAAAAAATAATTTGTATTTGGTATTTGGAGATCCACAATTTCCAAACACATTCATCTAAACTATCCTCTCTATCAAAATTCGTTTTCTTAAAGATTTTCCCGTTTTCCACCTTTAAATCGGGGAGTTTGTGTTGATTTTCTTGTATGTTTTGTGCTAGGCTCACATATTCCTCACTTTCAAACTCGTTACTTTCAAAGTCAAAGTAATCGTCGCTAATTTCGTCAATTTGAACAGACATTCGCGAAAGCATGTCGGCGACTACATTTTCTGAACCTTTCGGTGTTCGATATCAAAATCGAAAGCCTGGAGTTGTAAAGACCACCTTGCCAAACGTCCACTAAGGTCTTTTAAGGTCATTAACCACTTCAGACTAGCGTGGTCCGTGATGACAGTAAACTTCATCATCTCGACATAGGGTCTGGAACGTTTCACCGCTTAAACTGCTGCTAAGCATTCTTTCTCGGTTACGGAGTAGTTCTTTTGATAGGAGTTAAGCTTTTGTGAGTAAAAAGCAAGAGGATTCTCATCTCCACAGTCGTTTTTCTGAAAAAGAACTGCTCCGATCCCGAAATCTGAAGCGTCGCACTGAATAAAAAACTGTTTGGAAAAATCTGGGTGGCGTAGTACTGGCGCAGTGGTTAGAGTGTGTTTCAACGACTCAAAGGCTTCCTTCGCTTCTGGGGTAACACTGAACTTTTTACCTTTTTCAATTTGTCGGCGAGCGCGGTGGATATGGAGGCGAAATCTTTTATAAACCGCCTATACCACCCTGCAGTTCCTAAAAAACTCCTAACCTCCCTCGGTGACTTAGGCGTTTCTATTCGCTGTATCGCGGCCACCTTTTCGGGATCGGTTTTTAATATACCGCCTCAAATCACGAACCCCAAATATCTCAGTTCTTTGAAACAGAACATCATCAGGTTTGACCTTTTCAAACATTCAGCTACCTCGTTGAGCAGTCGCAAGTGTGTTGAAAATTCCCCGGATATTATTAGAAGATCGTCAAGGTAGATGAACACGTTCGATTTGAGCCTCGCCGATATCACCTTGTCCATCAACCTACACAACCGCATTGCATAGACCAAACTGCATTACTCGAAACTGGTACAGCGGTCGACCTGGAACCGTAAAAGCCGTGTAAGCCTTCGAGTCTTCCTCGAGTTCTATCTGCCAGAAGGCATATTTCAGGTCGACGCTGCTGATATAGTGTATTTGGCCTATGCGGCTCAGTATCCCATCAATGTTCTGCAGCGGATAGGCATCTTTTATTGTCACGTCATTGAGTTTTCGAGCGTCTAAGCAGAAACGGTTTTTACCGGGTTTTCTCACCACTGTGGTACGGTTACTCCATGGGGTCTCACTCTCCTCAATGACGTTCAATGCCAACATATTGTCTATTTCCGCGTAGACTATGTCCTGGACTGCTGGGGAAATTGGATAATGTCTTTGCTTCACCGGGTTTGTTCCATCGACCAATTTTATTTCGTGTTTTTCTAGGCCCGTGCACCCTAGTCCTTTCTTTTCAAACGACGGAAAATTTGCTATTGCCTTCTCTAATTGCTGCTGCTGTTGTGCCATTAAATCATGCATTTTAGTCATGTGCGTACTGTCGTTATGCAGGTCCCTGACTAATTCTACACTCATTTCGTCCACCGATATAATTTCCGGAGCGATTTAAAATTTTTTCCAAAAATCGACCCCCAAGTAAATGTCTTGTTCTAAGTCCGGACATAGGTAAAAAGTTATGTTTTTAGTTTCGCCTTTGTATTGTACTTCTAAATTCACTTTTCCTAACACCTGCTGAGCTTGTGCGGTCGCCGTATACACGTTAGAAACTAACGCCGTCAATTCGCTATGTAGCGCCTTCACCATTTCTCTACAGTTTCTTCCGAGAACACTGAACGAAGCTCCTGAGTCCAACAACCCTTTGTACCATTTTCCTCCAATTAAGATTTCGGCATATGGTCGTGGATCGGTATTGCTGCGGATGCGCTTGATCGATTCGCATATCAGTCGTCTATTTTGTTTTCTTTTTGCGTAGTCTGCTCTTAGCTTTAGGCAATACTTATATTTTTTTGAATTTGACCCTACTGACACATTCTCTTCATTTTGTTGCTCAGTTTCCAACTCATCTTTACAATCATTTTCCTTAAAAATCCTATCCCTAACTATCTTGTAATTCTGTTCCCTCACTTCTTTCGCCAAATAATGACGTATTTTAGAAAAATTTTGCGAGCTGGCCTTTGTGGTTATCGATCTTTGACCTGTATTTATTTGTTCGGGGCGTTTCCCGAGGAACGTGATTCCCCCGTCGAAATCACGCTCCGTTTCGAGTTTTCCCGAGACTTACATTTTTGGCAATTAGGTGAATTTACTCCCGGATTACCGCATCGGTAACAAAATAAATTTTTTGTTCGGCTGGACAATCTAGAAATATATGCCCTGGTTCCTGGCAGTTCCAACATTTAAGGCTGTGAATTACCTCCGCCACCTCGTTGCCATCTATCGCCTCGCTCTCACTGTCGAATTCAATTTCGTGAACGTACCGATTTCTCGGAGGCGGGTCATTTCTACTCTCCCTGCGCGGAAAGTTTCTCTCTGCCTCCAAACATTCAACCCGAAGCTCTTCGAGAGACGAAACCGATATTGGGTAAACCACTCGCCCTACACTCTCTCGGAGATTTTTCTTCACCAACTTAATAAGTTCAAACTCTGAGATAGGTGTTCGAAGCTTTGAACGCAACAAGTTTACTTGTTGGAAGTAGCTATTTATACTTTTCCCTACTGCCTGTTTCTTTTACACCAGCTCATGCATGATGTCTAGGTTGGTTCGGTGGGTACGGAAACGACTCAGCATTGCGTGTCGCAAATCCTCCCATTGAGTCACACGTGTCGTCTCCACGTGCAGCCAATACCAGTCCAAAGCTGGTCCCATAACCAAAAGATGGAAACCATTTAGTATCTCCTTCCACGGGATTTGGTATTGTCGCTGGCAGTACTCGAGACGAAACACAAACGACTCTATGGACAGGTGTGCTTCGTTCACATCGAAGCTTAACCCGAACCTATCTACCCTAGTCTTCCCGCTGTAGAATGTCGGTTGAACTATCGGTTGTGGTGTTATCCCGTGTTGAGGACCTACCCCCATTTGCCGAAGTGGTGGGGCTGATCGGGGATCAAAATTAGAAGCTGGAGGAGGGAAATTGTAAGGGTGTTGTGCCGCACGTTGCTCGTTATATACCGCGTTAGGTCTGGGGACACAATTGGGGGCTCCTATATTATCCCGATTGGAGTCCCTGAGCGTTAATGTCCTGATCGCGTCGCTTAACATCGCTATGCTGTCATGCACTTTATTAAGTTCCCTACCCACATTCTCGCTCGTGATATTTCTTATTAAGTGGTCTAGAGAACGTCTCATTTCCCCTACACTATCTTCCCCCATCTCCTTCACTGACGGTGACATTTCGTCCCTACGCTCTATACTTGGTGTTTTATTTCTATTCTTGGGTTTTGCGCCTGTATTGATTGTTTTTGACATGTCAATCATTGCAAAGGCTATTGGGGGAGGCATTATCCTATTTTCCCTATTGTCCTTCGCGTACTTTTCTTTGACTTGGGGAGAAGATCTATTTAGGTCAAAAGACGTGTCCCTAAACCTTTGACGCTGTCGCTTTAATTTGATTTTTTCCTGTTCAGACATACAAAAATCACAAGCAGAAAAATCTCGCAACCCTCTAAAGTGGGCCGTAAAGATAGTTGTTAGACGAAAAAAGACCCAACGAACTAAACGAAAACACAACAACCTAAACTTCTCACGAAAATAACAAAAAAAAAGTATATCGAGGCTAAATATCTAAAACAATAAAAAAAATAATAATAAATACTAAAAAAATAAAAAATAAATGTTTCTCTACATAAAAAAGATGTAAAGTAAAAAAAATTTATATAAAACATGCAAAAATAAATAATCAAAAAAAAAAAATATAAAATTTAAAACATATAAAAAAAATTATGAACAGTAATAAAAACTTGTGCAAAGCTTAGAACCTATAACCAAAAAATATTAAAAAAAAATTACTAAAAATTTATGTAAAGCTTAAACCACTATCAAAAAATATGAAAAGTAATAAAAAAAATATCTAATAAAAAAACATGCAAATAATAAAAAAAATCTATAACTAATAAAATGTTTAAAAATAGTAACAAAAAAATTTATATAAAAAAAAATTATGGAAAGTAAAAACAGATGAATATATAAAAAAACGGGAAAAGCTTAATTAAAATAAAATTATATGAAATTATGCGAAAACAAACAAAAAAAAAGAGCACTTGGTGTATAATTTATAAATTGGTCCGAGAAATAAAATGGATCACAAATTACAAAAAAAAAAAAAACGTAAAACGCAAATATCCGCGTATAATAATAAAAAAAACTTAACCATACAAATTAATGAAATAAAAAAAAAAATATTGAACATAAAAAAACGAAATACTAGGTGTATAATAATAAGAATTTATTCAAAAAAAATAATTTATTTCACGGGACTAACAAGAAAAATTAAACTTATATATTGCAACTACATGAAATTTAAATAATCTTCAAATTCCGGATCAATTTAAAATTTCGCCAAATGCCAATAACTCGCACAAAAAAATAAAAAAAAATGTAACCGAAAGATTTTTTTTTTCAATAAAAAAACATTTCAGCCAAAACACAACAAATAAAATTTACTAATTCACTTAAGACGGGTTAGGTCAACATATGACACGAGGATAAGTGGGTGTGTGTGTGGTCTCAGAATAGTTTTCCATGTGCCTGTTTCACACGCCTCTTACTTATGTTCAACAAGACAAAAAATTACTTTACACAAAAAGAACAAAACAACTATTACTTATCTGTGTCTTTCCACATCGGTGCATTATTTCCCCAATGGAATTTGCACGTTACTGTAAAGTCAGATAAACTATGGATATTCATGTCTTCGAAACTTTGTTCCGAACGGGTATCCGAAAGTTTATCTGATCGACAAATATTTTTATCAAGTAATTAAAATAATATTATTACCACAACGACCACAAAAACAACAAGTCCAGCTATGACAACAACACAACATTTAGAATAACAACAAGAACAATATAGAAACATCATATTTTTCATATTTTTTTTAATTTTTCAGAGATTTCCCTGGACCTGTTCCACCGATTTTAATGATTTTTGAAACAGAAATCTTCCCATGAATTTGGTGAATCATTCTCACTAAAAACGATCACTGTAGCTGCACTATTGAGGGCGTGATCGTGATAAGAACAACATAGAAAATTATATCTTTTCAAGACTTTTTTTAGTTCTTCATTCAAATCTCGGGCCCTAATCGACCGATTTGGACGAATTTAAATAGCGAACTTTTCAGGATGTTAGTGAATCATTTTTTATGTCTGCGAGCACCCTAGCTGCCCGATTGATGCCGCCATCGTGATTTCAACAGACGGACAGACGGACATCGCTATATCAACTCCGGTTGTTATATGGATCACAAATATATATATTTTATGGGGTCCAACATTTTTTTTCTAATTATTACAAACGGAATGACAAACTTATATATAGCCTCTGCACACTGGAGTGGAGGGCATAAAAAGTAGTTTACCCTACAATATCAAAAAGTTATTTTGTGTCTATTAGTAATTTGGAGTCGCAGAAAATGTTTACCAATATTTGGACTTGTTTGTTATGCACTGGAAAATAAACTATCAAGGGCGGCCTTTTAATCGAAAGAAGATGAGGACTTCATTTGTTAATCAGCTACAATGTAAACTCCAGGATAGAATTTTGACCGATTTTGAAGTCATCATATTGAAACAAACACGTTTATATCGTCACCTAAAATACAAAAGGCCGTAACTAACAAAAAGGAAAAAATTGACTTTTTGTATTGTAATTAAGGCCTTTCACTTAAAAACTACTATTTTACCATAAATTTGCTTTCATAAAAAATCCATCTTTATTTTTCAGCTTGATTCTAAAATTTGGGTATTAAGTTTAAAGTAGTTTTTTTTATGATGTTTTTAGCTTCTCCTGTAAAAAAATGACGATATGTAGTTTTCAAGAGATATTACAAGCCCAGTGTAATACTTAAAGAAATATGTTTTTATATGGCATTCTGACTATTTTTCTGAGACTTAAATGATATTTTTGAAATTCAATTCATATTTTCTGAAGCAAATTTAATAATTTCTGAAATATATTTGATGTTTTTTGAAATACATTTGATATTTACTGAAGTACATTTGATAATTTCAGAAATACATTTTATGTTTTCTGAAATACATTTGAAGTTTTCTGAAATACATTAGATAATTGCGGAAATACATTTGATGTTTTCTGAAATACAGTTGATATTTTTTGAAATACATTTGATAATTGCTGAAATACATTGGATAATTTCGGAAATACATTTGATATTTTCTGAAATACATTTGACAACTTCTGAAACTCAATTGATATTTTCTGAACTACAAATGATGCTTTCTGAAAATCAATTGATACTTTCTGAAATACAATTGATTATTAGGGAAAATCAATGGATGTTTTCTTAAATTAAATTGATATTTTCTGAAAATCAGTTGATGTTTTCTGAAACAAATTGATACTTTCTGAAATTCAATTGATGTTTTCTGAAATACAATTGGAAAAGGTGTATTAATTAAAAAATCACCTAAGTTTATTTTTGATTTCTTCAAAGTTTTCCTAGTATATATACAATTGAATATTTAAAATTAACGAAAAAAATTTGTAATTTTGCTAAACAGACAGCGAACTCGGCGGTTCTGCCGACTAAAAATGTTCTGTCAATAGCAAATATATACTTGAAATTAAGAGAAAAAAAAAACAGCTCTGTAATTTTGTGACATGTTAAACACACAACACAGCCAGCTGTCAATAGGTTGAATATTTAAAATTAACGAAAAAGATTTGTGATTTTGCTAAACATTCAGCGAACTTCGGCGGTTCTGCTTACTAAATACACCAATACACTTACATATACCACACACCGATTTTCCCTTACGCTGTTTTTGTGAATGTATTGTGAAATTAAATTTTACCCCCCTGAGCGCATAGATGTTTACCTAACCAAAAAAGTTTGTTAATAAAAATGTTCTGTTTTACTATTAAATTTCTCTGTGTGTATCTTGAGCATCTGGCATCACCGTATGATCACTGGTTACCATGAAAAAAAATAATTTGTATTTGGTATTTGGAGATCCACAATTTCCAAACACATTCATCTAAACTATCCTCTCTATCAAAATTCGTTTTCTTAAAGATTTTCCCGTTTTCCACCTTTAAATCGGGGAGTTTGTGTTGATTTTCTTGTATGTTTTGTGCTAGGCTCACATATTCCTCACTTTCAAACTCGTTACTTTCAAAGTCAAAGTAATCGTCGCTAATTTCGTCAATTTGAACAGACATTCGCGAAAGCATGTCGGCGACTACATTTTCTGAACCTTTCGGTGTTCGATATCAAAATCGAAAGCCTGGAGTTGTAAAGACCACCTTGCCAAACGTCCACTAAGGTCTTTTAAGGTCATTAACCACTTCAGACTAGCGTGGTCCGTGATGACAGTAAACTTCATCATCTCGACATATGGTCTGGAACGTTTCACCGCTTAAACTGCTGCTAAGCATTCTTTCTCGGTTACGGAGTAGTTCTTTTGACAGGAGTTAAGCTTTTGTGAGTAAAAAGCAAGAGGATTCTCATCTCCACAGTCGTTTTTCTGAAAAAGAACTGCTCCGATCCCGAAATCTGAAGCGTCGCACTGAATAAAAAACTGTTTGGAAAAATCTGGGTGGCGTAGTACTGGCGCAGTGGTTAGAGTGTGTTTCAACGACTCAAAGGCTTCCTTCGCTTCTGGGGTAACACTGAACTTTTTACCTTTTTCAATTTGTCGGCGAGCGCGGTGGATATGGAGGCGAAATCTTTTATAAACCGCCTATACCACCCTGCAGTTCCTAAAAAACTCCTAACCTCCCTCGGTGACTTAGGCGTTTCTATTCGCTGTATCGCGGCCACCTTTTCGGGATCGGTTTTTAATATACCGCCTCAAATCACGAACCCCAAATATCTCAGTTCTTTGAAACAGAACATCATCAGGTTTGACCTTTTCAAACATTCAGCTACCTCGTTGAGCAGTCGCAAGTGTGTTGAAAATTCCCCGGATATTATTAGAAGATCGTCAAGGTAGATGAACACGTTCGATTTGAGCCTCGCCGATATCACCTTGTCCATCAACCTACACAACCGCATTGCATAGACCAAACGGCATTACTCGAAACTGGTACAGGGGTCGACCTGGAACCGTAAAAGCCGTGTAAGCCTTCGAGTCTTCCTCGAGTTCTATCTGCCAGAAGGCATATTTCAGGTCGACGCTGCTGATATAGTGTATTTGGCCTATGCGGCTCAGTATCCCATCAATGTTCTGCAGCGGATAGGCATCTTTTATTGTCACGTCATTGAGTTTTCGAGCGTCTAAGCAGAAACGGTTTTTACCGGGTTTTCTCACCACTGTGGTACGGTTACTCCACGGGGTCTCACTCTCCTCAATGACGTTCAATGCCAACATATTGTCTATTTCCGCGTAGACTATGTCCTGGACTGCTGGGGAAATTGGATAATGTTTTTGCTTCACCGGGTTTGTTCCATCGACCAATTTTATTTCGTGTTTTTCTAGGCCCGTGCACCCTAGTCCTTTCTTTTCAAACGACGGAAAATTTGCTATTGCCTTCTCTAATTGCTGCTGCTGTTGTGCCGTTAAATCATGCATTTTAGTCATGTGCGTACTGTCGTTATGCAGGTCCCTGACTAATTCTACACTCATTTCGTCCACCGATATAATTTCCGGAGCGATTTAAAATTTTTTCCAAAAATCGACCCCCAAGTAAATGTCTTGTTCTAAGTCCGGACATAGGTAAAAAGTTATGTTTTTAGTTTCGCCTTTGTATTGTACGTCTAAATTCACTTTTCCTAACACCCGCTGAGCTTGTGCGGTCGCCGTATACACGTTAGAAACTAACGCCGTCAATTCGCTATGTAGCGCCTTCACCATTTCTCTACAGTTTCTTCCGAGAACACTGAACGAAGCTCCTGAGTCCAACAACCCTTTGTACCATTTTCCTCCAATTAAGATTTCGGCATATGGTCGTGGATCGGTATTGCTGCGGATGCGCTTGATCGATTCGCATATCAGTCGTCTATTTTGTTTTCTTTTTGCGTAGTCTGCTCTTAGCTTTAGGCAATACTTATATTTTTTTGAATTTGACCCTACTGACACATTCTCTTCATTTTGTTGCTCAGTTTCCAACTCATCTTCACAATCATTTTCCTTAAAAATCCTATCCCTAACTATCTTGTAATTCTGTTCCCTCACTTCTTTCGCCAAATAATGACGTATTTTAGAAAAATTTTGCGAGCTGGCCTTTGTGGTTATCGATCTTTGACCTGTATTTATTTGTTCGGGGCGTTTCCCGAGGAACGTGATTCCCCCGTCGAAATCACGCTCCGTTTCGAGTTTTCCCGAGACTTACATTTTTGGCAATTAGGTGAATTTACTCCCGGATTACCGCATCGGTAACAAAATAAATTTTTTGTTCGGCTGGACAATCTAGAAATATATGCCCTGGTTCCTGGCAGTTCCAACATTTAAGGCTGTGAATTACCTCCGCCACCTCGTTGCCATCTATCGCCTCGCTCTCACTGTCGAATTCAATTTCGTGAACGTACCGATTTCTCGGAGGCGGGTCATTTCTACTCTCCCTGCGCGGAAAGTTTCTCTCTGCCTCCAAACATTCAACCCGAAGCTCTTCGAGAGACGAAACCGATATTGGGTACACCACTCGCCCTACACTCTCTCGGAGATTTTTCTTCACCAACTTAATAAGTTCAAACTCTGAGATAGGTGTTCGAAGCTTTGAACGCAACAAGTTTACTTGTTGGAAGTAGCTATTTATACTTTTCCCTACTGCCTGTTTCTTTTACACCAGCTCATGCATGATGTCTAGGTTGGTTCGGTGGGTACGGAAACGACTCAGCATTGCGTGTTGCAAATCCTCCCATTGAGTCACACGTGTCGTCTCCACGTGCAGCCAATGCCAGTCCAAAGCTGGTCCCGTAACCAAAAGATGGAAACCATTTAGTATCTCCTTCCACGGGATTTGGTATTGTCGCTGGCAGTACTCGAGACGAAACACAAACGACTCTATGGACAGGTGTGCTTCGTTCACATCGAAGCTTAACCCGAACCTATCTACCGTAGTCTTCCCGCTGTAGAATGTCGGTTGAACTATCGGTTGTGGTGTTATCCCGTGTTGAGGACCTACCCCCATTTGCCGAAGTGGTGGGGCTGATCGGGGATCAAAATTAGAAGCTGGAGGAGGGAAATTGTAAGGGTGTTGTGCCGCACGTTGCTCGTTATATACCGCGTTAGGTCTGGGGACACAATTGGGGGCTCCTATATTATCCCGATTGGAGTCCCTGAGCGTTAATGTCCTGATCGCGTCGCTTAACATCGCTATGCTGTCATGCACTTTATTAAGTTCCCTACCCACATTCTCGCTCGTGATATTTCTTATTAAGTGGTCTAGAGAACGTCTCATTTCCCCTACACTATCTTCCCCCATCTCCTTCACTGACGGTGACATTTCGTCCCTACGCTCTATACTTGGTGTTTTATTTCTATTCTTGGGTTTTGCGCCTGTATTGATTGTTTTTGACATGTCAATCATTGCAAAGGCTATTGGGGGAGGCATTATCCTATTTTCCCTATTGTCCTTCGCGTACTTTTCTTTGACTTGGGGAGAAGATCTATTTAGGTCAAAAGACGTGTCCCTAAACCTTTGACGCTGTCGCTTTAATTTGATTTTTTCCTGTTCAGACATACAAAAATCACAAGCAGAAAAATCTCGCAACCCTCTAAAGTGGGCCGTAAAGATAGTTGTTAGACGAAAAAAGACCCAACGAACTAAACGAAAACACAACAACCTAAACTTCTCACGAAAATAACAAAAAAAAAGTATATCGAGGCTAAATATCTAAAACAATAAAAAAAATAATAATAAATACTAAAAAAATAAAAAATAAATATTTCTCTACATAAAAAAGATGTAAAGTAAAAAAAATTTATATAAAACATGCAAAAATAAATAATCAAAAAAAAAAATATATAAAATTTAAAACATATAAAAAAAAATTATGAACAGTAATAAAAACTTGTGCAAAGCTTAGAACCTATAACCAAAAAATATTAAAAAAAAATTACTAAAAATTTATGTAAAGCTTAAACCACTATCAAAAAATATGAAAAGTAATAAAAAAAATATCTAATAAAAAAACATGCAAATAATAAAAAAAATCTATAACTAATAAAATGTTTAAAAATAGTAACAAAAAAATTTATATAAAAAAAAATTATGGAAAGTAAAAACAGATGAATATATAAAAAAACGGGAAAAGCTTAATTAAAATAAAATTATGTGAAATTACGCGAAAACAAACAAAAAAAAAGAGCACTTGGTGTATAATTTATAAATTGGTCCGAGAAATAAAATGGATCACAAATTACAAAAAAAAAAAAAACGTAAAACGCAAATATCCGCGTATAATAATAAAAAAAACTTAACCATACAAATTAATGAAATAAAAAAAAAAATATTGAACATAAAAAAACGAAATACTAGGTGTATAATAATAAGAATTTATTCAAAAAAAATTATTTATTTCACGGGACTAGCAAGAAAAATTAAACTTATATATTGCAACTACATGAAATTTAAATAATCTTCAAATTCCGGATCAATTTAAAATTTCGCCAAATGCCAATAACTCGCACAAAAAAATAAAAAAAAATGTAACCGAAAGATTTTTTTTTTCAATAAAAAAACATTTCAGCCAAAACACAACAAATAAAATTTACTAATTCACTTAAGACGGGTTAGGTCAACATATGACACGGGGATAAGTGGGTGTGTGTGTGGTCTCAGAATAGTTTTCTATGTGCCTGTTTCACACGCCTCTTACTTATGTTCAACAAGACAAAAAATTACTTTACACAAAAAGAACAAAACAACTATTACTTATCTGTGTCTTTCCACATCGGTGCATTATTTCCCCAATGGAATTTGCACGTTACTGTAAAGTCAGATAAACTATGGATATTCATGTCTTCGAAACTTTGTTCCGAACGGGTATCCGAAAGTTTATCTGATCGACAAATATTTTTATCAAGTAATTAAAATAACTCAGAACCTACATTTAACATTAAAAGTTTGACAATCACCCTACCAATGAAACATTTCACAAACACAAATATTTCACGCTACCGGGTTGATTGACACTGAACTGGTTACACGGACACTTTTGTTTCGAGTTTCCTCCGTTTTGAACCTATACACAAATCCAAGAATTGATCTTGATCTGGGCCTTAGAGGTTTATAGGGTCCAAAACTTTGGAAAACGCGAAACAGCCGCATCCATCATTAAATTATTTCACATTTAACTTGGCTAGTGCCCCAAAGGCACTGTAGTGGTGCGGCCAGCTAACTCAATCTGGCTCTTCGGGTCTGGTTCCAACCCACCACTACAGCCCAGGGACAAGCACAATTAAAAACAAAAAAACACAAACAAAAAACTACAAAACAAAACGCAGGTTGAACATTTCAGAGGGGAGACACGATGGTATATCTCCCACATCCCCTCCCAACCTTGGTCACTTTCTGCCGCTCAATTCTATGTGACCCCGTACCCCACACACACTTTTACCCTTACCACACTTACCTCATGTCGTCGACCTCACCCTTAAACATGATTTAGCAACACATTTCGATTCAAATAAATGTTCACATAATTTTTATTAAAACTAAAACAAAAAAAATAAAAAATAGGAAATAAATATATTACACAAAAAAAAACCAAAAAAAACTTAGGTATTTTTTAACAGGATATGTCACAAAAAAAAAAGCCCGTACCGAAATTAATAAACTGGACTGATAAGAATTAAATTTGGTTTCAAATATATAACCACACAGAACAAACAAGTCACTAAACCTACAAAGTTTAATTCGACTCCATTTTGAGTCACGCACCACAAAAAAAAAAAAACACAAAATGGCCTACCTAACGAGCTCTCTAAGATAGGTCTATACACACTAAATTTTGGCTAAAGAGCCACAAACAAAAAAAAAAAAACAATCTAAACGCAATTCACTAACTCGCACTTTGTAAATTTTTAACACACACAAAAAAAAAACATAAAATTAAAATTTTAAAAATTCTGGCATTAACGAAATTTTAACTCTTATCGATACTTCACAAAACTGAAACTAACTTTATCCTAACCTTAATATTATTTATATATTTCTTTCTTTTTATACTACTTAAACACTAAAACAAAAAATCTATTTACTTTGCTCTAATTTTTTTTCACATTTAGACTTTTTAAATATTTGTTTTCTCTATTTTTTTAAATTTTCTTTATTTTTTCCTTTTAAACTTTCTTTCTTAAAATTAAAAATTTTAACTTTTTCTCCTTCCTTTAAATTTCAAACTAAAAAATTTCCTTTTTTTCACACCACGCAAAACATATATATATCCGAGTTGCAATCTCCCGCCAACTACCATTCAGAGTGGCGCCTCAACGGTGGACTTTGATCACTAAATTAGACGAACACACAATTGCAATACACGGGTTACCTTTTTTTCTTCACCGTGAACTCTCAGGTCGAACAACCTCCTCCTTCTCGTTCCGCCCGCATACGGGACACCCCTGAGTGACTTCCGCTTTCAACACCAACCGCTTAGGACGATCTTCCACTCACTAACCAATGTGCACTTTGGACTTCCTAATATACAATTATTTCATTGCAACCACTAACAAAACTCACACAACTTTATCACGACTCCTTAATTTAAAAAAAAAGAACAGAAATCCTCCAATTGCCCTCTCTTGGACAGTTTCACCACTAGTTCGCCCGTCACTTTGGTACTTTTCACTTGACAAAAAAAATAGTTTCACCACTTTGCACTTGCACACAGCTATATATACAAAAAAACAAATAATCACTTTTCTGGCGGAGGTAAAACTCCGTTCGCTTTCATGCGCCAAAAACTTCTACAATGGCTACTTTTCTGCCTATCCAGCCCTACATATACCTTCGGTTTACTTCCACCTAAACCGACCACTACACTGACATTTTCCATACATTTTCCAAACATTTATAACGGACAAGAGATAAAACAAAACACCTAAACATCATTGTCATTTTTACCCAGTTGCCGAGTTTTTATGAATGGGTTCTACATAAAAATACACCACTGTCATCCCATACAAAAATAAACCTCTCAACTGGGCATCACTTTCGTTTTCCCATTGTGAATGACAATTTACTACTTATTTTACGCATTTCCTCCTACAAATTAATGATAAAGTAAATAAAACACGTATATTAAATAAAACCTGCAAAAAATAACTACAACCATCTACAAAAAAAAAACAATCCACACATTAACTAAGCTCTCCAACACAAAAAAAACCACCACCAAACAAAATTCCGTCCACCGAAAAAACAACACACACACATTCAACACAATTATATTAAATAATCATCCATCCCATTAACTCTTTCTTTGTTTTTCCCTTTTCCAGGCCAAACATCCAACATCCGCAACAACACCCCGGCTACAGGAGCATAAAACTCTACACTGGACTAAAAGCAAACACAATCTCTGCACATTCAACCACAACCTGCATCCACAAAAAGAAACACCAAAACGATCACCACTTAAAACTCATTTAACGCAAAAAACACCGATTAGAAAACACAACCACCAATTGAAATCAATGCAAAAAACAAGCTAAATACCATAAACAGCAGAAAAAAACAAGTACTGAAATATACCCAAACCTAAACATTTCCTACCATTTTCACTCACTCAACTTTCTTTTCCATTTTTTTCAGGCAACCATCCACCAATCTTCATCCGCAACAGCCTCCGAATCAAGCATTATAGACTCGTAAGATTCCCAAACCGCTTACCATAAACGATTAAATTTCCTCTCATGAACAGCTAGTGATCCGTGGTTATGATCAGCTGAAGGGATAAGAGCTATAAAAGCTTCAAAATCTGTCAAACGATCAGACATTTTAACCAACTCGGAATATCAGACATTTTTAGAGTCTATTTATGGAACAATCGCAAGTAAATAAAATATATTCAGGAAAACTGAATAAAACCGTTCCAAATATATCCTCCCCGACAAATGAAAATCAAAAACCTAAACGCAACAGAAAACGGGAAAATTTCCTCAAAATTTTACCAAAACCGAGTAAATTGGACAAATTAAATTCAAAAATCAATTAAAAAATATTTCGAGAAAACAAACTAATCGGGAATCCTCGAAAATAAATCGAAAATACAAAAAATTCGGCGAAAAGATTTGAAATGTAAATTATGTGAAAGCGTATTTATACTGAGGTTTCGAATAATCAGGTAAAAAAGAAATGTCGAAAAACCGGGATAAATTATGGACTTTTAATTAATTGGCAACTTTAAATAAGATTTAGACAATTTTTCTCAGTGTAAATGCACTAAATTGTAAAAAAAGGTATAAAAATTCTAATATCTCAGATCGTATTTACACTGATTTCGATAAATCGGGTAAAAGAAAATTCAAATAACCGGGATAAGTTTCGAATTTTAGCTAATTTTCACTTTTAAATAATTTTAACCACAATTGTTTTCAGTGGAAATGCTCTCTATTGCAAAAAAATTTACAAAAAAATCAATTTACAAAAGTGTTGCAGCGAATCACTTCGGGTAAATAACTTCGGATAAATTAATTTTCTTTAAACAATAAAATTTTCTTCAACACGGTGTAAAAATTCGAATAATCGTGGGTTGTATTTAAAATTCACTCCAAAATGAAATATGAATCGAATTTTAACACAAATTATTCTCACGATACAAATGACTCGGGTATTTGTTTTATTCGAAACGGTGCAACACTAATGCAATGTGTGTGACAACATATGATAATACACCAACAATAAAAAACCACTTCTTTTATTTTAACACTTTTATCTACCGCTAAAAAATTTATATTTGTTCCGCGTACACTTCAATATAAATATATTTATCCAAAAATAAATAAATTATTAACGTAATTATTCTTTACGAAAAAAAAGAAAAAATTCACAACACTATTTGGTATTATGAGTGTTTATAATTTAACAACGAGTAAGTTAATTTTCTCTCATTCTCTTGTATGTTATATTCGCACTGGTATTAGCAGCTTAACTATAACTATCGGGATAAGAGATTGTTAAGCCACCCTCATAAAAAACAAACCGCACTTTTAAAGAGAATATTTAACGAATTAAAAAAAACACAATTTATATGCACTGTTTTTGTTGGTATATTTTGTATGTTTTTAAATATAAAGTGTTAAGCGGGTTTACATTATGTACTGGCTATTTTTTTTTTGTCACAGCACTTTATATTTTTTATATGTTGTCACAGTTTTAATTATTATTCTTTTGCACTTTATAATTTTTTCGCTTTAAATTTCACACACGTACCTTTTTATTAATTTAATTAATTTTAAAATAAAAATAAAAATAATTTTCTGGGAAATTATTTTACTAGTACGGACGGATTATTATAATCCGGTTCGAAGGACCAAATGTTTTCTCAGCAAAATAATTTTCCAAAAAAAAAAATATAAGAAAAATAAAAACACAATTAGAATTATGTTTTCTTAAACGTTATAAAAATTTCTTTATTGGAAGAGAGTGGGGGTAGAATGTACAACGTACCTTAAGCGGGGTATACAACAGTATGAGCCAAAGCACACTCGAAGGCTACGGAGAACAGCCAACAAGTGCTTCGTTAAGCTGACAATAGGCCGGTTCGCTAATCTGCGCGTAAACAATGTTATATTTTTTTGTTTTTGTACAAAATTGAAATTTGATTTTATTATGTAATGATGCACAAAAGATCAAATTGGTCGCAGCGCGCATAGCCTTCCTTATCTTATCTTAAGTATAATTAACTATACAAATTTATTTTAGAAATTTTTTTGTTTTTTTTTTTTTTTTTGGTTATATGAAAATATTAAATTTTATAAATATTTAAAGAATATATTATATTTTTCAAATTTATAAATGAATATTTGAAAGCAATATGAAATGTTATTATAATATATATAATTTTTGTAAATAAGTATATAATATAAGTTTGTAATTAATATATAAGGTATAAATATACATATATATATTGTGAATATATTTGATGGATATAATGAAGAAAGGAATTTATTATATATATATCAAGTCACGTATCTAATTTAAATACATATGTTCAATATATTTAATAGCTGTAATGAAAAAATTAAATGATTTTACATTATACATATTGTATATATGTAAGCTTATATGTTAATTGTTACTTACCTATATAGTTTTGAAAATTTACATGTAGATTTTTGGAATTATTCAAATTACGAACTTAAACCCAAAAAAGCGGAACAGCTGTTGAGAAATGTGGATGCAATTGGGAACCAAAGTACGCAATGGAACAAAGTTTTAAGTCCAAAAATAGCAGACTTACAACGAGAAATAAGTAAGCTAAATGAAGTAATTGCTGCACTCAGGGAAAAGTTGGATAAAAAACATTAAGAGGAATTAATCCCTAGTGCTAAAGCAAGTAAAGAGTGCATATGCTTTGCGAAAATGATCGTGTCTGGAAAGCGAGCATATACAGAGGAAGAGAAAAACATTTCGCAAAATGTTGGCTATATTTCGACAAAGGCATATTCTTTTATGAAAAATGCTCTTAACTTTCAACTTCCCTCAAAAAGTTCCTTAAGAAATTGGCGCCCCATTAAATACGTAAAGGCAGGCGGTGATGACGACGTCATTGCGAACCTTTCCAAGATGACAGAGTGCTTGGTGGACGAACGTAGAGAATGCGTTCTACTTTTAGATGAAGTTACCATCAGAAGAGGGATGGTTTACAATAAGGCAAATGACCGCATTGATGGTCTTGTAGACTATTGTAATGGAGAAAGGACGGAGGATGTTGCAACCAGGGCATTGGTTTTTATGATCAAAGGCAGTTTTGCAAAATGGAAGTACATCCTAAGTTACTATGCAACTTCTGATGTGCTGAGATGTAATATTCTAAATTTAAATATTTTCTCTAAGCTTGAATTGCGTACTATTTTCCGACATATAACATAAATTTCAGCAAATAAACTCCAGGAAATGATACTTGCAAATGTTAAGGTGGCTGAAAATTTTGGCCTCTTTGTGAGATGTATCGTCATGGACCAGGGACAAATGAATATATGCGCGGTGAAAAGCTTAGGCATAACGGAAAAAAACACTTTCTTCGCGTCCACAAATTCTAATAAAGTGTTCGTTATGTACGATTACTGCCATCTCATAAAGTCCATTAGAAACACTTTGCTGGTCCATGACATACAAACCAACAGTGGAACTGCTAGTATTTCAGTCATTCGGGCAGCATTTCACATAGACTGTGAAAGTTACAACACGAGGATGATGCCCAAATTGAAATACGAGCATGTATATTCAACAAGCATACAAAAAATAAAGGTAAAATTACTTAAGGTACAACCATTATATTATATTAATATATAAAAAATTAAGGTTTCCACCGCCGTACAACTGCTCAGCGACAGTGTAGCTGCCACGATAAAGACATTGGCAGATGATATGGTAATTGACAAGACGTTGACGCACTTAGTACCCGGGACTGTCAAATTTATTGAAGTATTCAATAAATTATTTGACGTTTTAAATTCAAAAAATTTAAATGACAAACACAAAACCGAAGACCATTCAAAAGTGGTAATAAATTAAATTAAAGCACCAAGATATAATCATCATTGAAGCAGATAAAGGTGACAAAACTGTTGCAATGTACAAACATGAATACAAAGCATAAACGGATAAATTGCTTTCGGATAAAAATACTTATAAAACGTTGAGGACAGATCCAACTACAAAACTTTTAAAAACCAACAATATTATATCCGATTTACGAAAAAACGGTTATATAGATGCGTGGCAGAAACGTCAATTAACATGCCCCGCTGCTAATGCCCCGAGGATATAGGGATTACCCAAGATTCACAAACCGGAAATCCCTCTTAGACCAATAGTGTCTTCGGTACAAGTACCATGTTACCAACTGTCGAAACACATAGGTCATATATTGAAACAGATAACATCTACAGAATACAATGTTAAAAATTCATTTGAAGTGAAGGAGCAAATACAGGGCATAAAACTTGATAACAAAGACATGCTGGTATCATTTGACGTCGTTTCGTTGTTTACCAACATTCCCGTTCATACTGCCATCAGAAATATTATGAGAAAATGGACTACTATTAGTAATTTAACCAAGATTCCTAGGTCTAAATATCTAGAAATTTTAAAATTTTGCTTGACGGATAATAACTATTTTATCTCTGACAACCAAATATATAATCAAGTTTTTGGTATGCCAATGGGCAATCCCCTTTCACCGGCAATAGCAGACATAGTATTGGATAGCTTACTTGACGATGCGCTAACGGAACTGCGGAAAAGGGAATCTATATTAAATACATAGCGAAATATGTAGACGATATATTGGCAATTATAAACGTGGACGACCAGGATGAAATCCTTAAAACTTTTAATGAATCGTGACACGTTCCAATACCACCCCAAGATTAAATTTACTATAGAAGTAGAAGAGAATGGACAAATAGCAACCTCGATTCGAAATTACTAAGGACTTCGAATCGAATAATCTTTAAATGGTATGCAAAAGAAACAGCGTCGGGCAGGCTTTAAAAGTATTTATGTTTTATGTTTCAATGTTATTTGTCAAAAGTATATGTAATATTTTTTAATGTAATAGCGTTCAGATTGTAAGTTTTAATATTTTGGTGTAGTATTTTTGCATTGATTTTACGTGTTTTTATCATTAAATAGAGAAAATCCCCAGAGGAAGTCGACATAAAATCGATGAAACGTCGGGACCACCTGTAATTTATGTATTTTTAATTACATTATTAAAATTAGGCTTTTTAGCTAAAAATAAAATCTTTTAAAATTATCATAAACTTGGCCAAACAATAACAACAAATTCATTTTAGATACCATTGATTATCTAAAGTCGTTTAGATTTACAGGACAATCTAAAAATAAATGTACAGATGGTTTCATATTAACTTTGAGAAGTTTCATGGACATGAGTCAACATTTATTTGAGCCCTACCCTAAGACTGATTTTATATTGTTCGGTAAATTTAATCGAGATGCTCTGGAAAATCTGTTTTTCAAAATACGATCAAAGGGTGGTTGTAAGACCCATCCTTCGATCAATGAATTACAGTATATTTTAGCGCGTTTGATATCAATGAAAATTATCTCTTTTAAATATATATTCGAATACGAATTGTGAAGATGATGCTGATGTAATGCTGCAGTGGTTAAAAGCCACTGAATAATCACAGGCGAAATCTTCACAGTTTCCTCTTTTGGACAAAAAACTGGACGTTGACATTGACTTGATTGAAGCGGACGATGATAACGGATTCGATGACGAAGTTGCGACCATATCGTCACAAGAAGCAAGAGTCTTACCATATTATACAGGTAATCCAATATTACATTTAATATTATATTTTTTCATGCTATTATTTTTACATATTATACAGGTTACACAATTTTCTCAAAATTTGTAAAAAAAAAATTAAATGCGAAGGTTGTATCGCAATGGCGAAAGCACCGCCACGGTTTCCAAGCAAATTTTTCAAATATAAGGCTCACAACATCAAGAGCATCGTTGTACCAACAACCTTTTATGACGAAATTTGCAAACGATTTTTTAAAATTTACAAACAAATATTTAATGAATATTTTCATATATCAAACATACGTCAGGGAATTTCTTTTTAATTATAATTAAAATTTTATGAATAACTATTACGCTATTAATTAACTGCAGGTTATTGTATCGCAAATTGTAACAACTTTAAAATCTTCAGGATACAAAGACTGTTTTGATGAAAATAACCCATGTGCATCTCACAGGACAGAACTAATCCATTTCTACATAACGGTTTTGCTTTACAAAAACTGTAAGAATGTGAATGACAGAACTGATGCAATGAGATATGCTGCATGCAGAAACTCCAAGGCAGCTAACAAGTTAGCAAAATTAAATCGGTAATTAATACTATTCTTTCAAAATATAACATTTCATTTCTTCTTTTAGATATGATTTTAAAAGAATCTCTCATTTGCCTTCTTGTAAACCATCCCTCTTCTAATGGTAACCTCATCTCGGAAAGGTTCACAATGACGTTGTCATTTGAGGGAAGTTGAAAGTTAGGAGCATTTTTCATAAAAAATATGCCCTTGTCGAAATATAGCCAACATTTTGCGAAATGTTTTTCTCTTCCTCTATATATGCTTGCTTTCCAGACACGATCATTTTCGCAAAGCATATGCACTCATTACTTGCTTTAGGGATTATTTCATCTTTATGTTTTTTATCCAACTTTTCCGTGAGTGCAGCAATTTCTTCATTTAGCTTACTTATTTCTCGTTGTAAGTCCGCTATTTTTTTGGAGTTAAAACTTTGTTCCATTGCGTACTTTTGTTCCCAATCGCATCCACATTTCTTTTGGGTTTAAGTACGTAACTTGAATAATTCCAAAAATCTACATGTAAATTTTCAAAACTATATAGGTAAGTAACAATTAACATATATACTTATATGCAATATGTATAATATAAAATCATTTAATTTTTTCATTACAGCTATTAAATATATTGAATATGTAGAAGTATTTCCGTTATACCTAAAAATGCAACCATGTATTAATGTAATGTTTCTGCCGATAGCATTTTTTTTGGCAATCGACCATCAATATGTTAATCGGTTTTTAGCCCTCTCAAATTTTAGAATTTAAAAAAGGCAAACACGCTGAATTTGTTCAAAGATAATTTATTTTAAATTTTAATAAAGAGATAAAAAAAACCATCTGAGTTAAATTAAAACATCTCAGGTGTGGGGTTGACATAATTCTAAAGTCAAAATTGTTCTGAAACAAAGTAAGATTGCACGGACAAAAACGAATTAATTTTATGCTAGCTGTAATGTCGAGCAAATCAAAAGTCGTGACACGTTCCAATATGGCGACTCCGTTGGAGAGAGCTCCTTCTTCGGCAAATGTAACTTCAGTTGCTCCTTCATCTGTGGTGTCTTCCATTGAAACATCTTCTGTTACTACACCCACTATAGCTTCAGCTATTGTTTCAGCAGCAACTTTCGTTACAACTTCCGCTACAACTTCAGCCTCAGTAGCGCATTCATTTACAACTTCAGGAATATCCCCAGCTTTGATTACTGCTGCGTCTCCGGCTTCATATTCAACCACTTCAGCTCCTGCGCCCACTGAAGCGGATGTTGACATCGAAAGTCAACTTGAGAGTGAACAAGACCACACAGCTGGAACATTAGGTGATGTAGACGCCTTAGACTGCGAAATTGCATTACTAAATAAACGTGCGGAGATACTTCAACTAAAAAGACTGGTGGCAGAGTTGGAGCAAAGTGCTGCTCCAGCTTCCGTACATAAAATGGATTTCTCAGATGTTGAAAATGCAGTTTTGCCTTTTACTGGAGACGATGAATATGCAGTATTGAAGTGGGTCGCAGACTACGAAGACGTAATGGCATCGCTAAACGCGAACGATAATGATAAATATCGCTGCGCTCGTCGTCTATTCAGGATACAGCGAAGATGTATTTGCGAACCATTCGTGTATCCACTTGGCCAGAATTGAGTGCCCTCTTGAAACGGTTCGACCGTCACCTCAGTCAATTTAAGCTGTACGAGCGCCTTCGCCAGTGCGTTAAAAAAAGAGACGAGTCATTCGATAAATATGTTTTGAAAATGACCGAATTAGCCCAGCATGGCAACATAAGAGAAGTGGAACTAGTGCAAATGATAATTGCAGGCCTGCGGGATACCTCAGCTCACGTTGTCGTACTTGCCGGGGCAACCACCATTGACGAGCTGCTTGATCGCGCTAAGATTTACCATGCTTCGATAGCAGCTTTTAAGAGAGTCTCTTTACTAAACGTTCCTGTTGCTGCTGCAGCCAAGCCACCAGTGCGCGGTCCTTCTGTCACCTTCACTGACGCTAAGGCACAAGTTCGCTGTTTTAATTGTTCTCGTAATGGACATATGGCTGAAGTGTGCCCGCAACCAAAACGCGCTCCAGGCACATGCTTCCGATGCGGAGATCCAAATCATCGCTACCAGGAGTGCCCTAAGAGGAAGGCAGTTGGAGTGGTTCAATATAATGCGGATGAGCGTGATGAAGAAGAAGAGAAGCCAGAAACAAATGAAGTAGTGGGAGCTTTTGGATGGGTAAGTGTTGCGTTTCTACTAAATTCGAGTTTGTGTACTTTATTGAGAACGCATTTCTTTCTTTTGGATACAGGAAGTCCCGCGAGCTTCATAAGTAAATCTATAGTGCCACAGGAGTTGTGTTCTGGTGATTTGATTGATACAGGCTACACTGGTGTTGGAAAGCGTTCTATTTTTACTTATGTTAAAATTAATTGCTACTTAAGAATTTTCCAAGAGATAAAACTCGTTTCTTTTTTTGTAGTTCCAGATGGCCTTCTGCCTTCGAAGATTTTAATTGGACACGATTTACTATATAAATTTCATATTGGACTACAAGTGCGTCGTTATGTGAAAACCTTTAAGTCAAATACCAATGTTATTAAAATATAATATTACTGTGTGCACAAATGACTCGAATTTAGATAGTGAGACTTCCGATTCTTGTATTGTAGGCTCTTTATACTCTATAACTCCTTCGGGGAATTTGAGTGAATATACTACCATTAACGAAATTTCATGGGGTAGGGAGGAGCAGGCTTGCTCCAACCCTCTTGACTTGTTCAATGAGTTTTCTGCAATAAATGCGTGTGTGTGGGAACCAAAAATCGAATTCGATGTCGATCCTCGACTCGGTGTAGGGTACAAATCCCAGATTGAGGACATTGTCAAAAAATCGTATTTGGGAATGGACCGTTCGTTAGTTAGGGCACCTTGTTACAAAATGGGTATAAATTTAATAGACGATGTGCCTTTCTTCAGGTCACCACGTCGTTTGTCTTTTGCCGAAAAGCGTGAAGTACGAAGTATCGTGCAGGATCTTCTTCAGAAGGAATATATAAGACCTAGCAATTCCCCTTACGCCTCCCCTATAGTCTTGGTCAAGAAAAAGAATGGAGAAACGAGAATGTGTGTGGATTATAGATCGCTCAATAAGTTGACAGTTAGGGATAACTACCCGCTTCCGTTAATCGAGGACTGCTTAGAGTATTTAGGACATAAAAATTATTTTACTTTACTTGACCCTAAGAGTGGATTCCATCAAGTTGAAATTGAGGAGAGTTCTATCAAATACACTTCCTTTGTTACGCCGGAAGGTCAATTTGAATATGTGCGTATGCCATTCGGTCTAAAGAATGCTCCTTCCGTTTTTCAGCGTTTCATTACAATGATCCTTAGGGATTTTATAGACGACAGTAGGGTTATGGTATACTTGGATGATATCATTATTGCTAGTGAGAATCTTAAGGAACATCTTCAGTTACTTCAGCAAGTTCTCAAGTGTATTGCCGAAAATGGCCTTGAGCTGCAACTCACTAAATGTAAATTTGGATATTCGCGTATTGAATATTTAGGATATGAAGCATCTTCAGAAGGCATTCGCCCTGGTTGTCGTCATTTAGAAGCTATTCGTAACTACCCCCAAAGAATCAGAAACAGCTTCATTCATTTATAGGCTTATGCTAGTACTTCAGGAAATTTATTGCAGGTTTTTCACAGATTGCACGCCCACTCTATCAATTTCTTAGGAAGGATAGCAAGTTTAACTTGGACTTGAATTGCGTCAAGTCCTTTGAAAAACTTAAAAAGGAGCTTATAACCTCACCAGTTTTAGCTGTCTACGATTCCGGCAGGGAAACAGAGTTGCGTTGTGATGCTAGTAAGTTAGGATTTCGAGCTGCGTTATTACAGCGACAAGATGACAAAATGTTTCACCCAGTAGCTTACTTTTCAAAAACAACTAGTTCAGCTAAAATGAACTATCATAGTTTTGAGCTAGAGACTTTAGCTATAGTGTCAGCATTGCGTCGCTTTCGCGTATACTTAGAGGGAATACCATTCACAATAGTGACCGACTGTAATTCTCTGACTATGACTTTAGCAAAGAAAGATGTTAATCCTAAGATTGCTCGCTGGTCTCTCGAGTTGGAAAATTTTGACTACAAAATTAAACATAGAAGTGGCAATTCCATGGGACATGTTGATGCCTTAAGTCGAATGCATACAATAGGCGTTATTACTTCAGTCGACGTGGACTTCCAATTACGGGCGACCCAAAATAGGGATCCTGTTCTAGAAAGGTTAAAACAAACGCTGGAGGGGGTTGAATTACCAAATTATGAGATGATTGACGGTATAATATATAGAAAAGATAGGACTGGAAAACTTCTGTTTTATGTTCCAAAGGAAATGGAAGCTAATTTAATTAGGCATGTCCATGAGAAGATAGGCCATTTTGGTGCTACAAAATGTCATGACCAATTGCGAATGCATTATTGGCTCCCAGGAATAAAGGAAAAGGTCGATAATTTTGTAGAAAACTGCATTCAGTGCATAATGTACTCAGCACCAGTTAGAAAAAGCGAGCATTCACTCTTTAGTGTACCCAAGCACCCACTTCCGTTTGATACTATTCATTTGTATCACTTTGGACCACTTCCTGCTCTTCAGTCTAAGCGTAAGCATCTGTTAGTTGTGATTGATGCTTTCACCAAATATGTCCGTCTCTACCCAATACATACCACGAGTGCAAAAGAAGTGTGCGGTGCATTGGATAAGTACTTCAGTTATTATAGTAGACCTGCAGTATTATTACGGATAGAGGTAGCTGTTTTAGGTCCTTGGAATTTCAAAATTACTTAGGCGCGAGGAATATCGCACATGTTCAGGTAGCTGTAGCGTCGCCTCAAGCCAACGGTCAAGTGGAGCGTGTAAACAGGGTACTTAAGAAATTGCTTGGAAAGATTTCAGAGCCTCTTTAGCATGCTGATTGGCATAGGCGCCTTTCTGAAATCGAATATTCTATAAACAATTCGGTTCATAGATCTTTTGGCTCCACACCCAGCCGGGTATTGTTTGGAGTCGCTCAGAGAGGTCCTAAAATCGATTTACTGACCGAATACTTAGAAGATGGGGATACGAATTCTAGTGAGAGAGACTTGGGCGAAATACGTGCAAGTGCCCTAGAAAATATAGAGAAAACTCAGTTGAACAGTCAAAAGTGGTATGAGCGAAATTGCGAACCCGCTCGCGAATACAATGTTGGTGACTATGTTGTTACATGCAACGTGGATACTTCTGTTGGTACCAACAAGAAGTTTATTCCTCGTTTCCGTGGACCTTATGTAGTCCATAAGGTGCTGCCCAACGACAAATATGTTTTGCGTGATATTGAAGGTTGTCAAATCACTCAGATATCTTGTGATGGTGTAGTGGAGGCTCGACGCCTCAGGTTATGGAAAACAGCTGATTGTATTCAGAATCGTTAGTCTACGTGAAACTTAACTTGTTAGGTTAGAATTAATTATTTAATTTATTTCAAGTATTATTATTACATATTAATCTAAATGTTTAAATTATAAAGATCGAGCCGATCTGAATTGTCAGGTCGACCGAGTTGTAGAAGTATTTGCGTTATACCTAAAAATGCAACCATGTATTAATGTAATGTTTCTGCCGATAGCATTTTTTTTTGGCAATCGACCATCAATATGTTAATCGGTTTTTAGCTCTCTCTAATTTTAGAATTTGAAAAAGGCAAACACGCTGAATTTGTTCAAAGATAATTTATTTTAAATTTTAATAAAGAGATAAAAAATACCATCTGAGTTTAATTACAACAAACACATATATTTAAATTAGATATTTCATTAATATGTATTTACATAGAAATACCTACAAATAGTAAAACTTTTCAATTTTCTAAACTATATAGGTAAGTAACAATTAACATATATACTTACATATATACAATATGTAAAATGTAAAATCATTTAATTTTTTCATTACAGCTATCATATATATTGAATAAATATATTTAAATTAGATACGTTATTTGAATAATTCCAAAAATCTACATATCAATTTTCAAAACTATATAGGTAAGTAATAATAAACAAATATAAAATTTTAAACATTTACAATATGTATAATATAAAATCATTTAATTTTTTCATTACAGCTATTAAATATATTGAATATATATGTGTATTTAAATTAGATATTTCATTAATATGTATTTACATAGAAATACAAATAGTAACACTTCGCAATTTTCAAAACTGTATAGGTAAGTAACAATTAACATATATACTTATATACAATATGCATAATATAAAATCATTTAATTTTTTTATTACAGCTATTAAATATGTCGAATATATATATTTAAATAAAATGTGTAACTGTGTAACGAAAAAAATTATGTATTATTAAATTTTAAAAATTACATCAGTAAATTTCATACTTATATACATATATATTGTTATGACATCACCTACGGATAGTACAGTAGATGCCAAGAGGTTGCCGTTTGCTTAACAAAATTCTCCTAGGCTGTACTTTAGTTTTAAGAAAGTAGCATTAAAGGTGCTATTACACGAAGTGTTTTTTACATATGTACTGTCACTTTTTTTATCCATATGAAATTCCTCATGTCTGTCAAAATTGTCTTTTACATACGATTCATAATTTTTGCTATCACACGTGCATATGTATTTCCGTATGACATAACCTCTAAATGTAAACAACAGCTGATTTAATTTGTGAATTTACAAAAATTTATTGTTAAAAAAAAAGTTATATATATTTTAATTGTTAATTAATACTACACAATTTATTTTTCTTTCAATATTAATCTTTAAAATTTACTCTGTTTTTCTTTCGCCACAAGTAGTGTTGTATTTTCATATGTTTGTCATGCAAAAATAGAACCTGTTCTAATTGAAAAATGTACTTGTGACTTTCCTCATGTATTGTACATAAACAATGTTTCATATGTATCACACGATGTGTACAACTTTTGTTGTGGAAAAATTTGACAGTACATATGTAAAAAACACATCATGTAATAGCACCTTAAGTAATAGACATAAAATGTGTGTCACTACCTAATGCTTATGCGGCACATATGTACATAAGTTATATTTAGAGTATGTGTGTAATAAAACACATAGGCTGCATTCTCGGCTTGAGAACAATATTGTTCAAGGATAAAACCCAATGTTGAGAATGCCAGCAAGAAACAAAAAGTAGAAATAACAAGTAAGAGTGTTAAATTCGGCTGTGCCGAATCTTTGATACCCTCCACCTCGGTTTGAGTCTTGATAATAAATGTAAATGAAAAAGTAAACAATTTGTTAAACTTAATACCAAATTATTTCAGCAAATTCTTTGGGTTGGTTTTCTTCTTTTCTATTATTTCGGATTTATTTCGGTGTTTGCTTTTTGGTCATCGTGGTTGCTGATCGGCATGCATTTTGGTTATATACCTATATGCATCCGTTTCCGGTTATATGACATAACTTCTCGTTTAATTTAGTTTTTGCTAATTAAATAGCTCGCCCTAACCTCCATTGCAAAGGTAATGGTTGTGTAGAGTGGCTATATGCATTAAATCGTGCTAATTGGAGATGGCTGTATAGTTTCTTTTAACTGGATAAATATTTCTTCATTGTGGCCATATAGGTCGGATGGAGTAACAAAATAATAACCAAAAAAAAAGCTCTCTCAACTTTTTTTTTAAATATTGCCATATTTTGAAAACATAGAGAATAAATTTATAATAATAACTAATCAAATTAGGGATGAAAAACGCAAAAAACGAAAAGTCCCAAACATTTTAAATAAAATAATTTAATGTTATCTTTATTTTCTGAAAAATTTCAAATTTTCATCCAAAAAAAATTGTGAAAAATTATATATAAAAAATAACATTCTCATAAAATTACGTTTACTTATGTAACAATTTTTATGTTAGCAATTCTTAAATATCATTTGAGGTTTTCTTAAATTCATTGAATTTAAATTAATATCGACAAATCTGTTTTTCTATTTATTTAAATTGTAAAGGAGTGGCATCTCTGTCAAAATAAGCGAAAAACACAAAGAATAGAAAAAAACAAATTACTTCGTGTTTGACAGGATGATTTTATGTTTATGTTTAATATCTTTATTTTTTTTACTAATATTTCTGTTTATTTATTTGAAAATGAAATAATGAATTGAATATGCTATTTAATTTTTTTATTTATATAAAAAAGTTTTTTAATTAAAGCAAAATATTTTCGCTATTTCATGATTTTTATTTATGTATGACGACATTTCAACCTAAAAATTTAAGTTTTTATCGATTGGATAAACAACACAAAAATGGTTGTCGTTTAGATAACAACAGCTGACTTTAACAATAGCGAATATCGTTTCAAAATTTTACTGATAATTTTGCAATTTTCTTTTTTTTTACAATTCGACTATCGTTAAAAGAAGTTACTGAATCGCGGTACTGAAAAGTTATTAATATCTCCTGAATGGCAATATTTTTTTTAAATGTAAACATTTTTAAATGTAAAGATATTTCTAAATTTAAAATTATTATTTCCGACGTTTTGATATGATTTTCTGAAACTCAATTAATATTTTCTAATTTATAATTGGAAATTTTATTTTCAGTTTTTATTATAATTGATATTTTCTTAAATTTGAATGGAAAATTTAAAAAGTGAAATTTTGTATTTATGTGAATAATAATGCTTTATTAATTATAAACAATTTTTAAAAATTAGATGTAATCGCAATCAGATATTTTATAGGTAAAGCAGAATAATAATTCTATATAACTATGTAGAACTGTTTTGTAAGCAAAAAACTCATTGACGAACTCGGTAACTCTATTTTGTAAAGACAACAAAAAGTTAACCCCCCAATCTCACATCACACTGAAATTGTAAAATCGTTGTGTACGTATTATCAACGAAAAATTGTTCGAATTAGTCGAATCCATCGCCATTAAATTTTATGCTCAAACATCTGACTGCAATCTCATTTTTAAAATGTTGTCGAAGCGTAAACTTGAAAAAATTTGTATACTTCTCTCTCTTATTTTATTTTAAGTAGAGTTACCAAGTTTATTATACAGGCACATGTTTGAGGGAAAATGTTTACATTTATTATTATTAGTATTATTTTAATAATAGTTAATAATATTTATGCTCTATAATTAACAAACGTTTTTGTATGCGCATTTCAAAAAATAAATCATTATAATAGATTTAACAAGTTAAAACTTTAATTACAATTTTACAGGATCCAGTAAATTTGCATTAAATTTATAACAGGGTAACATTAATCATCGTTAGTGTCTGCCACTATTCGCACGAAAAATTTGGTGCCATTAGTGTGACCACTGCGGAAAATGTGTGGGTATTAGTAAAAAAAATGTGAGTGTATTGAGTTTTTCGAACTTGCAGTGTGATGTGAGATTGGTGGGTAATATGCCAAACTTATGTTCATATTTGTAAAAGAATAATGAAAAAACGTATGAAATAAAAGACCAACCCGTGTATACTCTTAACATTGTTCTGTATGATATCTAGTTGAAAATATTAACATTCATGTTAAAATAGAAATAACTATTGCAAAGCTAACAAGTAAGAAAATTATAGTCGGTCTAGACCGACTATACGATACCCTATACCATGCGTTTAGAAACCCTATCTCTTAGGCCCAACTAACTGGACATAGAAAATAACCAAAACCAAATTTGAGTGGGATTTTATTAATTTTTTTGGCTGCAAATATGAAAAAGTTAATATCGGATGCTATATCTATATAGGGACTAGGTCCAAAAATGGACCGATCCTGATCACGTTTGGTAAAGTCTCTTGTATTTTGCAAAAATATATACAAACAAAATTTGAGAAGAATCAGTGCAATATTTTTGTTTTTTAATAGATTTAAGTGAAGATCGGGAAGCAGCTCTATATGGGGTCAAAGGGATCATTTTTGGACTACTCATTAATGGATGTAGTGAACGCATACAAACCCTATTTGAGTAAGATCTATATGACAATTTGGATCTTATGGCAATTTATGTCGATTTCATATGGGTAATTTGTATGGGGGCTAGGTCTGAACATGGACCGATTCTCACCAATTTCAATAGCGTTCATCCCATGGCCGATAAAAGATTAAATACCAAATTTCATCAAAATATATTCATATTTGCGACCTGCAGTTTGATTACAAGCTTTACATGGACACACGGACGGACGGACGGACGGACGGACGGACATCATTAAATCGAATCAGATAGTGATTCTGATTCGATCGGTATAATTAAAGATGGGTGTAGGTCAAATATTTTTGGTTGTTACAAACAGCAGCACAAAGTCATTATACCCAAACCACATAGTGGTATAGGGTATAATTAGAACAAACAAAAATTATGGCGGCATCTACTGTGGCATAGTCACGCTGAGCAAAATGAAGTGACACTCTGTTAATACAAAAGAAATGTATTTTCCCCACAACAAAATACTGCAGAATTTTATGTAAATAAAATAACCGATTTATTTCTAACATGCAGTTACTATGAATATACATACATACATATATATAATATATGTACATTATTTGTATTATTTAATATGTGTATGTATGTATATTTAAATATTACACACAAAAAATACAAAATCAAACGTTATTTTTGTGTTTTTCTCTTTAAATAAATTAATACATAAATTTTTTTGCTAAATTTACATTTGGACAATTCACAACAGGTGTTGTATATTGTATGTTGTATTGAAATACACAATACAATCATTTGTTGTGAACACTCAGTTGTATTTTCATATTGTAAAACGCTTTCTTTAGTAATTTTCGATCCAACGAGGAAAGATCGCTTCGTCGCTTCTGCTATTTTGTATAAGAGAAAACACTTGTCAGTGTTTGCTTTTTGGTCGTGAGATATACCCTGGAGTTTTAGTTACGTACCTCTTGCATTTTAATTTATAATGAAAAAAAAAAAATGTTAAATGTTTTGGTTGGTACTGAAAGAGAAAATATATACTAAAACAAGTAAGAGTGTTAAATTCGGCTGTGCCGAATCTTTGATACCCTCCACCTCGGTTTGAGTCTTGATAATAAATGTAAATGAAAAAGTAAACAATTTGTTAAACTTAATACCAAATTATTTCAGCAAATTCTATGGGTTGGTTTTCTTCTTTTCTATTATTTCGGATTTATTTCGGTGTTTGCTTTTTGGTCATCGTGGTTGCTGATCGGCATGCATTTTGGTTATATACCTATATGCATGCGTTTCCGGTTATATGACATAACTTCTCGTTTAATTTAGTTTTTGCTAATTAAATAGCTCGCCCTAACTTCCATTGCAAAGGTAATGGTTGTGTAGAGTGGCTATATGCATTAAATCGTGCTAATTGGAGATGGCTGTATAGTTTCTTTTAACTGGCCAAATATTTCTTCATTGTGGCCATATAGGTCGGATGGAGTAACAAAATAATAACCAAAAAAAAAGCTCTCTCAACTTTTTTTTAAAATATTGCCATATTTTGAAAACATAGAGAATAAATTTATAATAATAAATAATCAAATTAGGGATGAAAAACGCAAAATACGAAAAGTCCCAAACATTTTAAATAAAATAATTTAATGTTATCTTTATTTTCTGAAAAATTTCAAATTTTCATCCAAAAAAAATTGTGAAAATTTATATATAAAAAATAACATTCTCATAAAATTACGTTTACTTATGTAACAATTATGTTAGCAATTCTTAAATATCATTTGAGGTTTTCTTAAATTCATTGAATTTAAATTAATATCGACAAATCTGTTTTTCTATTTATTTAAATTGTAAAGGAGTGGCATCTCTGTCAAAATAAGCGAAAAACACAAAGAATAGAAAAAAACAAATTACTTCGTGTTTGACAGGATGATTTTATGTTTATGTTTAATATCTTTATTTTTTTTACTAATATTTCTGTTTATTTATTTGAAAATGAAATAATGAATTGAATATGCTATTTAATTTTTTTATTTATATAAAAAAGTTTTTTAATTAAAGCAAAATATTTTCGCTATTTCATGATTTTTATTTATGTATGACGACATTTCAACCTAAAAATTTAAGTTTTTATCGATTGGATAAACAACACAAAAATGGTTGTCGTTTAGATAACAACAGCTGACTTTAACAATAGCGAATATCGTTTCAAAATTTTACTGATAATTTTGCAATTTTCTTTTTTTTTACAATTCGACTATCGTTAAAAGAAGTTACTGAATCGCGGTACTGAAAAGTTATTAATATCTCCTGAATGGCAATATTTTTTTTAAATGTAAACATTTTTAAATGTAAAGATATTTCTAAATTTAAAATTATTATTTCCGACGTTTTGATATGATTTTCTGAAACTCAATTAATATTTTCTAATTTATAATTGGAAATTTTATTTTCAGTTTTTATTATAATTGATATTTTCTTAAATTTGAATGGAAAATTTAAAAAGTGAAATTTTGTATTTATGTGAATAATAATGCTTTATTAATTATAAACAATTTTTAAAAATTAGATGTAATCGCAATCAGATATTTTATAGGTAAAGCAGAATAATAATTCTATATAACTATGTAGAACTGTTTTGTAAGCAAAAAACTCATTGACGAACTCGGTAACTCTATTTTGTAAAGACAACAAAAAGTTAACCCCCCAATCTCACATCACACTGAAATTGTAAAATCGTTGTGTACGTATTATCAACGAAAAATTGTTCGAATTAGTCGAATCCATCGCCATTAAATTTTATGCTCAAACATCTGACTGCAATCTCATTTTTAAAATGTTGTCGAAGCGTAAACTTGAAAAAATTTGTATACTTCTCTCTCTTATTTTATTTTAAGTAGAGTTACCAAGTTTATTATACAGGCACATGTTTGAGGGAAAATGTTTACATTTATTATTATTAGTATTATTTTAATAATAGTTAATAATATTTATGCTCTATAATTAACAAACGTTTTTGTATGCGCATTTCAAAAAATAAATCATTATAAGAGATTTAACAAGTTAAAACTTTAATTACAATTTTACAGGATCCAGTAAATTTGCATTAAATTTATAACAGGGTAACATTAATCATCGTTAGTGTCTGCCACTATTCGCACGAAAAATTTGGTGCCATTAGTGTGACCACTGCGGAAAATGTGTGTGTATTAGTAAAAAAAATGTGAGTGTATTGAGTTTTTCGAACTTGCAGTGTGATGTGAGATTGGTGGGTAATATGCCAAACTTATGTTCATATTTGTAAAAGAATAATGAAAAAACGTATGAAATAAAAGACCAACCCGTGTATACTCTTAACATTGTTCTGTATGATATCTAGTTGAAAATATTAACATTCATGTTAAAATATAAATAACTATTGCAAAGCTAACAAGTAAGAAAATTATAGTCGGTCTAGACCGACTATACGATACCCTATACCATGCGTTTAGAAACCCTATCTCTTAGGCCCAACTAACTGGACATAGAAAATAACCAAAACCAAATTTGAGTGGGATTTTATTAATTTTTTTGGCTGCAAATATGAAAAAGTTAATATCGGATGCTATATCTATATAGGGACTAGGTCCAAAAATGGACCGATCCTGATCACGTTTGGTAAAGTCTCTTGTATTTTGCAAAAATATATACAAACAAAATTTGAGGAGAATCAGTGCAATATTTTTGTTTTTTAATAGATTTAAGTGAAGATCGGGAAGCAGCTCTATATGGGGTCAAAGGGATCATTTTTGGACTACTCATTAATGGATGTAGTGAACGCATACAAACCCTATTTGAGTAAGATCTATATGACAATTTGGATCTTATGGCAATTTATGTCGATTTCATATGGGTAATTTGTATGGGGGCTAGGTCTGAACATGGACCGATTCTCACCAATTTCAATAGCGTTCATCCCATGGCCGATAAAAGATTAAATACCAAATTTCATCAAAATATATTCATATTTGCGACCTGCAGTTTGATTACAAGCTTTACATGGACACACAGACGGACGGACGGACGGACGGACGGACATCATTAAATCGAATCAGATAGTGATTCTGATTCGATCGGTATAATTAAAGATGGGTGTAGGTCAAATATTTTTGGTTGTTACAAACAGCAGCACAAAGTCATTATACCCAAACCACATAGTGGTATAGGGTATAATTAGAACAAACAAAAATTATGGCGGCATCTACTGTGGCATAGTCACGCTGAGCAAAATGAAGTGACACTCTGTTAATACAAAAGAAATGTATTTTCCCCACAACAAAATACTGCAGAATTTTATGTAAATAAAATAACCGATTTATTTCTAACATGCAGTTACTATGAATATACATACATACATATATATAATATATGTACATTATTGTTACGAGCCCCAAAGAGCACCAAGATGAATCGGGCCGACTAGCTCATATGCGGTTTCATCAGACGGGTGTGAATCCATCCCATCACCTTGGCCTCAGGGACCTGACAAATTATACAAACATCACTAAACAAAATTTATTAACGAACTCACCACCACATCCAGCGTAGGAGGCAGGTCTTACACCCCAGTTGCCCATCCCAACCGTGATCTCCGTCTCTCCTTCTCTCATCAATGAAGATCCCTAAAACCACCCTTCACCACTTTCACCTTATATCAATATCCCCCTCCTAAATAAATTTACTCAGACATTTTCTTTATATTTACACTTCTTTCAATACATAATCTTTATTTTTATTTAACAATAAAATTTTTATCAAATTATTAAACTTCTCTCTTTTTAATTTAAGTTTACTGTATATGCTTGACAATAAAATATGTGATTTATAAATTCAATAATATTAAACAACACTAGCAAAAATCTGACGGTTATATAATGAACAAATCAAAGAAGAAAAATACATTTTTTTATTTTTAACATACAAGACCTATAGAAATAATATCTAAACTAACCTATAGTACTTTTCAACACAAGTGCCACTCATACGAATATTACTCTTCGATTTGAAATTCTTTATCTATCTCTTCTTTTTTAGCTACCGGTTAATATATTTATTTTTTATTTTTTTATCTCCTATATAGATATCACATTCGGTCTAAAAAGGTCTACACTTACACTAACAAAAACCCTATCTTGAAGGAGCTCCCTAAAGCTGGTTGTTTCGCAGATAAGCTTCTATACTTTTGTCGTTTTTTTTTTTTTTTTATTTATATATTTATATACCAATAAAAATTGACTATGTGTGATCTATATATAATGGTTTTTCATATATATGGACATTCACCGGATATAGTTTTTTCTTCTTTTATATATATAGCACTTCGGTTGGTACCGCACTACTTATAACTAACTTAAATAACATGCACTAAATATACTTAATTTTACAATATTTGATTTCCTCTTTCTATATATTTTTTTTTTTTTTTAACAATTTCCTTTTCAGTTTCTGGGTTTATTTTCTTAAAGGTTAAAAATTTATTCTTTTTGTTTTACAACGGTTTGCCGGATATTTTAATTAACTTTTTCTATTCTTGGCAAGTATTACTGTATTGCTTTCAACATTAAAATTTTCTCATTAACGCCTTTTTTTTTTTTTTTAATACTTTCCACGCCACCTTATTGGTTTAATTATGGTTCTTTTGGTTACTTTAAATCTTCACAGGCTACACTTGTAAAACTTAGGCTAAGGTTACCTGTTTTCCGGGATACTTTTATTTTAATTTATTTTTGGCAGTTATAGGATATCTTGCTGGGATACCGGTCTCCACTTTCCCTCTCAACCATCTGGTCCTGTTCCAGTTGGAAGCCAATACCCCACTATTAAATAATGTAAATATTCAACACTATCCTTAATACATAATACCCCACAGATTCAAACTTACGTTTTCTTTTATTTCCTCTCACTATATTTATACAGGGAACCTATAATAGCCTTTGCTGTCGCCGGTAGCCTTTCCTCACTCCTGCAACGACCTTCAAGGAGACTTTATTTTAACCATCCTTTAAATTTCACCTTATTTTAAATATTACTCACTTTGGTACGTTTTTTTATCTTGTTTTATTACGTATTGTTTTCACTTCAATTGGTATTTCTATATATATTCTTTTTTTATTTTTCACCCCGCACAGGACTTCAATTTTTTTATTTTATTTTAAACACAAATTTTCTGTAGTTCCGCCTTAGTTCTTTTTAATACTTTGCTGATCGGCGCCTTAATTAGCAATGCCTTTCAAAAGATGGCTAAGTTTAGCTTTACCCCACAAACTAGTTTGACTTTCCAATATTTTCTCTAAACTCGTTTGACAACTTTCTCTTACTCTGTCTAATTTCTACGGTTATCCTTTTTCCTTTTCGAATAATCTAGATTGTTCTATACTTTCCCTCCTTTTTCCTTTTTTCCGGTCACAGACACTAACCATAACATCTATTTTCAATATAGAACGCAAAAATCAAAACAAATCGTAATTTCATTCATAACCGTCTTTTCGTTTTCTTTTAGTGTACTACACCGTCTGGCAACGCTATTTACACAGAATCCACAAGCCGATGTGACACCTGTGTGTTAAAGTTTATCTGTGGCTTTTGTATCAACCCACGAAAATTTAGTGAAACGTGAAAACAAACAAAAGAAACTTACCAAGCTAAACCAAAAATATCAGTGAACAAAAAAATGTTCTTAAAAAAATAAACGGATTAACCCAAAAAAACATGTGCCAAACAAAAAAAAAAACAATAGTTACACAATAAATAAAGGAACCGACACATTGCTCCACGCGGCGGCGATCAAACTAAAAGGTAAGCAACAAAACTTTTATTTTCCAATTGTACATTTCTGCGTACAATATAATATTCTCATATTTATATTTATAGCAGATATCTCTTCAAAAGACTGCCGGTGTACTATATAAAATGTGGAAATTAAAAACGTTTACGCTATCGAGGTATTAGTTCCTCTTAAACATAAAGACCCGGAGGCTACATATAAAAAAAAACCCCGGAAAGTTTCCTTTCCTCTGATTTCGATTTACGCAATACTAAAGTTAATTTTTTTTCTTGCAGGGCGACCGACACCATCACCCAGACCCACCGCAACAAATCTCCAATTTTGGCAACCTCAGGACGCCAAAAGCTGGTGTGCGTGGTTTATGTGCCAATACGTTTCCGCGGTCGTTTGATCAGGCAGACTAACGTGGGTCGTTTCAACATTACCCCAAACGTGGACCACTTCATAATTATTCTTGCCGTAGGGAAATTGATCGCTGTTCTTAACGTGGTGAACTTCCACACCCTGAGTCTTGTAGAGCCAGGCTCTAAAGGCGTTACAAATCACGCTGATAAATTGTAGACAGGCAAAAAAAAACAGAAAAAAAAATTTAATCTTCACTCGTCTACTGTCACTATCAGGGAAGTATTAATGAAAATACCCTTTTACGACTTTTACTTTTCGTTCTCTTTTCGCCCCTCTTTCAGGTACGTTGGAAAGTTTAACTTGAAACTATTTACATTTAAGACGACATTGGGGACGAACTACGGACTCCTCTAGAGGTATGTATAATTACGAAAATTGTATAACAGTGTATAATCAAAGTGTATAATTACGCTTATATCTATAACAAAAACTAAATCGCCATATATTAGGACAAGTACAACTTAAAACTAATAATCTAATTCTAAATTGCCTCTTATATCCTAATATTGCACGTCATTTGGTTTTTATCACAGATCTCAATCGTATTATTGCACTTGTTAATTTTTTCTCTCTTTCTTGGCCTTTCTCGACTGCGACCGGACTTTGAACTCTACGCAAGATGCATTTCATCGGCGTTTCGCGCGACCATTACAGGGTAAAAATTATCCACGTGGGGAACTCCCACACCCTGAGATGTCTCAAGCCGGGCATTACAGGTAAGTATTTTTCTCATATTCATAGGTTAACCTGATTTATTCTATTCTCCTCTTTCAGATCCTTCCGACGACCAATCTTCGATAAGAGCTTTCATACTTTCCCTTTCCGAGTTCACGTAAGTTTTCTTTGCCTTGTATTTCAACGACTATATTTTTACCTACTTTGTCATCTTAACCTTTGTCCGAAACCCCCCCATATCTACGGGTTGAACCCTTCTGAATTTGCCCCAAAACAAAACCGAGAACTTTTCGGTCCCCGCGTTTGTAATATATCGCACGAAAATCATTCGTCAGTCACAGTCTGGTCATTACAATGAGAACACATTTTCTGTACTGAAATTTTTGCCTCTTAATTCGGTTGTTTTGTTCATTTCGCCGTAATTCCGGACTCAGATAAATGTCCTTGTACCAGGTGACTAACGACTCCCAGTTCTTAATGGCATAGTTCCCCAGAACGCTAATGGAATCGCACCAATGGCACAATGACGGTTACACATGTAACCTGCTTAGAAACGTTGGCCTAATTTGAACAATTCATTGAATTATTAATTGTAATGATTCTGACTGCTGCCCTGGCAAAGTCAACGCCGATCTTTATGACCCATATACTTATAACTACTTACGAACAAATTTTGCACTTTTTCACGTTTTTATATCTTTGGCATGAAATATACCTATGGGTTTTCCGTTCATATCCTCTAATTCGAACATATTATTTCCCACCGGTCTGAGTATTCGGCATTTCAGAAATTTTCTACAAAATTTTGCATTCCGGTTCTTCCCGAAATCACTCAACACCGTATTTCTGCGGTAAACTTCCTGCCCTGGAATAAGTTTAGCTACCCTCGCCCGTTTATTATATCGTTCCGCGGACCTTTCGTAGGCGTCGTGCATGTTCTTTCTAATCTTTTCCCTAATTATTTCAAGTTTTTCGTTGTTTTTTAAATTGACAATTTCATGGTCAGATAGTGATAATAGCTTCCTAGCGAGTTTATAATCAGTCCCACTGGTAAACATATGGATTCCAAATAATGCGAAAAATGGAGTTACTCCCGTCGCTGAGTGGACCGAGTTCCTCAAAGCACACTCTATCTCGGACAGATAAAGATCCCAATCGCGGTGGTCTTCTTCTAAATATGCTCTTATAGCTGCCAACACCGATTGATTTACTCTCTCAGATGCATTTGACTGAGGAGCATAAACAGCCGTTCTTAAATGTTTTATCTTGTACATGTTTATCATACTTTGGAAGCCCTTTGCTACAAACTGGGAACCATTATCACTGTGGATAATTTCAGGGACGCCAAATTTGTGGAAAATCTCTTGCGTCAAGAATTGTACTACATTGTTTGTCGTAGCTTCTCGCATTGCCTTTAAAAAAGTAAATTTAGTGAAATGGTCTACCACTATAAATATGTAGCAATTTCCGCTTTTAGATCTCGGATATTTGCCAAGGAAGTCAATATACAATTTCTGAAACGGTCGTTCTGTTATTACTTCTTGACCGATTCCCGGCATAAGATTCTGATTAGCCGGTTTTGTCTCTTTACAAACTTGACATGCCTTAACGTATTCTCTAATTTGCACAGTCATTTTTGGCCAATAAAAGAATCTTTTCACTCTTTCTAACGTTTTTGCAATGCCACCATGTGCTGAAATATTAGGTGAATGGGATTTTTCTATTATTTTTGCCGTTACATTCGCCGGTACCCACAATTTCCACTTAATTTGTTCTCCTTCAGATTGATCAAAGGCATTTTTTTTGAAAACCAAACCGTCTTCGACTCTAACATCTGGTAAACTTTCAGCGTTCTCACTCACTTTTTTCACTAAATCCAGGTATTCATCGCTTTTAAATTCTTCAGGGTCAAAATCCAACATTTCCTCATTCTCCATAGCATTTACTTCCAACTCGTGAGGTGCTCTTGATAGCATATCCGCGACTATATTGTCTGACCCTTTTCTGTGCTCGATCTCAAAATCATATGCTTGTAGGTGTAAAGACCATCGAGCTAATCTCCCGCTGAGATCTTTCAGACTCATTAGCCATTTGAGGCTCGCGTGATCAGTCACGACGGTAAATGGCATCATCTCGACGTATGGTCTGAATTTTTTTATAGCCATTACTGCTGCTAAACATTCTTTTTCTGTCACGCTATAGTTCTTTTGACATGAATTCAGCTTTTGTGAATAAAAAGCGATTGGGTGTTCCTCTTTTGCATTATTTAACTGGTACAAAACAGCCCCAATACCATAATCTGATGCGTCGCATTGTATAAAAAATCTTTTTGTGAAATCGGCGTGTTTTAATACCGGTGCTGATGTTAATGCTTTTTTAAGTTCTTCAAACGCTTGACTTGCCGTCGGAGTCATATGAAACTTTTTCGATTTTTTTAACGTATCAGTAAGTGGTGCTGATATTGTTGCAAAATCTTTGATGAAGCGCCGGTACCAGCCCGCTGTCCCGAGAAAACTTCTGACTTCCCTTGTCGTTTTAGGCAATTTGATGCTCTTAATAGCCTTGACTTTTTCGGGGTCTGTCTTCAAAGCTCCACCACCGATGATAAAACCAAGATATTTGAGCTCCTGATAACAAAACTGTGATTTCCCCAAGCCAATAGTAAGGTTTGCTCTTTTCAGACAGTTAGCTACCTCTGTTAATAATCTTAGGTGTTCTTCGAATGTGCTTGAAATAACTAAAAGGTCGTCTAAATATATAAACACATTGTCTTTTAATTTTTGAGGTATAATGCTATCCATTAACCGGCATAATCTTTGCGCTGCGTTGCACAGACCGAATGGCATCACGCGAAATTGGTATAATGGCCTTCCCGCAACCGTGAACGCAGTATATGGCTTACTTTCTTCATCTAGTTCGATTTGCCAAAAAGCATATTTCAAATCGACACTGCTAATGAAGTATGTTTCATCTATTCTACTTAGTATGCCATCAATATTTTGCAATGGGTACGCATCCTTGACTGTCAGTTTATTTAATTTTCTTGCATCTAAACAAAATCGGTTTTTTCCTGGTTTCCTAACTACTGTGGTCCTATTACTCCACGGACTTTCACTTTCTTCTATCACGTTCAGTTTTAACATTTTATCGATCTCTTTATAGGTTATTTCCTGTACCGCTGGTGAAATCGGATAATACCTGTCCTTTACTGGAACCGCTCCCTCTATCAACTTGATTGTGTGCTTTTCCAGATGGGTACAGCCTAAACCATTTTCCTCAAAAGTATCAAAAAGTTCGACTACGCTCTCTAACTGTTTCTGTTGATCGGCATTGAGCAAATGAGGTTTCATTCTATGTTCCCTTTCATTACTACAAAAATCCTGTTGAATTTTTTCGGCATTTAACTCCTCAACCTCAATTATTTCAGGGGCCAACCCAAATGTCTTCCAGAAATCAACTCCTAGGTACAGAGCCTGTTCCAAATCCGGGCAAAGATACAGAAGCATGTTGTGTTCCTGCTCTTTGAACTTGATGGAGACTTTTACTTTGCCTAAAATTCTATGCTGTTGACCACTAGCAGTTTTTACACTGGTCAACATTGGAAGAATTCTTAGGCCTAAATTCTGGATTAATTCCCTACAGCCCTTACCTAATATACTGATTGACGCTCCGGTATCTAAAAGCCCTGTTAATGCATTTCCCTCAACCAAAACATCAGCAAAAACCCGAGGATCTAAACTATCTTTATTAGCTCTATGGATTGATTCTATTAAATGACGTTTTAGCCGACGACGCTCTAAAAATTTTTGTCTGACCTTAAGGATACGATTGGATACCTTTTTAAATGGCTTTGGCAGATCAAAGATGCGAGCTCTGACCTCGTCATAATTATTTTGCCTAACCTCGAATGGCATGAAGTGTCTAATCCCAGGTATGTATTTGTTATCATTAGCTGTCATAAAGTTTTGTATGAGTTTTTGTTTATTTTCCTTAGGACCTTGGGACTTTAAAATTAGTTTGCCGGGTTTTTGGATTGACGTGGGTCCCCGGATGTTCCCGCGCCCCTCATCCTGTTTTCCTGCTGACAGTGTGGACATTTTGGCGTTATAACATTCGGCTTACCACATCTATAGCAAAATAAGGTACGTTCCGCCGAATCACAATCTCTAAAACCATGTCCAGGAACCTTACAATTCCAACAAATCAGTGGTTGTTTTTGTTGTGATTGCTGTTGTTGATTCAGTCTTATTGCAGCTACCTCTTCAAAAACTGTCGGCGTGGTTTCCAGTTGTTCAAGACATTCTGTTTCGTTATAATAGAGATCGTTAACCGTTCTTGTTGGACGTAGTGGCATATTGTTGTTTCTTACTTCCCTCCTCGGGAAATTACGCTCAACTTCGTTGATCTCTATTCTGAGTTGTTCCACTGAAGAGACACTAATTGGGTATACGATTCTACTAACACTTTCTCTAACATTTCTTTTTAAAATTTTTATCATGTCAAATTCGGGTATAGATTGGACCAATTTGGATCGTAATTTGCACATGATATGAAAATAATTATCTATAGACTCATTTGGCTGTTGTTTACGTTCGACTAGGTCTCTCATAATTTCAAAGTTTGATCGGGTTGTTTGATATTGGCTGAGTAACGAATCTTTAAGTCCGGGCCAATTCGAAAAATAATGGGTCTGTAAAAATAACCAATACCAATCTTTTGCTTGGCCAGATACTAATAAGTGAAAATCTCTGAGAACTTCTTCCCAAGGTATGGCATATTGAGCTTGCAGTCTTTCAATTCGAAATATGAAATCCTCTACACTCATATTCCTAGAGTTCCCATCGAAATTAAGACCCCATCTATCAATTCTAATTCGCAATTGGTCTGTATTTCGGATTACATAGCTTTCACCAGGTACTGTTTGATTTCTCGGTAAATTGTTAGCAGATGCTGTACCACTGGTGCTCGGATTTTGGCTATTAAAATCATTGGTAGCAAAATTCAGACCTGACACGTTTAAATTGCCGTTTGGAAGTATGTTTTCCGCATTATTTGATACAATGTTTCCCTGGGTCTGATTAGCATCTCTCTGCCGGTTGGTTTGTACGTTTGATCCAGCTAAATCTTTAACAGCCTTTGCCAGTTCTCCTATTGACTTTCTGACTTCTAATAATTCATCTTGTATCATTTTTTTAACTTGCTCTTCAAGAGATCTTTGAACTATTAAGGCTTCGTCCACGACCAGGTTTCTTACCTCCGGTGCAATATTTTCCTCTTGGACATTGTTACCCGCCACTGCTTCACGGAACCCTATGTCTAGAGGTGGGTTGTTAGGGTTTCTCCTGTTCCCTGACCTTATGGATGTCGATAAATCGGTAAAATACCCGTTACTATTGCTATGTCCGTTACTATTGCTATGTCCGTTACTAGTGTCCGAATTCATTCTTGTTCTATGATACCTTATTTTCCTCTGTTTAGGTTGTGAATGAGTTATCGGAATGCTTGAATCTGAATTTGCTCTACGTTTCCTATTTTTGGCCTGTGACCTTGTTTCTACATTCATTCCCTATTTACTAAATTTAGACGTGAATTCCGAACGTATTAACTACCCACGGGTATCCTACAACAAAACAATATATTAAGGTCCAGAACGTTTTTTATTTTTTTTTTCAAGAAGACTCGCCGAAATTACCGATACTAAAACTTAGTATAAACTAAATTTTAATGCGTAAAACAAAAACATGTAAAAAAAAATATATAAATGATAAAGTAATAAAAAAAATAAAATTAAAAATAATAAAAATAAAAATAATACAAAGAAAAATTATTTTCCAAATAAAGGATATAATAAAAAAAATACACAAGTTATATATACCTATTCTAAAACATAAATAATAATATTTAGAAATATAAATGCTAAAAAAAAATTTATAAAAAAAACAAATAACTAATTTTAAATTCCCAAAACTTTTCTATTAAATATGCTCTTTCTCAATAATAACCTTTCTTAATACATCTAAGGGGGTTATTGATATTAGTGATGGTATTGGTGGTTTATCATTATTAACTCTCTTTTGAACTAGAGCTACCTTCCGGATGTGGTCATACTACATTCTATCACAAAAGTTTAAAAATAAAAACAATCCTTTTGTGCTCTGATATGTCGTTTAATCTTTCTAAATGAACATATCAAAGGCCAGTTAGCCATTGATCCTGATACTTCAGGCCTCAAACACCAATCTTGAGCGGATATCGATTTCAATTCTAACTGCTCCACAAAAAAAATATCAAACTGAAACTATACAAAAAAAAAAAAAACGAGGTGTAGGACGTACAATTAGGGTCTACGTCTATGGACTCCTAAGAACTTTTCCTATCCACTCAGGCATTATTCATTTTTCCCATCCAATCTTCGAACTCTTCACCTTAATTTTTGATACAACGGCTTTCAGTCTAGTAACTGATACGGTTACCAATTTTATGGCTTGGAATACGAAAATATGGAAAGAAACATGTAGGTCTATTATTTTTTTCTTCTATTGGGCTATTGTTATGTGCATCGATCTTCATACACAATTTAATCACTAACACGTATTTACGTTCTTTCTATTGGGCGCCATATTTTGTTACGAGCCCCAAAGAGCACCAAGATGAATCGGGCCGACTAGCTCATATGCGGTTTCATCAGACGGGTGTGAATCCATCCCATCACCTTGGCCTCAGGGACCTGACAAATTATACAAACATCACTAAACAAAATTTATTAACGAACTCACCACCACATCCAGCGTAGGAGGCAGGTCTTACACCCCAGTTGCCCATCCCAACCGTGATCTCCGTCTCTCCTTCTCTCATCAATGAAGATCCCTAAAACCACCCTTCACCACTTTCACCTTATATCAATATCCCCCTCCTAAATAAATTTACTCAGACATTTTCTTTATATTTACACTTCTTTCAATACATAATCTTTATTTTTATTTAACAATAAAATTTTTATCAAATTATTAAACTTCTCTCTTTTTAATTTAAGTTTACTGTATATGCTTGACAATAAAATATGTGATTTATAAATTCAATAATATTAAACAACACTAGCAAAAATCTGACGGTTATATAATGAACAAATCAAAGAAGAAAAATACATTTTTTTATTTTTAACATACAAGACCTATAGAAATAATATCTAAACTAACCTATAGTACTTTTCAACACAAGTGCCACTCATACGAATATTACTCTTCGATTTGAAATTCTTTATCTATCTCTTCTTTTTTAGCTACCGGTTAATATATTTATTTTTTATTTTTTTATCTCCTATATAGATATCACATTCGGTCTAAAAAGGTCTACACTTACACTAACAAAAACCCTATCTTGAAGGAGCTCCCTAAAGCTGGTTGTTTCGCAGATAAGCTTCTATACTTTTGTCGTTTTTTTTTTTTTTTATTTATATATTTATATACCAATAAAAATTGACTATGTGTGATCTATATATAATGGTTTTTCATATATATGGACATTCACCGGATATAGTTTTTTCTTCTTTTATATATATAGCACTTCGGTTGGTACCGCACTACTTATAACTAACTTAAATAACATGCACTAAATATACTTAATTTTACAATATTTGATTTCCTCTTTCTATATATTTTTTTTTTTTTTAACAATTTCCTTTTCAGTTTCTGGGTTTATTTTCTTAAAGGTTAAAAATTTATTCTTTTTGTTTTACAACGGTTTGCCGGATATTTTAATTAACTTTTTCTATTCTTGGCAAGTATTACTGTATTGCTTTCAACATTAAAATTTTCTCATTAACGCCTTTTTTTTTTTTTTTAATACTTTCCACGCCACCTTATTGGTTTAATTATGGTTCTTTTGGTTACTTTAAATCTTCACAGGCTACACTTGTAAAACTTAGGCTAAGGTTACCTGTTTTCCGGGATACTTTTATTTTAATTTATTTTTGGCAGTTATAGGATATCTTGCTGGGATACCGGTCTCCACTTTCCCTCTCAACCATCTGGTCCTGTTCCAGTTGGAAGCCAATACCCCACTATTAAATAATGTAAATATTCAACACTATCCTTAATACATAATACCCCACAGATTCAAACTTACGTTTTCTTTTATTTCCTCTCACTATATTTATACAGGGAACCTATAATAGCCTTTGCTGTCGCCGGTAGCCTTTCCTCACTCCTGCAACGACCTTCAAGGAGACTTTATTTTAACCATCCTTTAAATTTCACCTTATTTTAAATATTACTCACTTTGGTACGTTTTTTTATCTTGTTTTATTACGTATTGTTTTCACTTCAATTGGTATTTCTATATATATTCTTTTTTTATTTTTCACCCCGCACAGGACTTCAATTTTTTTATTTTATTTTAAACACAAATTTTCTGTAGTTCCGCCTTAGTTCTTTTTAATACTTTGCTGATCGGCGCCTTAATTAGCAATGCCTTTCAAAAGATGGCTAAGTTTAGCTTTACCCCACAAACTAGTTTGACTTTCCAATATTTTCTCTAAACTCGTTTGACAACTTTCTCTTACTCTGTCTAATTTCTACGGTTATCCTTTTTCCTTTTCGAATAATCTAGATTGTTCTATACTTTCCCTCCTTTTCCCTTTTTTCCGGTCACAGACACTAACCATAACATCTATTTTCAATATAGAACGCAAAAATCAAAACAAATCGTAATTTCATTCATAACCGTCTTTTCGTTTTCTTTTAGTGTACTACACCGTCTGGCAACGCTATTTACACAGAATCCACAAGCCGATGTGACACCTGTGTGTTAAAGTTTATCTGTGGCTTTTGTATCAACCCACGAAAATTTAGTGAAACGTGAAAACAAACAAAAGAAACTTACCAAGCTAAACCAAAAATATCAGTGAACAAAAAAATGTTCTTAAAAAAATAAACGGATTAACCCAAAAAAACATGTGCCAAACAAAAAAAAAAAACAATAGTTACACAATAAATAAAGGAACCGACACATTGCTCCACGCGGCGGCGATCAAACTAAAAGGTAAGCAACAAAACTTTTATTTTCCAATTGTACATTTCTGCGTACAATATAATATTCTCATATTTATATTTATAGCAGATATCTCTTCAAAAGACTGCCGGTGTACTATATAAAATGTGGAAATTAAAAACGTTTACGCTATCGAGGTATTAGTTCCTCTTAAACATAAAGACCCGGAGGCTACATATAAAAAAAAACCCCGGAAAGTTTCCTTTCCTCTGATTTCGATTTACGCAATACTAAAGTTAATTTTTTTTCTTGCAGGGCGACCGACACCATCACCCAGACCCACCGCAACATTATTTGTATTATTTAATATGTGTATGTATGTATATTTAAATATTACACACAAAAAATACAACATCAAACGTTATTTTTGTGTTTTTCTCTTTAAATAAATTAATACATAAATTTTTTTGCTAAATTTACATTTGGGCAATTCACAACAGGTGTTGTATATTGTATGTTGTATTGAAATACACAATACAATCATTTGTTGTGAACACTCAGTTGTATTTTCATATTGTAAAGCGCTTTCTTTAGTAATTTTCGATCCAACGAGGAAAGATCGTTTCGTCGCTTCTGCTATTTTGTATAAGAGAAAACACTTGTCAGTGTTTGCTTTTTGGTCGTGAGATATACCCTGGAGTTTTAGTTACGTACCTCTTGCATTTTAATTTATAATGAAAAAAAAAAAATGTTAAATGTTTTGGTTGGTACTGAAAGAGAAAATATATACTAAAAATATAAACATTAATTTTTATATAAATAAACTTATCGATGTATTTGCGTTATTTGCATTATTTGCCATATTTTATTTTATAATTATTTATGCTGATAATATTCTATGTATTTGTTTTTTCTTTTTCATAAAAACTGGCATTCACTTGGAACTGATATGTTATGATACAATATACAACATTTACTAAACATAGCAAATGAAGTTGGATCGTGTATCAGATTTTTCAGTGAAAATTACCAACAACAATTTTACACTATTGTAAAGTGATACACGATACAAGAGATACAACGATACATTACCCATTGTGAATTGCCCAATTGTTTTTTTTATTAACAACTAGGTATTTCAGCATTATTTGCTTTAGATGTTGGTGAATTTTTACTCCCTTTATATTAACTCGTAGTGTCTGCTTGTCGAACAAATTTTGGATCGATTTTAACCACTTTCCCGTGACCCAATCGATCTGAAATTTTGCAGGCAGGCTTGTGGCAATGACAGAAATGATCTAACATATTTTTTTAGTGATGCCAAAACAATGGAAACTTTTAAATTTTTCTACCAGAGTTGATAAAAAAATGTACAAAGGGTTTGTTTTTGTTATATTATTACCATAACGACCACAAAAACAACAAGTCCAGCTATGAAAACAATGCAACATTTAGAATAACAACAAGAACAATATAGAAATATCATGTTTTTCATTTTTTTTTACTTTTTCAGAGATTTCCCTGGACCTGTTCCACCGATTTTAATGATTTTTGAAGTAGAAATCTTTCCATGAATTTGGTGAATCATTCTCACTAAAAATGATCACTGTAGCTGCACTATTGAGGGCGTGATCGTGACAAGAACAACATAGAAAATTATTTTTTTTTTCAAGACTTTTTTAGTTCTTCATTCAAATCTCGGGCCCTAATCGACCGATTTGGACGATTTTAAATAGCAAACTTCTCAGGATGTTAGTGAATCATTTTTATGTCAACGAGTACCCTAGCTGCCGGATTGATGCCGTCATCGTGATTTCCACAGACGGACAGACGGACATCGCTATATCAACTCCGGTTGTTATAAGGATCACAAATATATAAATTTTATGGGGTCCAAAATTTTTTTTCTAATTATTACAAACGGAATGACAAACTTATATATACCCTCTGCACACTGGAGTGGAGGGTATAACAACTCTACAACAGCAACAATGACAGTCATATGTTTTTCAAATAGGAAAAAACTGTTTATGTGTTAGTTTCGGTCATTCCCCAGTATGCATTGAAATATTATTTCTCCAATGTTGGAGAAAAGTTAAGTTCTTAAATTGATGTCAAATGTAATTCTCAACTTGGGTTGAACAATTTTTCTCCTTGTTTGCTTTCAACTTGACATCAAGTTGAGACTTAACATTTTTTCCAATCTTTGAGAAACATTTTTACTCTCAATTGGATATCCAACACTTTTCTCCACTTGAGACCAAACATTTTTTCAACTTGAATACGATTTGTGTTAAGTCTGAGATATTATTTAAATATGTCATAAATAATAAATTAAATTAAAAAATGCCAAAAAAGTACAAATAAATCATTGATATATTTTTAATTATTTCTGCTTTTTGTCGAATTTTTCAAAAAATGTACAACTAATTAATTCATTTATTTTTAATTCTAGATTTTAAAAAATGTACATAATATGTACATTTAATGTTAAATATGTACATAGTAATGCTAAATATATAATGAAATTAAATTGAAACATTAAAAAAAGTACATTGTTTTCATTTCTAAAATTAGTATAATATTTTTTAATATGGCAATTCCGTACCTTCCATTTGATACCGATTGGAAATATTTCTTTGCTATCAAGTTGAGAATCACAAATTTCTCAATTTGATAACTATGAATATCGCCATATAAAAATGTGCCTTTTAAGTTGAGAAGACTATATTCGAACTATTGAGGGCATTTGAGAATTAACGCTGGAGATTTGAGAAATGTATTTGATCTCAAATGCACCTCAAGTTGATAGCAAACAAAAATGTTTATTGGGACATTTATTGTAGGGTCGTTTGCACACACACAAAAAATAGAAAATAAATTGTCAATAAGCAAAGCAAGTGGCTTCGAAATTCGATGATGCCAGTTAATCATTTTTTGTTCACGCGGAATTTATAATTGGAGGAATTTTTTTCTCGAGAAATGGATTTTCCGTGAGAAAGAAATTCCTTGAGAATATTCATAATTGGGATGAATAACTTTTAATTGGAACTTTTTAGTCAGAATAAATCATAATTCTAGTTAGATATTGGTTAATATTTAATTAGAAAAAATATTGTGGTGGCATCTACGCAATTATTGAGGCAGTCACGGAAAAATTAAATGCAAGTCTGTTTTTTTTTAATATAACAAAAATGGATTTTCCCTTTAACAAAATATGGCAGAATTCTTTATAAATGAAATGCAAAATGGAAAATCAATTTTGTGCTAATTCTTAACAAAATTAATAAAATATATATATATGTATTATTATATTTATTAATATTTGTAATTTTATTTGACACAATTTCACACACAGTTTTACAGATCAACTGTTTTCAACTGATTTAGAAGTTTTCTGTTTTTGAAACAGTAGTGCCAATTTGTAACATTTTGTGATGTAATGAAAATCGCAGAATAATAAGTTAATACACAATAAAAAATATTAAATTTTTAAGTTTTATATACATATTGCAATAAAAAAAACTTTGGTAAATTTACATTGAAGATGGTCAGAAATGAATGAGAAAAATATATAGACATTTTAGAAAAGCACATTTAATGTTAAACTTTATGCACAAAATATATGGTTTTTGTTGTTTCGAATTTAACTGTGGCTCTAAGTGAAAAGTTTTAGACCGATCGTATATTACATCTTGAGGATCCTCACCTAATATTTTCAAATATTTTAAATTCTTTTTAACTCATTTAACCTCATTACGAAAATAGTAAAACAGTAAATATGGAAAATCCACGCACCTCAAAAAATTGTTTTCTATGAAATAAATTAAAGACATTTCATATTATACAATTTTCTTTCAAAAATGTATCAATTATTGCAAATTTGAAATTTGACATATAGTATTTGTACATATATTTGTATAGATTTCGCAGTATGAAAAGAACTATTATTTCTTTATTTAGAATATATGTAAGTATTGCTCGCAAAAAAATGCAACATCATGAATGAAACACATAGACGACTGCTGGCAGCAGCATTTGTAGTCGTATAGTCAGCTACTTGATTTTTCTGAATACGACAGCAACATATAATACAAATGCATTTTTATTTAAATATACAATTACTTTTACTTATTTAAAATGCATTAGTACAACGTAAAAATAAATAAATTAGTTTAACGCCTTTTGATTATTAATGGAATTATAGCCTTTCATTTTGCGATTTTTTTTTTAAACAAAATAAAATTTTTCATAGCACTAACTTCTTTTACATATTTTGTTATATTGTCAACACTATTTTTGTTTTGTAGCCAACAAAACACACTTGCAGTTTTTTTTTCTATTTGAAGAACATATGACTGCCATTGTTGATGTTGTAGAGTTGTTTTTTTTTTTATTTTGTTTCGTTAACTCTTTTGTATTAAAGCACCTCCAATATATGTATCCATTTTAGTTTGCAAATTCAGTATATTTATAATTTATTACTTACAGCAAAAAATAATAGAAACAATTTTATCAGTTATGCTTACGAAACTATATAAATAGACTTGAAGTTGGCTGCAAAAGCAGTAGCCTGTGTAAAGAACAAGTTAGCGACATGTAACTGTTACGTAACGTGTCAGCCTTTTTTTCACATGAAAAGTATTGGGACGTTCCGGTTACGTTCGGTAACTGTTTTAAATGATTTTCATGTAAAAAAAAACAACTGACTCGTTACGGTTACGGTTAGAAAACATTGACCTTTTATATGTATTATAATGCTATGAATGCATTTATTTTTATTTTATTTTATTTATATTTTCTTTTTTTTTTGTATTGTATATTATTTTTTTTTATTATTATTACTATTTCATTTAATTATTTTTTTCTTTAAATAAATTAATACATAAAAATTTGTTTTTTAAATTATTGGTGAACTTTTACTCCCTTTATTTACTGCCTTTATATTAACTGGTAGTGTCTGCTTGTCGACAAAATTTTGGATCGATTTTTAGCCCCTTTCCCGTGAGCCAATCGATCTGAAATTTTGCATGCAGGCTCGTGGCAATGACAGAAATGATCTAACAAATTTTTTTAGTGATGCCAAAACAATGGAAACTTTTAAAATTTTCTACCAGAGTTCACAAAAAAATGTACAAAGGGTTTGTTTTTATTATATTATTACCACAACGACCACAAAAACAACAAGTCCAGCTATGACAACAATGCAACATTTAGAATAACAACAGGAACAATATGGAAACATCATGTTTTTCATTTTTTTTTTAATTTTTCATAGATTTACCTGGACCTGTTCCACCGATTTTAATGATTTTTGAAGTAGAAATCTTCCCATGAATTTGGTGAATCATTCTCACTAAAAATTATCACCCTAGCTATCCTATTGAGGGCGTGATCGTGACAAGAACAACATAGAAAATTATATTTTTTCAAGACTTTTTTTAGTTCTTCATTCAAATCTCGGGCCCTAACCGACCGATTTGGACGATTTTAAATAGCAAACTTTTCAGGATGTTAATGAATTATTTTTTATGCCAACGAGCACCCTAGCTGCCCGATTGATGCCGTCATCGTGATTTCCACAGACGGACAGACGGACAGACGGACATTGCTATATCAACTCCGGTTGTTATAACGATCACAAATATATATATTTTATGGGGTCCAAATTTTTTTTTCTAATTATTACAAACGGAATGACAAACTTATATATACCCTCTGCACACTGGAGTGGAGGGTATAAAATATAAACATTAATTTTTATATAAATAAACTTATCGATGTATTTGCGTTATTTGCATTATTTGCCATATTTTATTTTATAATTATTTATGCTGATAATATTCTATGTATTTGTTTTTTCTTTTTCATAAAAACTGGCATTCACTTGGAACTGATATGTTATGATACAATATACAACATTTACTAAACATAGCAAATGAAGTTGGATCGTGTATCAGATTTTTCAGTGAAAATTACCAACAACAATTTTACACTATTGTAAAGTGATACACGATACAAGAGATACAACGATACATTACCCATTGTGAATTGCCCAATTGTTTTTTTTATTAACAACTAGGTATTTTAGCATTATTTGCTTTAGATGTTGGTGAATTTTTACTCCCTTTATATTAACTCGTAGTGTCTGCTTGTCGAACAAATTTTGGATCGATTTTAACCACTTTCCCGTGACCCAATCGATCTGAAATTTTGCAGGCAGGCTTGTGGCAATGACAGAAATGATCTAACATATTTTTTTAGTGATGCCAAAACAATGGAAACTTTTAAATTTTTCTACCAGAGTTGATAAAAAAATGTACAAAGGGTTTGTTTTTGTTATATTATTACCATAACGACCACAAAAACAACAAGTCCAGCTATGAAAACAATGCAACATTTAGAATAACAACAAGAACAATATAGAAATATCATGTTTTTCATTTTTTTTTACTTTTTCAGAGATTTCCCTGGACCTGTTCCACCGATTTTAATGATTTTTGAAGCAGAAATCTTTCCATGAATTTGGTGAATCATTCTCACTAAAAATGATCACTGTAGCTGCACTATTGAGGGCGTGATCGTGACAAGAACAACATAGAAAATTATTTTTTTTTCAAGACTTTTTTAGTTCTTCATTCAAATCTCGGGCCCTAATCGACCGATTTGGACGATTTTAAATAGCAAACTTCTCAGGATGTTAGTGAATCATTTTTATGTCAACGAGTACCCTAGCTGCCGGATTGATGCCGTCATCGTGATTTCCACAGACGGACAGACGGACATCGCTATATCAACTCCGGTTGTTATAAGGATCACAAATATATAAATTTTATGGGGTCCAAAATTTTTTTTCTAATTATTACAAACGGAATGACAAACTTATATATACCCTCTGCACACTGGAGTGGAGGGTATAACAACTCTACAACAGCAACAATGACAGTCATATGTTTTTCAAATAGGAAAAAACTGTTTATGTGTTAGTTTCGGTCATTCCCCAGTATGCATTGAAATATTATTTCGCCAATGTTGGAGAAAAGTTAAGTTCTTAAATTGATGTCAAATGTAATTCTCAACTTGGGTTGAACAATTTTTCTCCTTGTTTGCTTTCAACTTGACATCAAGTTGAGACTTAACATTTTTTCCAATCTTTGAGAAACATTTTTACTCTCAATTGGATATCCAACACTTTTCTCCACTTGAGACCAAACATTTCTTCAACTTGAATACGATTTGTGTTAAGTCTGAGATATTATTTAAATATGTCATAAATAATAAATTAAATTAAAAAATGCCAAAAAAGTACAAATAAATCATTGATATATTTTTAATTATTTCTGCTTTTTGTCGAATTTTTCAAAAAAATGTACAACTAATTAATTCATTTATTTTTAATTCTAGATTTTAAAAAATGTACGTAATATGTACATTTAATGTTAAATATGTACATAGTAATGTTAAATATATAATGAAATTAAATTGAAACATTAAAAAAAGTACATTGTTTTCATTTCTAAAATTAGTATAATATTTTTTAATATGGCAATTCCGTACCTTCCATTTGATACCGATTGGAAATATTTCTTTGCTATCAAGTTGAGAATCACAAATTTCTCAATTTGATAACTATGAAAATCGCCATATAAAAATGTGCCTTTTAAGTTGAGAAGACTATATTCGAACTATTGAGGGCATTTGAGAATTAACGCTGGAGATTTGAGAAATGTATTTGATCTCAAATGCACCTCAAGTTGATAGCAAACAAAAATGTTTATTGGGACATTTATTGTAGGGTCGTTTGCACACACACAAAAAATAGAAAATAAATTGTCAATAAGCAAAGCAAGTGGCTTCGAAATTCGATGATGCCAGTTAATCATTTTTTGTTCACGCGGAATTTATAATTGGAGGAATTTTTTTCTCGAGAAATGTATTTTCCGTGAGAAAGAAATTCCTTGAGAATATTCATAATTGGGATGAATAACTTTTAATTGGAACTTTTTGGTCAGAATAAATCATAATTCTAGTTAGATATTGGTTAATATTTAATTACAAAAAATATTGTGGTGGCATCTACGCAATTATTGAGGCAGTCACGGAAAAATTAAATGCAAGTCTGTTTTTTTTAATATAACAAAAATGGATTTTCCCTTTAACAAAATATGGCAGAATTCTTTATAAATGAAATGCAAAATGGAAAATCAATTTTGTGCTAATTCTTAACAAAATTAATAAAATATATATATGTATTATTATATTTATTAATATTTGTAATTTTATTTGACATAATTTCACACACAGTTTTACAGATCAACTGTTTTAATTAGAAAAAATATTGTGGTGGCATCTACGCAATTATTGAGGCAGTCACGGAAAAATTAAATGCAAGTCTGTTTTTTTTAATATAACAAAAATGGATTTTCCCTTTAACAAAATATGGCAGAATTCTTTATAAATGAAATGCAAAATGGAAAATCAATTTTGTGCTAATTCTTAACAAAATTAATAAAATATATATATATGTATTATTATATTTATTAATATTTGTAATTTTATTTGACACAATTTCACACACAGTTTTACAGATCAACTGTTTTCAACTGATTTAGAAGTTTTCTGTTTTTGAAACAGTAGTGCCAATTTGTAACATTTTGTGATGTAATGAAAATCGCAGAATAATAAGTTAATACACAATAAAAAATATTAAATTTTTAAGTTTTATATACATATTGCAATAAAAAAAACTTTGTAAAATTTACATTGAAGATGGTCAGAAATGAATGAGAAAAATATATAGACATTTTAGAAAAGCACATTTAATGTTAAACTTTATGCACAAAATATATGGTTTTTGTTGTTTCGAATTTAACTGTGGCTCTAAGTGAAAAGTTTTAGACCGATCGTATATTACATCTTGAGGATCCTCACCTAATATTTTCAAATATTTTAAATTCTTTTTAACTCATTTAACCTCATTACGAAAATAGTAAAACAGTAAATATGGAAAATCCACGCACCTCAAAAAATTGTTTTCTATGAAATAAATTAAAGACATTTCATATTATACAATTTTCTTTCAAAAATGTATCAATTATTGCAAATTTGAAATTTGACATATAGTATTTGTACATATATTTGTATAGATTTCGCAGTATGAAAAGAACTATTATTTCTTTATTTAGAATATATGTAAGTATTGCTCGCAAAAAAATGCAACATCATGAATGAAACACATAGACGACTGCTGGCAGCAGCATTTGTAGTCGTATAGTCAGCTACTTGATTTTTCTGAATACGACAGCAACATATAATACAAATGCATTTTTATTTAAATATACAATTACTTTTACTTATTTAAAATGCATTAGTACAACGTAAAAATAAATAAATTAGTTTAACGCCTTTTGATTATTAATGGAATTATAGCCTTTCATTTTGCGATTTTTTTTTTAAACAAAATAAAATATTTCATAGCACTAACTTCTTTTACATATTTTGTTATATTGTCAACACTATTTTTGTGTTGACAATATAGTTTTTTTTTCTATTTGAAGAACATATGACTGCCATTGTTGATGTTGTAGAGTTGTTTTTTTTTTTATTTTGTTTCGTTAACTCTTTTGTATTAAAGCACCTCCAATATATGTATCCATTTTAGATTGCAAATTCAGTATATTTATAATTTATTACTTACAGCAAAAAATAATAGAAACAATTTTATCAGTTATGCTTACGAAACTATATAAATAGACTTGAAGTTGGCTGCAAAAGCAGTAGCCTGTGTAAAGAACAAGTTTTTCACATGAAAAGTATTGGGACGTTCCGGTTACGTTCGGTAACTGTTTTAAATGATTTTCATGTAAAAAAACAACTGACTCGTTACGGTTACGGTTAGAAAACATTGACCTTTTATATGTATTATAATGCTATGAATGCATTTATTTTTATTTTATTTTATTTTATTTTATTTATATATTCTTTTTTTTGTATTGTATATTATTTTTTTTTATTATTATTACTATTTCATTTAATTATTTTTTTCTTTAAATAAATTAATACATAAAAATTTGTTTTTTAAATTATTGGTGAACTTTTACTCCCTTTATTTACTGCCTTTATATTAACTGGTAGTGTCTGCTTGTCGACAAAATTTTGGATCGATTTTTAGCCCCTTTCCCGTGAGCCAATCGATCTGAAATTTTGCATGCAGGCTCGTGGCAATGACAGAAATGATCTAACAAATTTTTTTAGTGATGCCAAAACAATGGAAACTTTTAAAATTTTCTACCAGAGTTCACAAAAAAATGTACAAAAGGTTTGTTTTTATTATATTATTACCACAATGACCACAAAAACAACAAGTCCAGCTATGACAACAATGCAACATTTAGAATAACAACAGGAACAATATGGAAACATCATGTTTTTCATTTTTTTTTTAATTTTTCATAGATTTACCTGGACCTGTTCCACCGATTTTAATGATTTTTGAAGTAGAAATCTTCCCATGAATTTGGTGAATCATTCTCACTAAAAATTATCACCCTAGCTATCCTATTGAGGGCGTGATCGTGACAAGAACAACATAGAAAATTATATTTTTTCAAGACTTTTTTTAGTTCTTCATTCAAATCTCGGGCCCTCACTGACCGATTTGGACGATTTTAAATAGCAAACTTTTCAGGATGTTAATGAATTATTTTTTATGCCAACGAGCACCCTAGCTGCCCGATTGATGCCGTCATCGTGATTTCCACAGACGGACAGACGGACATTGCTATATCAACTCCGGTTGTTATAACGATCACAAATATATATATTATATGGGGTCCAAATTTTTTTTTCTAATTATTACAAACGGAATGACAAACTTATATATACCCTCTGCACACTGGATTGGAGGGTATAAATAAATCAGAATTATACATACCATATAACAAAACAGACGTGTTTTATTTCTGAACGCAAATCAGAAACGTAAAATATTTCTCAAAAAAGAATTAACATTATTTACGATAATAATTGTTAATCAAAATTGGCGCAGTCGGTAGGATTTTCGCAAAATAAAAAAGTGATAATCCGTAAATATAAATCTACTTCCTGTGAAAAAGAAAAAAAATAAAATAAAATTAAATAATGGCTCTTAACGCTCGATTAGCAGCAGCAGCTAGTGGTCAACCTCCAGGTAGAGCACTAGACATAAACCCACTTACGTATTTGGAGAAAATACAGGGGTTCGACGGACGCAAGGAGGATTTGTCAACTTTCTGCATGAATGTGGACGACATTATCCCCAAACTTGCATCCTACAATGAGCAGGCACAACGTATGTGCATCAATGTGGTCAAAGGAAAATTGACCGGAAAGGCAAGACGTGCAATGGAGATCCATCCACATTTGAACAATTGGACGGGTATAAAGGCAATGCTAGAAACCAATTTCGGAGGGTTTCAAACAGCCGACCAGTTGTATGAGGATTTGAGAGGGGCCCAATACAGGGGCAACACGCTGGAATTCTACAACCACCTTTTGCATAAATTAGCGCTACTTAATCAAAAATGTAGACAAGAAGAGAGAGTCGTGGACGTTGAGCGGAATATTCAAACAGCTCTCAAAATTTTTTGCACAAGATTACCCATCTACATGAGAACAGTATTGTGCGCCCTAAAGCCCACGACAAAGGAGGCAGCCCTCCACGAGTTGAGTCAATCGGGATTCCTCAACGAAGAAAGAGGACCAAGAAACAACAGCAACCAACAACAAAAGCATAACAGAAACCAGCAACAAAGATACAACAATTATCAGCAACCGAAATACAACAACATCCAACAACCCAAATACAACAACAACCAACAGTCACAACAGAACTGGCAACCGAGGATGTGCTTTCCCAACCAACAATTCCAACAACAACGGCAACAACCATGACTGGAACCGATGGAAATTGATCCATCCCAGCAAACACGAAGGTACAACAATTATCAACAGGGACTTCAACGAGGATCGCAGAATTACGGTAAGAGTGTCCATACTAATACTAATTTTAAAAATTATAATAGTTTTAACCAAAATTATGACGGTACCGAACATGAAAAAATTAATGAAACTGATTCTAGGGAACAAAATTTTCGGTCAATGGCCTCACGCCAGACTTCGGGTTACCCTATCTCTTACTCAGAAACCCAACCAGAAATTTGAGACTTTTGATCGACACGGGATCAACAGAAAATTTATTGAGGCAAGATCATTGTCCGCCCCAATTCATTAGAAAACTTAAAATTCCCGCAAACATTAAAACCGCAGCTGGAATCATCACGGTTACACAGGACGGAGTTATCCCGACAGAAAGTTTGAGTTTGCCTTTGAAATGTAAAACTACTTTTAGACTTTTTCAATTCCATAAATTTTTTGATGGCATTTGGACCTTAAAAGAGAATAATTCAATTATCAACTATAATGATAATATATTACTCCTTAACGGAAAACAATTTAAAATCTACTACGAGGAAGAATTAGAAACACATGACAGAATCGCAGATGACCTTTTGAATTTGCCAGAACTTCATAGTATCGAAACTTTAGGTACACAGGACCAGTTAAGTACCGAACATTTAAATTCCGAGGAAAAAAATGCGATACAGATATTAATTCAGCAAAATGAAGACATTTTTTATAAAAAAGGAGACAATTTGAGTTTTACAAACGAGGTTAAACACAGGATAGGTAAAATTTACACGAAGACGTACAGATACCCAACTATACATACCACTGATGTGGAGAGACAAATGACGGAAATGTTAGACCAGGGCATAATGAAACATAGTAATTCACCGTACATCTCACCCATTTGGATTGTACCCAAGAAAGAAGACAAGATAGGTAATAAAGAATGGAGAATAGTTATTGACTAACTTAAACTTAACTTGGTTACAAAGGAAGATAAATACCCTATTCCACGTATTGACGACATTTTAGATAAGCTAGGTCGAGCAAATTACTTTTCTACTTTAGATCTCACAAAGGGCTTTTATCAAATAGAGGTAGAACCTGAAGATCGCGAAAAAACCGCATTTGCTACGCATAATGGACATTACGAGTTTGTTCGCATGCCATTCGGTTTGAAAAACGCACCCGCTACATTTCAGCGGTTGATGAATAACGTACTTAGGGAGCATGTTAATAGAATTTGCGTTACAAGAACATCTCGGAAATTTGGAAAAAATATTTCAAACTCTACGAGAAGCAAATCTGAAAGTTTCACTTAACAAGAGTGATTTTTTGAAAAAGGAAACCGAGTTTTTGGGACACATCATCACCAAAGAAGGTATAAAACCTAATCCGAAAAAAGTCGACAGAATTAAGAGACAGACCATTCCAAAAACAATTAAGGAAATTCAAAGCTTTTTAGGACTAAGCGGATATTATAGAAAATTTATTCCTGATTATGCGAAAATCGCAAAACCAATGACACTTAGATTGAAAAAAGATTCGAAAATTAATGTAAACGATAAGGATTATAAACAATCCTTCGAAAAACTTAAAACAGTTCTCATGTCAGATATGGTGCTAAGATATCCAAACTTTGAAGAACAATTTCAATTGACGACGGATGCAAGTAACTACGCACTTGGAGCAGTTTTGTCTCAATATAAAGGGACAATTGCATTTGTATCAAGAACACTTAATAAACATGAGCTAAATTATTCCACAGTGGAAAAGGAATTACTTGCCATCGTATGGGCAGTTAAGCAATTTAGACACTATTTATACGGACGAAAATTCCAATTACGAACAGACCATAAACCTTTAATATGGCTAGCGAATCTTAGGGAACCTAATTCTAAACTGATACGTTGGAAGATCAAACTCAACGAATATGAATTTGATATACAACATGTGCAAGGTAAAGATAACAGGGTAGCTGATGCATTATCAAGGATTAAGGAAGTAAACGTTTTCGAGAAAAAGAATAATAAATTTGAATGCAATATTTGCGGAAAAACATATTATCATAAACAAACGCTAACTTTACATACAAAAACGCATACGGACAAAAAATTACAATGCAGAATTTGTAATAAAATTTTATCGAGACCACGATGTCTACAAGACCACCTTAAGAAAATTCATAATTACGTAGAGAAAAAGGAAACTTTTGAAAACATTAGAGAACGCAGTGAATCACCTGTACACACCGTACATTCGGCTGACGAAGATAGCAGTGACCACTTTTTAATATCACAAAGACCTTTACACTCATTCAATTACCAAATTGTTGTAAAGCATAATGATGATAATAAAATTGAAAAAACTTTAATTTTTGGAAAACCCAGAATAACAAATTCTTATACCAATTATACGAATCAGGTAATAGCGCAAATATTATCTGAATTTAGTAATAAACAGGACGTAGGAATCTATTGCGAAGATACTGACGATTTAATTAAAATTCAGAATGAATACAAAAAATTAAGAGAAAATCCCAATAATCTATTTAACACAAGAATAATGTTAACTAACCAATTAATGGAAAATATAGAATACGAAAACTTCTTAGAACTCATAGCAAAACACCATAAATATGAGAATAATCATCCAGGTATAGAGAAAACCTATATGGAGTTGAAAAGAAAAATCTATTTTCCAAATTTAAGAAAGGAAATTACAAAATTTATAAATAACTGCTTAATATGTAACTTTAAAATTGAGAGACATCCAGTGAAATTGCCTTTTGAGAAAACTGAAACCCCAAAAGCTCCACACGAATACTATCATACAGATATATGGTATTTGAACAAGTCTACCACTTTTGTCACCATGATAGATGAATTTTCAAAATATGCGGTCATTGAAGAAGTTCAAGATAGAACACCATTACAGCTTATCAAAAGCTTCATTAAACTCTTTATTTACATGAAAACACCCAAAAACCTTACATTGGATAACGAATCCTCTTTCAAATCGGTTCTTTTTACCGACTTTTTGGACAAAAAGGGCATAAATTACCATTTTGTTACACCCAACCGACATACAGGAAACTCCGATATAGAACGCTTTCATGCAACTCTAAATGAAAACATACGCATATTGAAAAAACGCGAGGAAAATTTGGACATAGCTTACAATGTTGATTTACCTTACCAAGCCTTAGAAGCATACAACAATAGCATACATATGACGACCGGCGAAAAACCAATTAATTTACACTTTAGAAACAACGTTAATATAAAGGAGATTTTTAATAGAATTGAAAACAAAAAGACTAAGACTTTAGAATACCGCAATAAAGAAAAGATAAACACATAAACGAAAATATTATGAAAACCAACCAGGTAGACAAATTGACTTCAAAAATGAAACAGGTAACCGTAGAAAAGCTTAATGACAAAAAATATAAAAGAAAGAAGCAAATTATACACAAGGATCAGTTCATTAAAAGAAAAAATCTTTCTAGGTCTCTGGAAGTGCTTGTTGGCAATCTTGACGATGATAACGCTAGTAATGCCACAGAAATTGATGATAACTGATCTAAACCAAGGAAACGGCTACACAATATTACAATTGGAAGAAAGATCATTGATACAAAATTATTCGAAAATTTTACATATATTCAAACCTAAGGATTTTTTAGCTTACATTAACAAATTAGAATTCGAAACAAGGACACTAGACGACGTATATTTGGACCATCAGATTAAACACACTAGATTACAAGTACTGAGTTTGATACCCAGACACCGTGTAAAAAGGGGACTGATCAATATTTTCGGAACAGGATTAAAATACCTATACGGAACAATGGACGACGATGATAGAACGGAAATTGAAGAAAAACTTAGAAGCAATACTATTAATAATCATAAAATAATTGAACAATCAAACAAACACATCAAAATCAACTCTCACTTTGACGAACAACTAAAGACTTTAAGTGATTTACAAAACCGACAGACTAAATTACTTATGCAAAATATGGAATTAATCAATCGAACGAAAACAGATTCACGAAAAGCTTACCTTAGATACGAAATAGAACATTTAGGAAAATTGGTTGGACAAGCTAGGGAATTACTATTAGTTTCAAAATTACGAACATTAAATAGAGATATTTTAACAGATCAAGAAATTATCGATTTTAACATAACACTTTATAAATTGGAAAATATAGAACTTGACGTTGCAACCAAAGAATCAGATATTATTTTCATAATTAAAATCCCAAATTTAAATACCGAAACTTACAAGGAAATTTTCATACAACCAATTCCTAATAAAAACGGACAACAGATAATGATCGACGCAAATTACTATTTGACAGACGGAAAAAACATGTACGAAAATACTAACAAACTATCTCAATTAGGAAAAATAAATGATAAATGTATTCAAAACATATTTAGAATGGAAAAAATGATTTGTAAGTATCGCCCTAACAGCGATACCAATATTATTGAAGTTGGAACAAATGTAATAGTCACCACTAATGTGGACATGTCAATTAAACAAACTTGTAATCAATATCCATATACCTTAAAAGGAAATTATCTAATTTATATTGAAAATTGTAAAATATTTCTTGATAAATGGTACATTAAGAAACTGTATCAAAACACTATAATCATACCAAATCCCTTCCGGATTATTGAAACATCTAACGACACTAACTTATCTCTAAGAGAATTACAGTATAAGCATATCGATAACATAAATATTATAACTGAACTCAAAGCGAATCAAAACATTCACAATTATACCACTTATACCATACTAACAATCATACTAATCACCATATTCATCTACCTATGTATTAAAAACAAGAGAATTATAAAGAAAACGGCCATCTCAGTTAACTTACCCTCACTTCCTTTGGAAGCCGGGATAAGTTCTTTGTCTGGGGGTGTTATGACATCACCTACGGATAGTACAGTAGATGCCAAGAGGTTGCCGTTTGCTTAACAAAATTCTCCTAGGCTGTACTTTAGTTTTAAGAAAGTAGCATTAAGTAATAGACATAAAATGTGTGTCACTACCTAATGCTTATGCGGCACATCTGGTCTACATATGTACTGTCACTACCTAATGGTTATGCGGCACATATGTACATAAGTTATATTTAGAGTATGTGTGTAATAAAACACATAGGCTGCATTCTCGGCTTGAGAACAATATTGTTCAAGGATAAAACCCAATGTTGAGAATGCCAGCAAGAAACAAAAAGTAGAAATAAAAATAAATCAGAATTATACATACCATATAACAAAACAGACGTGTTTTATTTCTGAACGCAAGTCAGAAACGTAAAATATTTCTCAAAAAAGAATTAACATTATTTACGATAATAATTGTTAATCAAAATTATATATATATATATACATACATATATATACATACGTATATATATACATACATATATATATATAATATAAATTCCTTTCTTAATTACATCCATCAAATATATTCACAATACATATATGTATATTCATATCTTATATATTAATAACAAACTTAAATTATATACTTATTTACAAAAAATATATATATTATAATAACATTTCATATTGCCTTCAAATATTCATTTATAAATTTGAAAAATATCATATATTCTTTAAATATTTATAAAATGTAATATTTTCATATAACCAAAAAAAAATTTTCTAAAATAAATTTGTATAGTTAATTATAGTTAAAATACTTATATTATAATTGTGAAAATTTCATGCATATCATTACATAATAAAATCAAATGATTTATTTCAATTTTGTACAAAAACAAAAAATATAACATTAATGTTTCTTTTTTTCATTCAAAAAACATATTAATATTGTAATTGTAGAAATGTTACACGGTGGTAGAAATGATATAAATATATATATCATTTTAAAATGAACATACAATCCTGTCCACTTAAATAGCACATGCTGTAAGCTTTTGATATATATACATTTAGGTGTGCTGTTCAAGTGGATAGGACTGTACATGGATTGTAGTTTTCATTTCTGAATTAAATTCACTGCTTGCCAAAATTTGGTCGATTTTGTTGTCTGTTACTACATGCAAAACATCCCAACAAAGCAAAATAATGTAAAAACAGTTTGTATGAATAACTTTTTCTCCATTTTATTTGCATTTTACTACTGGCATCGTTCGTTGGGATAAAATTTTAAACGTATCAACGTTCTCTCCTCAACGTTCTCACCAAAACGTTCCCACCAAAATATTCTTTGTTGAACGTTCTGCTATGATTTTGTTTAACTAAAGAAGCATTTAAATGTAATCAACAGTTCGAATCTAACTCTCTTTACGAACGGTCGTGTAAAAAATTAAAGCGCTTAGAGTACAACTATTTAAAATTAAAAACAAGTGTATATTTTTGTTTTTGCAATTGCCTATTCTTGATCTCGTTTGAACTCACGTGGTAGACAATCCAGCTTAAACAGGAATAAAAATTTAGCGATGGCCCGAGGGGCCAAATCTTCATCTAAAAGAAAGCTTGTGAATAAGAAGATGACAAAACTTTCTCCGGGTTTTGTTAACCCGAACATTGCGTCAACTTCAAGCAACAGATTTAGCCTGCTTGCTGGCCTCAATGATATGGACGTAACTCCCGTATCAAATATTAACGATGTTAAGGAACACAAACCTCCATCCATTGTTGTAGAAGCTAACGCTTCATTTACAGAAATACAAAAGCTGCTTGGTAAGGACTGTATTTTCAAACGTACTTCAATTGGTACCAAAATTTTTGCTCCAAGTAATAAAATGTACGAATGCTACAAACAAATACTTAAAGAGAATAAGATGGAGTTTCATTCTTATGGCTCCAAAGAAAATAGGTTATACACAACCTTTTTACACTGTTTACCCCGCATAAGCTCTGAGAAAATCTCGAAGGAGTTAAAAAACTACAACCTATCCCCTACTTCCGTAACTGAAATAGTCACCAAATTCAGTTCAAACAATAATGCAGTTTATAAAGTTCAATTTGTTCGTAAAAATTTTAATCCAACTGCCTTAAAACATGTGAGAACAATTTCCAATATTATAATTTCTTGGAAAAAATACAAATCGAAATCCAGGAGCAGACCAACTCAATGCTGGAACTGCTTAATGTATGGCCATGGCGTTGAACATTGCCATCGAAGTGCTGCGTGTATGATATGTGCAGAACAACATCATACGAGTGTGTGTCCGTTTAACACAAATGAAAAAAGACCAGCTGTTTTTACATGCTTTAATTGCAAAAAAACATGGAAAAGAGAGAACTTATCACTCTGCAAACGATATCAAGTGTCCGTTACGTTCTCTCTATTTGGAAACTAGAACAAGAGTAACTTCCAAAAGTCATAACAACAGCAGGCAACAACAAAATTTTTCATATCAATCAAAGGTTGATTTCCCAAATTTAAGTAACAACAACACAACTTGTAACAATAACATCAATAATAACAGCAAAGCTACATATGCTAACCAGCTGAAAACAAACAACGATTTATTTAGCATTGATGAGCTTTTTGATATTTTCACTACAGCTATGGATGATTTGCATAGGTGCACTTCAAAAGTACAACAAATCAAAGTTGTAATGTCAATGGTAAAATACGCCTATAGATTATACTAATAATTTAAACGAATTCAAAATGCTTCACTTGAATGCTAATGGCATTTCAAACTTTTCTAAATTAAAACAATTTGAGATACTAATTGAACGAGAAAATATTAAAATAGCGTCTTTGAATGAAACGTTTTTTTCAGAAAATCATAGACCCTATTTTAAAAATTGTTATTTATATAGAAGTGACAGAACAGATGCAAGAGGAGGAGGAGTAGCTCTGTTAATTCATAAATCTGTCGCTCATAAAAACCTCTTTATATCAAACACCTCATCAATCGAAAACATCTCAATTGAAGTTATTATAAATAATAGACCTATTGTTGTATCTTCGTTATATTCACCAAGATATACCCATAACTTCTGTGCTGATATCTTGAACCTAACACCTTCTACCAAAGAATATATAGTTTTTGGTGACCTAAATGCCAAACATTGTTCATGGAATTGTCGTTCAAATAATACTACAGGAATCGCACTCAACAACCTACAGCAATCAAGCAATTTTTTTATTCACTATCCTAATAGTCCAACCCTATTCCCCCATCAACACAATCGCGAAGCATCCACAGTCGATATTATTTTAAGCAACTCGGCTTTAAATTTAGACGTAAAAACAATGGACTACGAAATACCATCAGACCTTCGCCCCATTATATGTACACTTAAAAGGTCAATGGCCTTACAGGTTGACCTCAATTATTATGATTATAGTGCAACCAACTGGAACATTTATATGAATTTTTTAGACAATAAAATCACGTTATTTTCGGAAATATACAATACCAAGGTAGTAATTGATCAGGAAATCCAAAAATTTATAAATGTAGTTTTCGAAGCAAGGGATGTGTCTACACCTAAAATAACTCAACAAAATAATTACACATTACCAGAAAGTACTGTGAAATATATAAAACTAAGAAGAAGCTTTAAAAGAAAAAGCCAACGATCTTCAAATATAGCCGAGCAAACTTTTTATAATCAATGTACTAAGTTTCTAAGCAACATGATTGATAAAAGTATTAATTCGGAGCGCAATAAGAAATGGTCTCAATTATTATCCAATTTAAAACCAGGTGATAAATCATTTTGGAAAATAAGCAGGAACTTGTGAGGAAAAGGAAAAAATCAAATCGCTCACTTCAAAGTTGGAAATACAAAAATAACATCTGATAAGGACAAGGCTGAAGTCCTGGCAAATACATTTGTCCAAGCAAATAACCGCACTTCGAACCATAACCACTCGGCAGATACACTAATAAATACAACAGTAAATAATTTTAAGAAGGAAAATCCCAGTTCTGAATCTGCAATTTATACATCTCTTGAAGAAGTAATGAATATTGTCTCATCAATAAAACCCTCAAAATCCCCTGGTTTTGACAATGTTCCCAACCTGCTCTTAAAGAAACTACCATTCAAAGCTCTAAAATTACTGGTTATAATATTTAACAGCTGCATCAAACTCAACTATTTCCCAAACCATTTCAAAAATGCTAAGGTTTCAGCTATTAACAAACCTAGCAAGCCAAAAAATAACCCAAATAGCTATAGACCTATTAGTCTATTAAGTAACTTTGGTAAAATATTTGAAAAAATTCTACATTCTCGTCTTAGTGAATTTGTAACGACCAATTCTATTATTGCTAGAGAACAATTTGGATTTAAAAAAGGACATAGCACTACTCACCAAATAAACAGAATTAAAAATCAAATAATCACCAATAAAAACAATAAACGTTCAACGGGTGTAATATTGTTAGATATTGAAAAAGCGTTTGACACCGTTTGGCATAATGGCCTCTTATTTAAACTTCTTGATGCAAATATACCAAAATATCTATGTAAACTTATTTCAGATTTCATTCACGACAGAAGCTTTAAAGTTGCGATTAATAATGAAACATCAACTCCAAATACCATTACCTCAGGGTTACCTCAAGGATCAGTCTTGTCGCCATTGCTTTACTCGATATATACATCCGATTTTAAAGTCCCAAAATATATGAAAATTGCTTATTACGCAGATGATACTGCGTTAATTTCTTCAAACAAACTTACAAGTGCACTCCTGAAGAAAATGAAGGGTCTTGTAAATTGCAGTAAATATTTCCACAAATGGAAAATCAAAATTAATCCAAACAAGACCCAAGCAATAATTTTTCCATTCAACAAATCTCCCAAAAGACTGCCATAAATGTACTTAACGATGTCAGATATCTCGGAGTTGTCTTGGACAAAAAGCTTACATTTAAACAACATATTCTGGCTACGTGCCAAAAAGCTATAAAATGATTTAAAGCATTATGGCCACTACTAAATAGGTCATTTCTAAACCACCAAAACAAAAATCTACTCTACAAAAGTGTTATAAGGCCAATATTAACATACGCGTGTCCTATTTGGAGTGACGCTGCCAACTGCCACCTAAAACGCTTACAAATTATACAAAACAAATGTCTTAAAATGATAAATAAAAAGCCCTGGAGGTATCATACAAATCTTCTTCATGAAGAAACAGGTTATGAAAAAATTATCGATTTCAATTACAATTACTTTGCCAAAATTGAAAATTCCTCTTACCCACTGATAAGAGAATGTAGAGAATTAACGTAAAATTAAAAAGAAATCACCAAATTGAAAGTTATATGCATATAGAGGTCTATTATTTCTAATAAACCTCCTATAAGCACATAAATATTTTCAGATAGTATTTGAATTTATTAAATCATATAAAGGTTTTTTTCCTCCCATTTTCCTTTAAAAATCATTAAAAAATAAAATAAAAACTATTTAATATCTTTAGATCCTATATATTATTTGTTGCAATACCTATATGTAAAGATCTCATATGTGAATATCAAATTTGTTAAAATATGTAAATAAAGGATGAATATATAATTGAAAAAAAAAATGTAATCAAAAATCAACAAAAATGTTTTAATTATAGATCCGGCAAAACTGCCGAGCAACATATTGGTGGTCGAGTGCGTAGTGCGCTGGCTCTTGATCTTTTTCGCTTATGTTCGAATTCTAATGAAATAAGAAATATTGTATTTTTTTTAATCATATATTTTTTTATTTTTCTTCAAACATATTGAAAACAATAAATTCTTAACATATCAATAACAACTAATAAAAATAATCATTTATTTATTTAATTTCATATAAAAGTCTATAAATATTTTTTTTTTACGATATTACATTTTCAACATTATTGGTGAATAAAAAAAAAAAAATTATATATACATGTTTCTTTTTATTAATCAACCGTTTAACCGTTCCATTATCGTTTTGCACATCCTCATTATCTATAGTCCTTGAACTCATATGCATAAGGAAAGAAAGAGTTTTAATAAAAACTTTGTTTTATGGGTTAGATTATTATATTCAATAAACAAACTTTTCGTATCTATCATGTCGTATAGATTAGTAGGTTATGGGCCCATAACTCCATGTTTAAAAAACGTATTAGTTATTAAAATAATATATCCGGGGTTCTTAGCTGTAAATAAATAAAACTATATTGTAAAATGAGATCAAGATCGTTTGGAAAAAAGTTACTACTATTTGATAGGTCTAATTACTCAGGAAGGAACAGTCAATGGTACCAGGTTTGAGAGAACAATGGATTAAAAAAGATCAAGATGCGAGAGGTGATATAATCATGGCATTACCACCAAAAATATTGGGAGAGAGTTTGAAATATCAAAACAAATGTGGGAATTTCTGGAAGTCGAAAAGACAAAAAACTGAATTATATAGAAAGCTCATAAACCACAAAATAAATGTTGGTCTATAAATTTCCAATTATATATGTAGCAGAATTTAATGGAAATTATATATATTTATGGCAATATTAAAGATTAATTGCAAGTCTTAATATCTATATATATAAAATTGAATGTGTGTTTGTTTATTTGTTTGTTTGTGTGTACCTTATAGGAGACCAAACCTCTGGACCGATCTTCCTGAAATTTTCACAGCATTTAACTGGGACTCTGGCATGATTAATAGGGTACTTTTTTTTTGACCACGCCCACTTTTACGCCCACTTTTTTAAAATTATGTAATTGCTCCCATATAGTTTTTAACAGATTTACTTCAAATTGTATACACATTATACTCCAGGCGAGGTAGAAATAAACATTTCTTACGCCACGCCCCCTTTCACGCCCCTTTTCACGCCAAATTTTGTTTGAAAGTTTTAAACTTTTTTTTCTCTGTACAAATTTGTTCCTTCCAACGGTTTTTTTTATTTGGTAGTATATTGCTCTTAATACTGTTAACGTCGCCATATAACTATGAACCACGCCCATTTTACCGCCCCCTTTTTTTTACATATACCACTAACAATGTTTGCTATACAAAATAATTTTTTTGTAATATGTATTTATCTAAAGTTTTATACACTTTTTATCTACAGGTAAGGTAGCCATACATTTTTTTATTACCAAGTCCCCCTTTTTCGCCCCATTTTACCTTAAATCATAATTATTCTGCTTTCAATCTATCTATATATATAAAAATGAATGTGTGTTTGTTTGTGCTTTATAGGAGGCCAAACCAAAGAACCGATCTTCCTGAAATTTTCAGAGCGTGTTACTGTGACTCTGGAAGGAATAATATGCTATATAAATTTTTGATTGGACAAAGGGGCGGTGCCACGCCCATATAACCCAAAATTTGAAAAAGTCATATCACGGGAATTTTTTTACCTACAGCAGTCATATTTGGTACATATGGTATTAGCATGAATAGAAATACATACACGAAGAAAAGTGGGCGGGACCACGCCCCTTTTTAGAAAAATAAAAAATCGTAATATTTCTAAACTACTGGAAGGATCGTCATGAAATTTTCACAAAAGGATATTTTTGCGAAATAATAAGACCTTAGCTATATAAAGTTGTTAGTGGGCAAAGGGGCGTGGCGTATATATAAAAACGTTGATGCATTTGATTGTAACGAATGATCTCCGGAACCATAAGAGCTGTCGAGGTAGGATTTCCAGCATAGGTTCGGTTCGAGCTCTTCTGTGTTTTTTTTTTTAGTTTTAACCCTCTAGCTGGCGTTGGGGTCAAGTTAAAAACAAAAATTTTTACTTTCAGCGCGATTTGACTGCAATTCAGAATGAACGTATGTTTCGTCATAAGAAATTTTTGTATGTATAAATGGACCCGATAGGTGGCGCTGGGTAAAGTTATTTCGAATATTCTTATTTATGGTGTGATTTTAATGAAACTAAGAATGTACATATATGTATGTTAGAAACATTTTTTTATTGGACCCGGTAGATGGCGCTGTCGTTCAAAAAATAATGAGTTGTCAAATTTATATAAATTTTAATAAATAAACTCACAAACGTTTTTATATATAAATATTCTAACGAAAAAGAAGGAAAAAGCCGCTACATTATTGCATGGTGGCCGCACAGCTCATTCAGCACTCAAATCACCGTTAAACGTACAAAAAAATGAGAATGCCGTCTGTAATATCAAAAAACATTCCGGTATGGCAAAAGTTCTGCAAAAATGCAGTATTTTTATTTGGGATGAATGTACCATGGCTCACAAACATTGTGATTTGATTTGATAAAAGATTTGAAAGGCAATGAAAGATTTTTTGGTGAAGCTCTCATTTTATTATCTGGAGATCTTCGTAACACATTTTATATAGGTATATACAGATTCTAACTAAAATAAAAATTCATTGAGGGCAAAACAACGTTTGCCGGGTCCAGCTAGTTTATTATAAAGAAGTAAAGGCTGCGTCAAGACTTTTGTCATTAAAAAAAATTGCGATGGCTCCTTAAATGAAGATTCATTGAAACTGTTTGTTTGTTTGTTTTGTAAATTTGTATTGTATATGATACTGGATATTGGATATGATAAAATCATTTTGTATCATATTTGATATATTGGACGGGGAACCTGTTAATGTAAATGAAAGATAAATATGCTAAAATAATTTAAAATAATGAAATTTTAGTTGAAGCTTATAAAAATATTGGCCCTTATATGGTATCTTTCGATGAAACCGCTATGCAGTAAATAAACCGAAAAAAAAATTGAGCTGGTGCATAGAAAAGTTGGAACCTAAATTGATGACAGTATGGCCATCAGTCGATCCAATCGACCGAAATATAGGAGGAAATAATTTTTTAGTTTTATTATTACATATTTGAACAATATCAATCAAAAAATGTTTAAAAAAGCTACAAAAACAAATCTCGATAATAAAATTAAAAACATGAATGCTATATAGAAATGTGTAAGTGCTGAAAATAAAAAACAACAGAGAACAAAAAAAAAAACAATTCAGAGAAAAAACTATCTAATTGCTGTTTTCGTGCATTAACTTAACCAAATACGACTCCGAAAATTAATAAAAACGCCATTTTAAAGAGCGAACTTTTTTATTCAAAAATGATATTTCATATATTTTGCAGTTGTTTTTAAATAAAATAAAAAGTAAAAAGCTATATTTCTTTCTGAGCAGCTTATTTGATGCAGCATATTACTTAAGGTGCTATTACACGATGTGTTTTTTACATATGTACTGTCACTTTTTTTATCCATATGAAATTGCGCATGTCTGTCAAAATTGTCTTTTACATACGATTCATAATTTGACATAACCTCTAAATGTAAACAACAGCTGATTTAATTTTTGAATTTACAAAAATTTATTGTTAAAAAAAAGTTATATATTTTTTAATTGTTAATAAATATTAAACAATTTATTTGTCTTTCAATATTAATCTTTATAATTTACTCTGTTTTTCTTTCGCCACAAGCAGTTCATATGTGTGTCATGCCAAAATAGAACCTGTTCTAATTGCAAAATGTACATGTGACTTTCCTCATGTATTGTACATAAACAATGTTTCATATGTATCACACGATGTGTACAACTTTTGTTGTGGGAAAATTTGACAGTACATATGTAAAAAACACATCGTGTAATAGCACCTTTATAAACTAACATAATCTTCGAGTTTTTCAATACTTTTAGGGCTAGTTTTTAGTATGTCAATTAAACTTAGCTTAACGGGCAATTAAGTTATTCTTAAAACAAATTTAATTGGGCTTTAACTAATGATGGTGTTTTTAGCGGTGGTTTAAGAGCTGTCAATTTTGATATTATTGCCATTCTTTTTTTGCAAAACATAAGCAAATGGTATCATTAAAAATGAATAATATTAATATGGCAATACTATGTCGTAGATAAAAAAATATTGAGCGCGTCCTTATATATATTGTTAAATTTGCATTCATTTATAAAAATAATAAAATTAAACGTAAACATTTTTCGAAATGGCAAAATATTATGCAAATGAAGTGGAAAAAGTTGATCAAAAAAGATCCACAAATTTTTTTTTATTTATATCAGCTGTTTTTAGTTGACAGTTCTAACTTGGGTTTAACCGACCAATGCTGATGGGTTAAACCTTAATTAAAACTAATCCACAACTGAAAAACAACATTTCGAGTTTAAGCAATAGTTAACTAATAAAATTTGTTAACCAACATCCCAAAAACTAGGCCTTAGTATATGGTATAACAGTTAAGACGATTTTGCATTGAATCAACCAGTTTTTGTGTAGTTGCTGGCTGAATTTTACTCCAATCCTCTCGCAATGCTTTTTTGCTAGAAATGTTGTGTTTGCGGATGTTGGTTTCTAACAACGCCCATAAATTCTCCATATAAGCGATGTCTGCACCACTACTGACTTATGTTTCGGGTCGTTGTACTGGTAGAAACGAAAATTGCAGCCAGTGTTGCCATAATTTGAAATTGAAAAGATGCTAAATTGCAAAAAAAAAGATGCTAAAACGTACTGTAGTCAAAATAAAAGATGCTAAATTTTTTTTTTAATTGCATTTCCTTTTGATTGAAAAATTGAGTACTTATTAATTTATTCTTTGGTTTTTAAATGGAAAAATTAAACAAAGAAGTTTCGATTCATATTTTTAAAATTTGAAATAAAATTATTTTGAATATCAGCTGTAATTTTTTTAAACATTAAACTGAGTTTTTTTTTAACTTTAAATTAAATATTTTAAATTTTAGAGAGATTTGTTTTTAATTTCATATATAACAAAATTTCCATTATCAAAAGATACGAGTATATTACAGTAATTGGTTTATGGAAACTGATATTTCTGTGATGTCTTCATCTTCAAGTTCTTCTTGGCTCTGAAATTTTTCTGACGATAGACTTTTATCAACGACATCGCTCGATATATTGTAAGTGTAACAGCACCCATTTTTCAATTTCAAACTTTCTTTTATACGTATTACAGAACATAACAACTCGGATTTTGTTCTGTTGCAAAGTTTGCTTTTAACTAAAGTCATTAAACTAAACGAACGTTGAACTCCGTTCAAAACTACAAATGTGGATAACTCTTTAAATGGACTTTCGCCAATAGAATTTTTGTTAACTTCAATCCATAAAGAGGTTGTATTCAGTGCTGAATTGAATTGATTTGAATTTTTTCTATTTCAGATGATCTAAATTGAAATTCTTCTACTATATTGGTTATCGGTTTTTTACCCGGTTTAATATGTTTTGTATTGAAAATTTTGGCGTCATTTTTAATGCAATTATATTTTTTGGCAATCGATTTTTTTATTCATTAAAAACTGTTGTACTTGTTTACATTCTTCTATTTCAAAATGTTTTGTTATATTTGTTGAAAGAAACGAGCAGAGTGGTCAAAAGAGTAGTAGACAAATTTCTGGTATTACACTTTGAGAAATTAAAACATATCAATACCATTAAAACTAAAATTATATATTCAAAAATAATGAAGAAAATAATAAAAAAAGATGCTAAAAGCAACTTTTTATTAATAAAAAAAATGCTAAGTTAGCATCTAGCATCTTTTCATAAATTTTGGATGCTAACCCCCCCCAATCTCACATTACACTGCAATTGTGAAATCGTTGTGTACGTATTACCCCTCTATCTCACATCACACTGCAATTGTAAAATCGTTGTGTACGTATTATCAACGACAAATTGTTCGAATTAGTCGAATCCATCGCCATTAACTTTTATGCTCACACATCTGACTGCAATCACATTTTTAAAATGTTGTCGAAGCGTAAACTTGAAAAAATTTGTTTACTTCTCTCTTATTTTTTTAAAATAGAGTTACCGAGTTTATTATACAGGCACATGTTTGAGGGAAAATGTTTACATTTATTATTATTAGTATTATTTTAATAATAGTTAATAATATTTATGTTCTATAATTAACAAACTTGCGTTTTTATATGCGCATTTCAAGAAATAAATCATAATAATAGATTTACAAGTTGAAACTTCAATCACAATTTTGCAGAATCCAGTAAATTTGCATTAAATTTATAACAGGGTAACATTAATCATCGTTACCCCCCAATCTCACATCACACTGAAATTGTAAAATCGTTGTGTACGTATTATCGACGAAAAATTGTTCGAATTAGTCGAATTCATCGCCATTAAATTTTATGCTCACACATCTGACTGCAATCTCATTTTTATCAGTTCGAATCTAACTCTCTTTACGAACGGTTGTGTAAAAAATCAAAGCGCTTAGAGTACAACTATTAAAATTAAAAACAAGTGTATATTTTGCTATTGCCTATTCTTGATCTCATTTGAACTCACGTGGTAGACAATCCAGCTTAAAACAGGAATAAAAATTTTGCGATGGCCCGAGGGGCCAAGTCTTCATCAAAAAGAAAGCTTGTGAATAAGAAGATGACAAAACTTCCTCCGGGTTTTGTTAACCCGAACATGGCGTCAACTTCAAGCAACAGATTTAGCCTGCTTGCTGGCCTCAATGATATGGACGTAACTCCCGTATCAAATATTAACGATGTTAAGGAACACAAACCTCCACCGATTGTTGTAGAAGCTAACGCTTCATTTACAGAATTACAAAAGCTGCTTGGTAAGGATTGCATTTTCAAACGTACTTTAATTGGTACCAAAATTTTTGCTTCTAGTAGTAAAATGTACGAATGCTACAAGCAAATACTTAAAGAGAATAAGATGGAGTTTCATTCTTATGGCTCCAAAGAAAATAGGTTATACACCACCTTTTTACACGGTTTACCCCGCATAAGCTCTGAGGAAATCTCCAAGGAGCTAAAAAACTACAACCTATCCCCCTCTTCCGTAACTGAAATAGTCACCAAATTCAGTTCAAACAATAATGCAGTTTATAAAGTTCAATTTGTTCGTAAAAATTTTAATCCAACTGCTTTAAAAAATGTACGAACAATTTCTTACATTATAATTTCATGGAAAAAATACAAAACGAAATCCAAGAACAAACCAACTCAATGCTGGAACTGCTTGATGTATGGCCATGGCGGTGAACATTGCCATCGAAGTGCTGCATGTATGATATGTGCAGAACAACATCATACAAGTGTGTGTCCGTTTAACACAAATGAAAAAGGCCAGCTGTTTTTACATGCTTTAATTGCAAAAAACAAGGAAAAGAGAGAACTGATCACTCTGCAAACGATATCAACTGTCCGTTACGTTCTCTCTATTTGGAAACTAGAACAAGAGTTACTTCTAAAAGTCCGAATAAAAGCAGACAACAACAAAATAACTCATTTCAATTTAATGTGGGAGATTTCCCTAATTTAAGAAACAACAACACAAATTGTAACAATAACATCAATAATAACAGCAAAGCTACATATGCTAATCAGCTGAAAACAAACAACGATTTATTTAGCATTGATGAGCTTTTTGATATTTTCACTACAGCTATGGATGATTTGCATAGGTGCACTTCAAAAGTACAACAAATCAAAGTTGTAATGTCAATGGTAAAATACGCCCATGGATTATACTAATAATTTAAACGAATTCAAAATGCTTCACTTGAATGCTAATGGCATTTCAAACTTTTCTAAATTAAAACAATTTGAAATACTAATTGAAAGAGAAAATATTAAAATAGCGTCTTTGAATGAAACATTTTTTTCAGAATATCATAGACCCTTTTTAAAAAATTATTATTTATATAGAAGTGACAGAACAGATGCTAGAGGAGGAGGAGTAGCTCTGTTAATTCATAAATCTGTCGCTCATAAAAACCTCTTTATATCAAACACTTCATCAATCAAAAACATATCAATTGAAGTTATTATAAATAATAGACCTATTGTTGTATCTTCGTTATATTCACCAAGATATACCCATAACTTCTGTGCTGATATCTTGAACCTAACACCTTCTACCAAAGAATATATAGTTTTTGGTGACCTAAATGCCAAACATTGTTCATGGAATTGTCGTTCAAATAATACTGCAGGAATCGCACTCAACAACCTACAGCAATCAAGCAATTTTTTTATTCACTATCCTAATAGTCCAACCCTATTCCCCCATCAACACAATCGCGAAGCATCCACAGTCGATATTATTTTAAGCAATACCGCTTTAAATATAGATTACGAAATACCATCAGACCATCGCCCCATTATGTGTACACTTAAAAAATCAGTGGCCTCGCAGGTTGACCTCAACTATTATGATTATAGTGCAACCAACTGGAACATTTATATGAATTTTTTAGAAAATAAAATTACGTTAAATTCGGATATAAGTTAACACATCCGCGCAGCAACAAGGTGGTTGCCTAGCTAAACATGCATAGTAGTCAGCTCATAGTGCACCATCAGCGGTTTTTGCGTATGCTAAAGAATAAACAACAACACAGCGATCACTGCTTTGGCTGACAACAATGTTGTGGACGTTGCTTGTCTAATATATGACACCAAAAATAAAAAGTTCGGCAGTCTCAACGGGTTTAATTTTAATTATAAATTTTTGTTTTGTGAATGATATAGTCAGTTCTATTTTGGAATTCATTTAATAAAGAATATTTTATTAAAACTGGCGCCCAACGGCTTATGAACCAAAGCCAAGTCGTTTAAATTTATTTAAATTTCTCCACACCAAGTGCAAATAAAAAATTATTATAACGACGAATAAGGTTTTTACGTCAGACCGACGGGAAACAAAAAGCACAGTATAAAATAGCTAAGCAGAACATTGGTAACAGCAGTAGTTTGCTTTATTAAACTTCTACGTCGGATCGACAGAAAACAGAAAAGCAGCAATATAACATCGCTAAGCAGAACATTGGTAACAACAACAACTTACTCCATTAAATTTCTACGTCAAATCAACGGGAGCAGAACAAAAACATATAACATCAATAAGCAGAACAGTGGCTACAGCAGCAGCTTACAATACGAGAAACAATCAGCAACAGCGGCAAAGGCAGACGTCATTAGGATACGTTAAGTTAATAAATCAGGATAAAATGTAAGTAGACGCTCAGTGAAAAAGTGAAATTAATTTTGGAAAAAAATAAAAATACAAAGATTAAAGTAAAAAAAAAAAAAGAGTGAACAAATTTTAAAGTTTTGCCATTATAAAAAAAAAACCAAATGTAGTTGTTATCATTACAATTTGTGAATTAACCAATCTTTGTAAGAAAGTGAATTTCCCTTATGACTGACAGTGATTTGGAAGAAATCTCTACAGAATTAGCAGCTAGATTACAACCAATAAGCCGTACAACCCGCGATTCAAATTGGTAGTCGAATAGAAATCAGGAAATGGCACTTAAGGCAGACGAATTGAGACAGGTAGTAGAGGCCGCCGTGAACAGCGCGCTGGCAGTTCAGGAAAGGAATTTTGAGCAAAAATAGTTAGAAGCTACAAACAGATTAGCTAACTCGACGGTTTCTTCACCACAAGTAGAAGTGTATAGGGATGCAGAAATCGATAATAGAATAGGGTGTGACGAACCTTTGGATATAGTAAAATCGTTACCAGACTTTGACGGCAAACATGAAACATACGTTTCTTGGCGAAAAGCGGCGCATACAGCGTACAAAATTTTTGAACAATATCAAGGCAGCTCAAAACACTACCAAGCCCTAGGGATTATTAGAAACAAAGTCAAGGGTTCGGCGGACATGGTGCTATCATCATACGACACACCTCTGAATTTCAAGGCAATTATTAACAGGCTAGACTTTACTTACGCTGACAAGCGCCCAATATATCTCATCGAGCAAGAACTATCGACCCTTCGACAAGCAAATATGACATTACTACAATACTACGATGAAGTAGAAAAAAAACTTACTCTTTTAATAAATAAGACGATAATGTCGTATGACAGTGTAGTGGCCGCGTCGCTAAATGAAAAATACAGACAAGACGCCTTGCGTGTTTTTATTTCAGGAACAAAGAAGTCTTTAAGCGACGTTCTTTTTTCGGCTCGTCCAAAGGACCTGCCATCCGCTCTGGCGCTGGCTCAAGAAGTCGAGTCAAACCACGAGCGATTTCTATTTGCAACAAATTATGCGAGAAGCGTAGAAGATAAGGCACATAGACTTGAACAAAGGCAACAAAGCCCCAGAAATTTTGTTTCAAATGACTATCGACAGGGAAAAAATCCTTACTTTAATAGACAGCGACAACAAAACAATTTAGGCCCTACAAAGCAAGATGTTGTTCAACCAATGGATGTTGATCCTTCATCAAAATTTAGGCAACCGACACAATACCAGGCAAATCAACAATTTCAATACCAAAATACTCAAGCCCTGGGACAAGTTTTTAAGAGGCCGAATAGCGGCACAGCCAGGTTCACCGGACCCAAACATCAGAGGGTCAACAACCTGTCACAGGAAGAGATCTCAGGAGATCATCCAGAGCAAGAATATCAACACCTAGCAGAAAGAGAGGCAACAGATATAGAAAATGAAATCGAAGAATATGACCAAATTAATTTTTTAGACAAGATTCCTTGCTACCGTATGTAGAGAGAACGATAGCAGGGAAAAAAATTAGATTGCTAATTGACACGGGTGCCTCTAAAAATTATATAAAACCTTTAAAGGAACTAAACTTTGTATCAAAAGTAAATAATCCATTTATTGTAAAGTCTCTTCACGGGAATAATATTGTAGAAAAAAAATGCACTATGCGGCTTTTTAATGTTAACACAACATTTTTTTTTGCTCCCCGATCTAACTACCTTCGATGGAATAATCGGGCTAGATTTTTTATATCAAACAAATGCAATTTTGGACTTTAGAAATAAACGACTAAGAACTAGTACTGAATCTGAAAATATGAAATTTTTAAAATGCCTAAGTGTAAATTTTACTAACACAGATGATATTGAGGTACCCCAGCAAATTGAAAAACAATTTCAGAAAATGATAAAAAAACGAATCGGTGTTTTTGCAGACCCAAACGAGGCACTCCCTTTTAATACCAGGATTGTTGCTACCATTCGCACAGAAGATGAGGACCCGATATATTCTAAATTATACCCTTGCCCGATGGGTGTATCAGACTTTGTAAATTCCGAAATGCGAAGTATGCTTAAAGACGGCATAATTCGACCATCCAGGTCACCGTACAATAACCCAGTATGGGTGGTTGACAAGAAAGGTACGGACGCACAGGGAAATGCAAAGAAGCGTTTGGTAATAGATTTTAGAAAGTTGAATTCAAAGACCATAGATGACAAATATCCAATACCAAATATTGTGGCTATTCTATCAAATCTCGGGAAGGCTAAGTTTTTCACAACCCTTGACTTGAAATCAGGATTTCACCAAATTTTGTTGGCTGAAAAAGATAGGGAAAAAACAGCATTTTCGGTGGGCAATGGAAAATACGAGTTTTGTAGGCTCCCCTTTGGGCTGAAGAACGCGCCTAGTATTTTTCAAAGAGCAATAGATGACGTGCTCCGAGATCAAATAGGGAAATCATGCTATGTTTATGTTGATGATGTGATCATCTTCTCGGAAAGTATGGAGGGGCATGTTGAGCATATAGCATGGGTGTTGGATAGGTTAAATGAAGCTAACATGAGAGTTTCACGCGAGAAGTCAAATTTTTTTAAAAAACAGGTTGAGTATCTGGGTTTTGTAGTATGCGAAAAGGGTATTACAACGAGTCCTAGCAAAATAGAGACGATTAAAAACTACGAGCGGCCCACCACACTATTTAATGTTCGTTCCTTCTTGGGCTTGGCAAGTTATTACAGGTGTTTTATCAAGGATTTTGCATCTGTAGCCAGACCACTGACTAACATACTAAAAGGGGAGAACGGCAATGTGAGCGCTACCCGGTCAAAGAAAATACCAGTGCGCCTTAACGAGGAACAGTACCAGGCATTTGAAAAGTTGAAAAGGGTTCTCACATCTGAAGATGTCTTGTTGCTCTATCCGGATTACAATAAGTCATTTGACCTGACAACGGACGCTTCTTCTTTGGGTATTGGGGCGGTCTTGTCGCAGGACGGAAAACCGATTACCATGATATCCAGAACCCTGAAAGATTCCGAATTAAATTTTGCAACCAACGAGCGAGAGTTGCTTGCTATAGTGTGGGCTTTGAAATGTCTCAGAAACTATCTGTACAGTGTAAGGAATTTAAATATTTACACTGACCATCAGCCACTTACTTTCGCAGTTTCGGATCGAAACTCAAACGCGAAAATAAAACGATGGAAGGCATTTATAGACGAGCATAACGCACATATTTTCTATAAGCCTGGAAAGGAAAATTTCGTCGCGGATGCTCTATCGCGGCAAAACATTCATGCTCTTGAAGAGGAGGCACAGTCTGACCGTGCAACAATACACAGTGAACAATCCCTGACCTACACAATTGAATCAACCGAAAAGTCTGTAAATTGTTTTTGAAATCAGATAATAATAGAACAGAGCGAAGTTCCCTCGACACGTACGATAATTATGTTTGGTGAGAAAACCAGACATCTCATAAATTTTTCCAATAGAGAAAACTTAATGCAGATAGTCTACGATGCAGTTAAAAAAGATGTAGTGAACGCGATTCACTGCGAACTGCCAATACTGGCATTCATACAGAATAACCTAGTAAAAACTTTTCCATCAACAACTTTTTGGCACGCAAGCCGAATGGTGATTGATATATTTAACAAAAGTGAACAAAAGGAAATAGTAGTCACTGAACATAACAGGGCGCATAGAGCCGCTCAAGAAAATATGAAGCAAATTTTGCAGGATTATTTTTTTCCGAAGATGACCCGTTTGGCTAATGAAATTGTCGCAAATTGCAAAATTTGCAGAAAAGCTAAATATGACCGACACCCAAAAAAGCATATTATAGGCGAAACGCCCATTCCTTCTCACGTAGGCGAAATATTACATATCGACATATATTCCACAGATAAATAATTTTTTCTAACCTGTATTGACAAGTTTTCAAAATTCGCGATTGTTCAACCCATTGACTCTAGAATAATAGTGGATATAGAACCACCAATCTTACAGTTAATGAATTTTTACCCCCACGTAAAAACGGTATATTGCGATAATGAACCCTCTCTGAACTCAGGAACGATTCGGTCCCTTTTATTAAATCGCTTTGACGTGCAAATTGTAAATGCGCCACCGCTCCACAGCACGTCGAATGGGCAGGTGGAAAGATTTCATAGTACTCTTGCGGAAATTGCAAGATGTTTGAAAATCGAAAGAAACTTAAATGACACAGTCGAACTGATACTTCAAGCGACAATAGAGTACAACAAGACTATCCACTCGGTGACAAAAAAACGGCCCATTGACATAGTCCATGCATTCCCGCCGGAATTCGAGGCAGAGATTAGGGAAAGGGTAAATAGGGCCCAGGACGTTCAAATGCAAAGACTGAATGAGACAAGACAGAATAGAACCTTCCAAAGGGGTGACAAAGTACTTGTAAAAACAAACAGGAGATTGGGAAATAAACTAACACCTCTATATATAGAGGAAGAAATAGAAGCTGATCTGGGAACGACGGTTCTAATAAAAGGGAGGGCGGTCCATAAGGACAATTTAAGATAAGTTTCTTAATTTATGCTTTTTCATTTAGGATTTTGATTGCGCTGTTTCTTGTCGCGACAACAACCGCCAAGCTGACCGACTATTCGAATTCAGACTACATACCTCTGACAGATGGTGACGTAGTAATATGGCAGGGATATGAATATTTGCGGCACTCATCAAACCTTACCATGTATTCAGAAATGGCAGAAGAAACCAAGTTGTTGACGAACCATTTTCACCAGTCACACATGAGAAAAATACTTGACGCCGACATAGGTCATATCAATACGCTTTTGGAAACAGTAAACATCCACCACAGATATGCCAGAAGCATCACCATCTTGGGAACTGCTCTAAAGGTGGTCGCCGGAACCCCTGACTTTGACGACTTTGAGCAGCTAGAATTTAAACAACAGCAACTTATTGAGTCCGCTAATAGGCAAGTGGTTATAAATACTCAGGCACAAGAACAAATTAATAAATTATCAGAGACAGTCAACGCAATTATTAGGGATTCAAAAACTAAACAGATTGATACTGGTCACCTTTATGAAACACTACTCGCAAGAGATAGAATCCTAATTTCAGAGCTGGAAACATTAATGTTGTCGGTCACCCTTGCAAAGATTGGAATAATAAACCCAGCAATTCTTGATTCTAATGATTTAAATAAAACTATCACTGAGCGCTCTACAGGTATAACCATAACTGATCTAATGGAAATAGCAAATGTTAAGGTCCTATTGAATGATAAATTTATGCATTTTCTTATTAAATATCCTAAGTTTAGTATGTAAAAAAAAAAACTTATATCCCGTTGAGCATAATAATACCATTCTTGATTTTGCTGATGAAAATAACATAGCAGACTGCGGTAATAAAATGGTGTCAATTGGAAATTGTACCGCCACGCTTACAACAACATTCTGCAGGAAGCTGTCTCATATAACATGCGCACAGCAACTTCATTCTGGCGGCATAGCACATTGCACAACTCGTCCAAGCCATCTTGAACCTCTGACAGTCATTGACGATGGCGTTATCATTATCAATGATGAAACCGCTACAATCAGGACTAGCGATGCCCACGAGCAGATTGTGACGGGAACGTATCTTCTCACGTTTGACGACGAGGTCAGGGTCAACGACTCCTTATATCAGAACCTGAAGAACTATGTAAAGAGGTCTCCAGGCCCAGCATTGTCAACGCTTCTCAACATAACAAGCCATCAGGAAATACTGAGCTTACCATACTTAAAAAGGCTGAGTATGGAAAATTCTCAGTATATTAACGAGATTGGAAAGGGACTGATAAAATGGCCTTTGATATCTGGGTTGGTCGCGATTACCTTTTTGGTCCTTTGCTACACCTCGTTCAAGCTTTACAAAAAACATCAGAGGGCTCGGCGCCAACACAACATTCAGGATTTAATTGATGGCCTCAGGAAGTCCGAGGACGTCCTTCACTTAAACGAGGGAGGAGTTAACACATCCGCGCAGCAACATGGTGGTTGCCTAGCTAAACATGCATAGTAGTCAGCTCATAGTGCACCATCAGCGGTTTTTGCGTATGCTAAAGAATAAACAACAACACAGCGATCACTGCTTTGGCTGACAACAATGTTGTGGACGTTGCTTGTCTAATATATGACACCAAAAATAAATGCAAGTTCGGCAGTCTCAACGGGTTTAATTTTAATTATAAATTTTTGTTTTGTGAATGATATAGTCAGTTCTATTTTGGAATTCATTTAATAAAGAATATTTTATTAAAACTTATACAATACCAAGGTAGTAATTGATCAGGAAATACAAAAATTTATAAATGTAGTCTTCGAAGCAAGGGATGCGTCTACACCTAAAATAACCCAACAAAATAATTACACATTACCAGAAAGTACTGTGAAATATATTAAACTAAGAAGAAGCTTTAAAAGAAAAAGCCAACGATCTTCAAATATAGCCGAGCAAACTTTTTATAATCAATGTACTAAGTTTCTAAGTAACATGATTGATAAAAGTATTAATTCGGAACGCAATAAGAAATGGTGTCAATTATTATCCAATTTAAAACCAGGTGATAAATCATTTTGGAGAATAAGCAGGAACTTGCGAGGAAAAGGAAAAAATCAAATCTCTCACCTTGAGGTTGGAAATACAAGGATAACATCTGATAAGGACAAGGCTGAAGTCCTGGCAAATACATTTGTCAAAGCAAATAACCTCACTTCGAATTACAGCCACTCAGCGGATATAGTAATAAATACGACAGTAAATAATTTTAAGAAGGAAAATCCCAGTTCAAAATCTGCAATTTATACATCTCTAGAAGAAGTAATGAATATTGTCTCATTAATAAAACCCTCAAAATCTCCTGGTTTTGACAATGTTCCCAACCTGCTCTTAAAGAAACTACCACTCAAAGCTCTAAAATTACTGGTTATATTATTTAACAGCTGCATCAAACTCAACTATTTCCCAAACCATTTCAAAAACGCTAAGGTTATAGCTATCAACAAATCTAGTAAGCCAAAAAATAACCCAAATAGCTATAGACCTATTAGTTTATTAAGTAACTTAGGTAAAATATTTGAAAAAATACTACATTCTCGTCTTAGTGAATTTGTAACGACCAATTCTGTCATGATTATGTCCTTTGATTATTATTTTAGCTATTTAATAAGTCGCTAAGTTAGCATTATTGTAATTTAGTAACCAGCTGAAAGAAAAAAGAGAGATCAATTTTAGATTGTCATATAAGACGTGGTTGAATAAACGTGGTTAATAAAATCTATTAAACTTAATAATAATTAATTAACAAGTTGTTTAATTTATAAAACGTAAAAGCACAGCTTGTTACATGGTGTCAGAAGTTAAAACTTCGCTGAAAAAAATAAAAGTGAAATACAAGTCCAAACTGAAAATTTTTGTCAGCAGTAAAAATTAGCGTGTATCAGCACCTGTCATACTTCAAGGTGACAATAGTTAATCGGGAAAAATCCAGCATTCTACAAAGCATCGGATAAAAATTTGTATTCTGTGGGCAAGCATTATACTCAAAGAAGTCACTTTGGTAATAATTTTTCAACATGGCAACGAACGATCGTCTGCCACCTGAATTGGATTGTTCGAACCTAGCAAACGACTGGCCAGACTGGAAACGCAACTTTAAGGTTTATATGATCGCCAGTGGAAAAGCAACAGAATCTGAAACAACAAAAATTGCAAATTTCATTTGGTTGATTGGCACAGGTGGTGCTAATGTTTATAATACGCTATTTCCAAATGATGGAACACAAAATTCGTTTTTGGGTACAGTTAGATCTGGGGACGCAGTGGTACAACGCACACTAAATGATGTTTTGCAAAGATTTGATTAACACTGTTTACCACAGCGCAATGTTGCCATGGAGTCATATAAGTTCAACGTAATCTCTCAAAAAGAACGTCAAACATTTACGGAATTTGAGACTGAACTTCGAACACAGTTACGCTACTGTGAGTTTAACTGTGATTGTGGAAAATCGTACGAGGATCGTATGTTACGTGACCGAATCATTGTGGGAGTCCATGACAAAAAATTGCAGTTGAAATTGTTGGATGGTCGGGATGAACAATTAGCACGTGTCATCGAAATATGTAAAACATATGAAGCAGCGAATGCAAATAAAGGCATATTGGATGCGAAACACTCAGTAGTTAACGCCGTCAAAGCTAGTGACAACCCTGAGTTAACAACAGTTGGTGCAATTAATCGGTTTTGTTTCAACTGTGGAGGCCCATGGAAATTCGGCCACACAAATGAATGCAAAGCTAAAGATGTCGTATGTAGTTCATGTTCAAAGAAGGGTCACTTTCAAAGAATGTGCCGTAAAAATAAAAAACAATCATCAGATGTTAAACAACTCAGCGGAAACGATAGCAACAACAACAGCAATAAGCAAAAAGTAGCCGAACTCAACTGGAGTGATGTACGAGGTACTATTTGTAATAAAGTTAGAAAATTAAGTATATTATTAAGATCTAAACATATTCTTAGGTTAAATTCAATTGGAGTGGAGAATAAGCGGTGGACCAAGAAATATATAATAGATAATGAGGTCGTGACATTCAAACTGGACATGGGAGCGGACGTCAATTGCGTACCAATTGGTTTAGTGAAATGATTAGGAATTAAAATGTACGATCAGGAGAATAACTTTCCAGTGTTTGATTATAATGAGAACAGAATAAAAATTTTTGGTACTTGTATACTTAATTGCGTAGATTTTAATTCAAAGTCAGGAAAGTCAGCTGAATTTGTTGTTGTTAGTGACAAATGCGAACCTATACTTGGATTGGAAACTTGTGAGAAATTTCAGTTAATCAAACGATTAGACGTGAGTAGTATCGCATGCAAGGGGTCGAAGAAATCGTTCCTGGGCGAATATGGGGATGTGTTTCAGGGACTTGGAAAATTTCCGAAAACTTTTTCAATCTCGTTGAAGGAAAATTCGAAGCCGGTGCTTCATTACAGAAAACGGATACCGAATTCACTGTCGGAGAAGTTAAAAGTAGAACTAGGGAAAATGGTAGGGGACGGAATTATTGCACCTGTCGATTACCCAACTGATTGGGTAAACAATTTACAGATAGTTTAAAAGCCCAACGGTGATCTTCGAATATGTCTGGATCCAAAAACACTAAATGAGTGTATTAAACGTGAATATTTTTTGATTCCAACAATAGATGACCTAACATCTAAACTGGCAAATAAGCAAATTTTTTCGGTTCTCGATTTAAAGAGTGGGTTTTGGCATATGGAGTTGGATAGGAGAAGCTCGGAACTTACAACGTTTTTAACACCTTTCGGGAGGTTTAGGTTTATTCGAGTGCCATTTGGTCTTAATTGTGCCCCGGAAATGTTTCAGCAGGAGATGATACGAATTTTCGGGGATATACAGGGAGTACTTATATATTTTGATGATGTAGCTATATGCGCGGATAGTGAAGAAGAACATGATCGGGTGATGAGTGTGGTGATAAATAGGGCACGTATTAATAATATTAAATTTAATCCGGACAAGATTCAATATCGGAAACGCGAAGTGAAATTCATGGGAAATATTTTATCAGAAGGGAAAATTAAAGCGGATTTAAAATATCGGGATGCAATTTTGGAAATGAAGAAGCCGGCAAATAAATCGGACGTATTGAGGTTCTTGGGTCTTCTTAAGTATCTGGCTAGATTTATTTCAAACCTTTCGAAGCAATCGGCGGGCTTGCGGAATCTAACTCGGAATGATGTGAAATTTAAATGGACAGTGGAACATGACAGAGAATTTGAAAATTTGCTCGGTATAGTTACATCTGAGCCAGTGCTCGCGATCTATGATCCAAAAATTCCCGTGGTCGTTCAGACTGATGCATCAAAGGATGGATTGGGCTGCGTGATAATACAAAATGGTCATTCTGTAGTGTATGCATCTCGAACACTGAGCAAAAGTGAACAGAAATGGGCGCAAATTGAAAAGGAGCTTCTAGCCATTGTTTTCGCGTGCCAACGTTTCCATTTCTTTTTATATGGACGTGAATTCACGGTTGAAAGTGATCATAAGCCTTTAGAGACTCTGGTCAAGCGCGATATTGATGATGTGACAATGCGGCTTCAGCGCATGTTTATGTTCTTTCTGAAATATCCGCATATGACTGTTGTTTATAAACCGGGCAGGGAGATGTTATTGGCTGATTGCTTGTCAAGAGCACAATTATCGGAAGTTTCAGAAATTGAGGAACTTTCAGGGGTTATTCATTCGGTAACAAAATCGGTTTGTCTTACGCAGGAAAATTATGATTTTTATCGCAAAACATTAGGGGAGGACGAAAAATATTCACGGATTTGTAATTATGTTGAGAATGGTTGGCCTAGCTTTCATAAACTTGATGCACTAAGTCAAAAATTTTTTAAATTGAAGTCGGAGTTACATGTAGAAAACGGATTGTTGTTTTTGAATCACAGATTGGTAATTCCCTCGGGTATGCAACGGAAAATGTCAAATTGGCTGCATTCTCCACATCTGGGTATAGAGAAAACGCTCGCTCGTGCAAGGATGCTTTATTATTGGCCCGGAATGAATGAACAGATTAAGGAGTTGGTAACTTCTTGCAACATCTGTGAAAAGTTCAGAAGAAGCAATCAAAAGGAACCATTGGTTCAGGAGGACATTCCGAAGTATCCGTTTCATATAGTGGCTATGGACCTTTTCGAATATGCTGGTCGGGATTTCATTTCCCTAATTGATGCGTATTCGAACTACCTCATTTCCGTTAGTATTCGAAACAAAACATCAAGCCATGTAATCGATACATTATGCCAGATATTTGATAAGCTAGGATATCCCTCGGTTATTAAAAGTGATAACAGTCCTTTTGTATCGGCTGAATTCGCACGGTTTTCAGACGAATATAACATTCTATTCAAATTCTCAAGTCCAAGATATCCCCAGAGCAATGGACTAGCCGAAAAGGGTGTAGCCATTGCAAAGAACATCCTCAAACGCTGCTTTGAATCGAATGATATAAATCAATTTCAGTATCGTTTGTTGGAATATAACACAACCCCTTTAACAAGTATGCATATTACTCCATCGGAATTATTCTTCGGTAAACTTTTGAAAACCAAATTACCAGTATCAGGTTCGCTCTTGTTACGAAACAACATAGATGAAAGGGAGATTCAGGACAAATTAAAAAGAAAAAGGGAGAGGCAGAAATATTACTACCATAGAAATGCTAGGTCAATGGCAGCATTACATGAAGGGGATTTGGTTATTTTTAGAAAAAACGGAAGGGAATGGCATTACGGTAGGATTATTTCATCACATAATGGCAGGTCATACTTAATAAGGGATAGTTTTAATAATTATTTCCAGCGAAATCGACGCTTTATTGCTAAGACTCGAAATGAGGATTTTATTGCGAGCGATTTGTTATTCGAGGAGGATATTAAGGAAAATACTGCCACAGGCTCGAATCAAAGTCAAATTGTGAATCCACCCATGGAGAATCTGAACGGTGATATTGCTGGGGGTAATAGCTCAATGATGGTGGAGGTCACAGAAGGTAGCGAAAATTGTCGTAACGTAAATGAACCAGTGCCTTTGGTTGAATTTGAGTCCTCTTCTGGTCAAATAATTCCCGAGGCAGTTGGCTCAAGTACGACTAGTGCTGGAACGACAGGTGTGCAGGTAAGGGAACCGGTAGTAACGAGAAGTGGTCGTGCCGTAAGGCCTCCACGCCGTTATGGTAGGGATTATGGCGTTGAAACTTGGTCCAAACGCTAGTAGCTTAAGTTATTAAAAAAAAAAAAAAAAAAAGCATGTAATGATTATGTCCTTTGATTATTATTTTAGGTATTTAATAAGTCGCTAAGTTAGCATTATTGTAATTTAGTAACCAGCTGAAAGAAAAAAGAGAGATCAATTTTAGATTGTCATATAAGACGTGGTTGAATAAACGTGGTTAATAAAATCTATTAAACTTAATAATAATTAATTAACAAGTTGTTTAATTTATAAAACGTAAAAGCACAGCTTGTTACAAATTCTATTGTTGCTAAAGAACAATTTGGATTTAAAAAAGGGCATAGCCATACTCACCAAATAAACAGAATTAAAAATCAAATAATCAGCAATAAAAACAATAAACGTTCAACGGGTCTAATATTGTTGGATATCGCAAAAGCGTTTGACACCGTTTGGCATAATGGCCTAGTATTTAAACTTCTTGATGCAAATGTACCAAAATATTTATGCAAACTTATTTCAGATTTCATTCACGGCAGAAGCTTTAAAGTTGCGATTAATAATGAAACATCATCTCCAAAAACCATTACCACAGGGTTACCTCAAGGATCAGTCTTGTCGCCATTGCTTTACTCGATATATACATCCGATTTCAAAGTCCCGAAATATATGAAAATTGCTTACTACGCAGATGATACTGCGTTAATTTCTTCAAACAAACTTACAAGTGCACTCCTGAAGAAAATGGAAAAGGGACTTGTAAATTGCAGTAAATATTTTCACAAATGGAAAATCAAAATTAAACCAAACAAGACCCAAGCAATTATTTTTCCGTTCAACAAATCTCCCAAAAGATTGCCAAGACGTCGTCTTCATATTGGAAATAATACCATAAATGTAGTTAATCATGTCAAATATCTCGGAGTTGTCTTGGACAAAAAAAAGCTTACTTTTAAACAACATATTATGGCTACTTGCCAAAAAGCTATAAAATCATTTAAAGCATTATGGCCACTTCTAAATAGAAGGTCATTTCTAAACCCCAAAAACAAAAATCTCCTATTCAAAAGTGTTATAAGGCCAATATTAACATACGCGTGTCCTATTTGGAGTGACGATGCCAACTGCCACCTAAAACGCTTACAAATTATACAAAACAAATGTCTTAAAATGATAAATAAAAAGCCCTGGAGGTATCCTACAAATCTTCTTCATGAAGAAACAGGTTATGAAAAAATTATCGATTTCATAACAAGGATTAACAACAATTATTTTGCCAAAATTGAAATTTCCTCTTACCCACTGATAAGAGAATGTAGAGAAGTAACGTAAAATTAAAAAGAAATCACCAAATTGAAAATTATATGCTTATAGAGGTCTATTATTTCTAATAAACCTTCTATAAGCATATAAATATTTTCAGATAATATTTGAATTTATTAAATCATATAAAGGTTTTTCCCTCCCATTTTCCTTTAAAAATCATTAAAAAATAAAATAAAAACTATTTACTGTCTTTAGATCCTATATATTATTTGTTGAAATATCTATGTAAAGATAAGATCTCATATGTAAATATCAAATTTGTTAAAATATGTAAATAAAGGAAGAATATATAATTGAAAAAAAAAATAATTGAATCTCATTTTTAAAATGTTGTCGAAGCGTAAACTTGAAAAACTTTGTATACTTCTCTCTCTTATTTTATTTTAAGTGGAGCTACCGAGTTTATTATACAGGCACATGTTTTAGGGAAAATTTTACATATATTATTATTAGTATTATTTTAATAATAGTTAATAATATTTATGCTCTATAATTAAAAAACTTGCGTTTTTGTATGCGCATTTCAAAAAATAAATCATTATAATAGATTTAACAAGTTAAAACTTTAATTACAATTTTACAGAATCCAGTAAATTTGCATTAAATTTATAACGGGGTAACATTAATCATCGTTAGTGTCTGCCACTACTCGCACGAAAAATTTGGTGCCATTAGTGTGACCACTGCGGAAAATGTGTGTGTTTAGTAAAAAAATGTGAGTGTATTGAGTTTTTCGATGATGTGAGATAGCTGGGTAAATCTAGCAACTAAAATGCTAAAATGGCAGCACTGGTTGCAGCGCACACCCAAATTATCAGCAATCTGTAGCAAGTTTTCTTTTAGACTACGTAGGTACATCATTTTATCCACGCTCCCTTTCAAACCCAAACCTTGAAACTGCCGCCACCGTGTTTTACAGTCGGACGCAAATTTTTTAACTAAAGCTGTGTATTGGGCTTCCGCCACATCATCGTCCTTCCATCCGAGCCAAATACATATATTAAATTTCGATTCAAAGGAAAAAATTGAAGTTTCAAAATTTTAAATGATTAAAAAAGTATTTTGTGAAATTTAACCGCCAGATTTTATTTTTTTGATTTATGTAGGGCTTGTTTGGTGGTACTGGACCATGAAAGTCATGTGATCACAAGAGACGTCGAATTGTTAAGAAATGTGCACCTCATCGCCTATTTTTCTGCCGATAAATTGGGGTTTCATTAATTTCCTTATGATGCATCTTTCGTCGTTCGCAGTTAAAATTTTATTTGATGCCTTTCAGCCCTAGTCCTTCACTCGAGTTTCTCTCAAAAACCGTTTATAATATGCTGAACTGTAGAAGATGGCACATTCACTTGTTCAGCAATTTCGCGCTGGCTTTTCAATTATTTATAGTGGTGGGTGACCAACTCCCGTTGGACAATACTTGTGCGTTGGGCCATATTTCACGTTTTAGAAATAAAAATAAAATTGCGTTGGTTTTCGAATGTTTATTTTAGAATTTTTTTTTTTACGAAATGACAACTTTATAAGTTCAATATCGTTAAAAGTTGACTGCATCAAAAAGCTGCTCAATGTAGAAATATAGTTTTTATACCACTATGTGGTTTGGGTATAATGACTATGTGCTGCTGTTTGTAACTACCAAAAATATTTGACCTAGACCCATCTTTTATTATACCGTCGAATCAGAATCATCTGATTCGATTTAACGATGTCCGTCCGTCTGTGTGTCCATGTAAACCTTGTAATCAAACTGCAGGTCGCAAATATGAATATATATTGATGAAATTTGGTATATAAGCTGTTATCGGCCATTGGATGAACGCTGTTGAAATTGGTGAGAATCGCTCCATGTTCAGACCTAGCCCCCATACAAATGACCCCTATGAAATCGACATAAATTGCCATAAGATACAAATTGTCATATAGATCTTTCTCAAATTGGGTTTGTATGCGTTTATTACATCCATTAATGAGTAGTCCAAAAATTAACCCTAGGGGCCAACTCTTACTCATAGGCCCCATATAGAGGTGCTTCCCGATCTTCACTTAAATCTATCAAAAAAAAACAAAAATATTGCACTGATTCTTCTCAAATTTGGTTTGTAAATGTTTTTGCAAAATACAAGAGATTTTACCAAACATGGTCAGGATCGGTCCAATTTTGGGCCTAGTCCCCATATAGATATATCATCCGATATGAACTTTTTCATTTCTGCAGCCAAAAAATTAATAAAAAAATCCCACTCAAATTTGGTTTATGCTTATTTTCTATGTCCAGTTAGTTTGGCCTACTACTGCTCATGGTAAAGGAGCATATGATGGTATTGGAGCAAACCTTAAAAGAAATGCAGCGTAGTATAGCCTTCAGTGCTCTCATCAAGATCGCATCTTAGATGCGACTGCTTTATTCCATTGGGCAAAGAGTTATTGTAAAGAAACTAAAATAGTTTTTTTTTTTATACCGCTTGTCGATGGAAGACTCAGTTGGTAAAAAAAAAACCCACATCAAGTGTTTTAGTAAAGTGTACTGAAAACACAAAACAAACATTTAAACAAATCACATACAGACGAAACGGTATTTTTTTTTTTGCAAAAATTTTGCATGAAAAAATAAATAACGTTTCGTTTTAATGTGACTTGTATGTGCTGTTAAATACAGTCATCGCCAAAAATAAACGGCCGTCACAAAACATAACTTTTAAAAATGAATGGTGATTCTAGTATAAGTGAAAGTCATCCATCGAATCATTGTTAATTAAGGAATAAATTGTTATACATTTCAATTTAAAAATTATTTAATTTAAGGAGCTATAGTCAAAAATAAAACTTAAGCACATTTTCCAAACGAGTGTATGAGACCACGTCGAACATATCTCAAGATAAGTTGTTTTTCCAAGCTCATTTTCAGTGAAGTTTGTTCATATGCGAATACAAGTAGTTTTTCCAAATTACTTTTAATGTAGCTCAATGAACTATAAGAAAAGAAAAAAACAGTACAAATCAGTTTTATTAACTTTTATTAATATGAAATTAAAATTTATACAAATCAATTAGCAATAATAAACTTAAATATCATGCAGAAATAGGATGAACAAAACAAAAACTTCACATCAAATCTTAATAAGTTTAATTAATGTATATAGTATCATAAATGCATACATTAAAATATTTAATTTTTAATTATTTTCATTTACTTCATCATCACTAAAGTCAAGATGTGTATCTGGTATTTCATCAGTGGCAAAATTTTCATAGAATAAATGGAAACATGGATCAAAGATGTAGAGGACCTTTGCAGAGCTCCCTTTCTGGAAATATAACAAAAACACCAAGACTGTCCACAAATTCTCCTTTTAAACTTTTAACTCTCGTTGATAAGAGATTTGATAATTTGCTTGGTCTCATAAAAATGATGTTTATGGAAAGCTCGTATAGAAAAAATATTTAACAAGAGATTCGATGAACTGAAGAGTGACATCTTAAGGTGCTATTACACGAAGTGTTTTTTACATATGTACTGTCACTTTTTTTATCCATATGAAATTCCTCATGTCTGTCAAAATTGTCTTTTACATACGATTCATAATTTTTGCTATCACACGTGCATATGTATTTCCGTATGACATAACCTCTAAATGTAAACAACAGCTGATTTAATTTGTGAATTTACAAAAATTTATTGTTAAAAATAAGTTATATATTTTTTAATTGTTAATTAATACTACACAATTTATTTTTCTTTCAATATTAATCTTTAAAATTTACTCTGTTTTTCTTTCGCCACAAGCAGTGTTGTATTTTCATATGTTTGTCATGCAAAAATATAACCTGTTCGAATTGAAAAATGTACTTGTGACTTTCCTCATGTATTGTACATAAACAATGTTTCATATGTATCACACGATGTGTACAACTTTTGTTGTGGGAAAATTTGACAGTACATATGTAAAAAACACATCATGTAATAGCACCTTTAGATACAAACCAACGTGTAACAAAACTCGAAACTGTCGCAGATGAAATTATTAGCCTAAAGAGTGAGATACAGAATTTAAAAACACAAATACAGCGACAGAAAAATTCTGTCGTCGCGTTAGATCTTCATATTAATGGCATACCGTATAAAAAAGATGAAAACTTGTTTGAAGTATTTCAGGGAATATGTGACGTTTTAATTATTCCAACTTCTGCCATTAAATCTCTATATCGTCTCCAGAACCACAACAACAAATTTTTCTCCGGATGCAGTGATTATGGTCAAACTCTGTTCCCCATACGACAAAAACTTCATATTGAAATGTTTCTAATTACCGGCTTTGGTGGCATTGCATCTTCTACGTCAATTTTTTAATTAATTAATTTTTTTTTATTGAGTCTTTTCGATAACAATAAATTAGGTACAATTGTCAAATCACATAGTTTACTTTTAAAGCTATTTACGTTTTACTTTAACATAATATATTTGGAAATGCTACTTGCAAGTTAAATGAACATATTTCGAATGTACTATTTGTACAAATTTCTAATAATGAAAATAATGTTTGCTCCCGACATTAAAATTCTCGTACAGAGTAGTTCTGTTATAAGAAAGGTTCCTAAGACTAAATAACACTTAACATTAAATTACACACACCGTGATGTGTTAAGATTGACAACATATCAATTAATTCACCAAAATTTAACAGTGAAACGAAATCACCAAAGGTGAAAGATAAAGAAATCAAAAGATGAATGCATAGATAATAATACAATATGTACATGAATATAAATAAAAAAACGTGTAAATACACAAACGAAAATAATACGGGAGTTTATCCCCTGTGGGTTCCCGGGTAACACTTCTGGTAGAAATTTGGTAGTTGGCAAGAACCTGGATCCTGCAGCGTGATATTCTCCATTAGAATACCTATTGGTGACAGGTAATTAATATTAGACCAGCTCAGTCCAACCTCATGGTCGTAGATTCCCCTGACAAGGTCATTATCATGTGTGGAAAGTTTGTTAACAAAATTTCCCATTAGTGAGATGGCGTACTGACAAAGTGGTACCACTGATGAATTGTTGTAGATGACTTTGTTGGAATAACGTTTCGTAAATGTCTCGAAGTTTTTATTTACACAGCTCCTTAGCACTCTCCGCTCAAAAATCTCCAATTCTTTGGCCACTATCGGTGAGATAGTGAACCAGATTGGGAAAGCATATAGTAAGGCGGATTTTATAGCCACTTTGTAAATAAGAAGTTTGGTCTTCTGGGGTAAATAATTGCTTCTCATCAATCTCGAGAACATGCCAGCAATTTTCTTACACTTCGCCAAAAGAGCTCGTCCATGATTGTTAAATTTAAACAATTTGTCAAATGTGACTCCCAGGTACTTTAAGTTGGATTTAAACGGTATGACACTACCTTCGAGGTACAGGTGTAGAATTTTACTCTCAGACACAACAAACCTCGGACACTTGCCCGAAGCGTTCCTTATGCAAATTGCCTCAGATTTAATTGCGTTAATTTGTATACCCCATATTTTATAACAATCATTTATAGCAGATAGATGAATTGAAACTTTATTGAGGGCGGTGATTGGAGACACATCGTGGGCGAAAATTAGGCAGTCGTCTGCATATAACATAGCCTTGGAGTCTGCCACCTCATGAGGAAAATCGTGGAGGTATAAGTTGAAAAGAAATGGCGCCAACACGCTACCCTGCGGCACGCCACTCTTAACAGCACCAAGATTAGAGCGAGCTTCGTTTAATTGAATGCAGAATTGACGATCAGAAAAGTAGCTCAGTAACAACTTCACCAAATATGGATCTATTCCCAGGTCGACTAATTTATATAAAATTCCTTTGTGACAAGCAGTGTCAAATGCCTTTTGAATATCCAGAGATACCGCAATCGTGCACCTTTGTTCTCTAAGATTACGCGTTACATCACCATGAAATTTTAAAAGAGCATGTTGGGTTGAGTGCATTTGTCTGAATCCAAATTGAAAACTAGATACTGGGTCAATTATCAATTCATTTTCAAGCTTTCTCTTAATGATGTGCTCAAATAGTTTTCCCAAGTTGGACAAAAGTGAAATAGGACGGAAATCTTCAGGCTTTTCACTATCTTTTTTCTTTTTCAGAGGAAGGATTTTACCAATCTTCCAGCATGTCGGAAAATAACCATTATTTAGGCAATTATTAAAGATGATGGTTAAAAATTTTAGAGAAGAGTCAGGAAATCTTTTTATTAAAAATTAGAGATTTTATCTAGCCAGTTGACTTTTTGTTTTTAATGTTCTTTACAATTTCCTTCACCGTAGATAGTTTCACAAAATGTAAAGAATCTTCATTGGTACTGGAGTTAAATGTATCATCAAAGGAATAAATAGATCTAGGTATGTTAGACGTACACGCAGTAATACGTTCTTCAAGATCACTTACCGGTCTCTCGGGCAGTTTTTCACTGTACACTGAAGAAAAGAAATCTCGAAATACCTCACATTTCTCATTGTCTTCAATTACTGTTCTGTTATCAACAAGAAGTTTATCACAGAATGGCGTGTTCTTATTTCCAATCATCCCAAATATTTTCCTGAACGCTGGTGGACTAGGTTTAATACTAACTAGACGCTGGCTGAATATTTCAGCTTGTTCGATATTAACTAATTCCTTTATAAGAATTTTTAATAGTTGAATTTGTTTTGAGAGAAGATTATAATCCTGACCTTGTCTATTTCCAGCTCTATGATACATTTTCTTAAGGTCTTTTTGCCATCTTTGTTTGATACGCAGAAAATTTTTAATTTTATCCGAAATGTGGACTCTATTGTTTTTAAGAAAAATTTTTTCAGAGTGTAAATTCGAGATTGAACTGCAGGTTGAAGTAAATTCGTCTATTAAGTGATCTATTTCATTATTTTGTAAATTAATGTTATCTGGAGGCATTAAATTATAAGTGGCAATATCCATATCTCGACGAAAATTCTGCCAAACGGTGTTCTTGAATGACGAAAAGCATTTTGGAGACCTTAGAATAAAATTAACATTATTAAATTTCAATTCCATCTTTATTGGAAAATGGTCGGAGAATGTAGCCAAGCTGCAGATTTTATAGTTTGGACTATCTTGAACTACAAGGTTGGAGCTGACCAAGAAATGGTCTAGATAAGAGCAGCCATTCGGGAAAGTTGGATTGATGTCTGAAAACCGTACGACATCTATAGAGTGATCATTGAGCCAGTTGTGCAAATATCTTCCATTACCATTATGCAGTTGATCTCCCCACGATGGATGTTTAGAATTGAGATCACCTCCGACAATTACTCCATCAAAATTTCTTGCGGCACTAAAAATTTTTGAAAGGCCAGTAGTGATTCTTGTCTCACTTGTGTTACACGGTATGTAAAGTGATCCAACTAGGAACTTTTTACAAACGTTGTCGATAATAATTTCAATTTGGATAAAGACAGTATGGAACCAAATGTCATCAATTGTAACGCAGCTGTAAGAAATTGAGTCGTTAATAGCTATTCCAACTCCAATGGATGAATTATATTTATGTTACCATTACCCCTGAGATGGCATTCCTGGATAAAGGCAATATCAATTCCATTTTGAAAAAGTAAATTTGAAAGTTCTATGCGTCGACTTATATCAATAAGTGAGCGTACATTGTATGTAAGGAAATTTAGGCTTCTACGGGTCATAAGAATTTTGAACCTTTGATAGTAACCGTTGAAATTTTGTTTTGGCTACATCCCTTGGCAGTTTGGTGTATTCTTTAAGAAACTTTTCAATTTCTTGTTCAAGTGTCATTTGCTCTGGCTCCATAAAATATTCCGCAAGTTTTAGAAACTGCTTTACAATTGAAGATTTGCCACTTTGATGGTTTGGAACTATTGTTGCATTTGTCGTGTTATGGAAATGGCTAGAATATAATATTTCTGGTGACGTAACAGAAGACGGAATAAGTCTTCTAACATTATCGGTTGCTGTTGATTTCCTTTCTCGAGCTTCATTCAGTTTAGCTTTTTTATTAGCAAAATATTTTCGATAAGCCGAGCACCCCCTCCAATTGGCTGGATGACCAGATTGTCCACAGTTAACACATACTAGCTCTGATTTCTCTTCACCATTTCGCTCACATTTACCAGGCTCGTGTTTTTTGTCACATTTGACACAGTTGAATCCACGATTGCAGTTCTTTGCCATATAACCCTAAAGTTGGCACCTACGACATTGTATTTCGCGTTCATTTCTTTTAGGATTTTCCCATACAATCTTTTGATAAAGAAGGTATTTAATGTGGGTTATATCCTTAAGGCCCTTCCCTTGCTTAAGAGTGACCATAAATAAGCCAGTATCGGTCTTGTTCTTCTTTGAAAAGTTTGTAGTGAACTTTGAGACCTTATCGACAACATTGGGAACAAGCCCGTCTAAGGAAGCCTTGATTTCATCAGTTTCAGTTTTATAGAATAATCCACGAATTACAAATGACATTTGACGTAGCTCTTTTGGGGTAAATGAATAGGAATTAACCTTTTTTTCTCTCAGTAGATCATCATCTCCGTGTACACACCTATATCAGAAAGAAAAAGTTTACTTTTGTGTCTATTTACATTTTTAATTTTAAAATTTATTTTAGGAGATCTCGCCTCTAATTGGTCCACAAGAAGCTTTACGTTCACGTTGTATAGTATTATTGGTGGACAAAATTGTCGCCTTGTCAAGTTGCCAGTATTTTCCTTACTATTGTTGTTACGAGCATTATTTTCGTTTCGTTTATTGTTGATATTGCCGTCATCCCCTTCTATTTCCAAGTCACCTAGTATCGCAAATCTATTCTGCGAATTTGTCAATTGGGAAATAGTACTTCCCCATATTCCAGATACATCAACTTTCGTTGGTGAATCTATATTATTATACCTCCTCTTCTTTGTTGAACAGTTGTCGCCATTATCACAGTTGTTGTTGCCACACAAAATACAGCCATCTATTATAGTTGCTGCTGATTTATTAGCTGATGCTTCGTCATCCTCTGCATCCATCGGATCCATATCCAATGCACTACCAGGCATTCACTTAACTTCAAATTGTTAAGTTATATTTACTTAAAAAGTATATTTTTATTAAATTTTGCAATTAAAATTTCTCCGCCAAAAAAAGTATGTGTTCCTTCTACGTCAATGAAAACTTACCACCACTAATCATAAAATACTTCGATCTGCAATTGAATATAAAAAGGGCTGATAAAAACAGCATACACTACTCGAGGCTGAGTTTATGTTAGATTCAATGGTAATGACGAACCAGTTAGAGTTGAGACTATTGAAGCACTTAACAATTTATTTCCTGATGGATGTTTTCCTGCCAACAACTGATGATTTGGTAATGGTTTTAATAGTAAATTGCATTTCTGTATTCACTTATTAATTCTTTTATTAGTTTTATTATTTTTACTATTTTTTATATACGTAACAAATTTGATATATTTTTTAGATTTTCTAACACTTTTTGTAAATTTCTTCCTTCTTTATCCTTGCGTTGCTTTTTTAATCCTTCATAATGATTTCGAACGGCGATAGTTTATCTTTCAGTTCCAAAGACGAAACTTATAATCTTATTCGTATTATATTATCAGGTTTAAATATATCCTATATAAATGCGCAGTCTTAATAATATGGTTGATGAATTTAGGTTTATCTTTGAGAACTCAGGTGTGGATATAATATGTGTTTCGGAGACAAGGTTCAATGAAAAAGTTGATAAAATGATTGGATTAACCGGATTCAAAATTTTTCGCTGTGATAGAAATACTCGTTGTGGTGGTGCATCCATTTTTGTCAGAAAATGCATTATGTGTAAATTTCATAGCAAAACTAAACCTGATGAAATGGTTGAACATATATTTGTTGAAGTTTCGTCCCATGGAAAACAATTACTTGTTGGATGTGTTTATAGACCAAATAAAAGAATAGACCTTGATGTTTTTCAAAATATACTTGAAACTATAACTATCAATTATGAAGATATTATATGTGGGGATTTTAATTCAAACGTTATCAATGAGACTATTTTACTAGACATAATGCAATCAATTGGCCTTTCTCCAACTAACATTACAGTTCCAACACATTTTACTGCTACAAGTAACTCGTTACTTGATCTTTTCTTTGTCAGTAGTAAAAAGCAAATCTTACTCTACGATCAGCTCTCAGCACCTTGTTTTTCAAAGCTTGACGTAATTTTTCTATCGTTTGACTTTAAAATGCAAGTGGTAGATGACGTTGTTACTTATTGTCATTTTAAACAAATGAATCGAAAGGCGATGTTATTCGAATTATCTAAAAGTTATTGGGACTCCATTTACTACATGCCTTCGGTTGATAATCAGGTGAGTTTTTTAGAGCAAAATTTGGCACATGTGTTCCACAAATCTGTACCTTTAAAAACAACAAACTACAATAACAAAAAGAAACATTGGTTCAATCAACAGATTAAGGTTAAAATCTGTGAAAGGGATAAAGCATTTAAAAGTTGGAAACTGTTTAAAACAGATAATTTATATGACGAATATTCCAAAGCTAGAAAACAAGTAAACAAAATGATGAAAACTGCTAAATCTGTATACTACTCTAGCCTATATACATATTTCTGCTACAAACTCTAAAAAAGATATGGAAAATTATACGAGAAATTGGTGTCGGCAAATCTAAGGAAATTGTCAATTCTGAAATAAATATTGATTCGCTTAAGGTGCTATTACACGAAGTGTTTTTTACATATGTACTGTCACTTTTTTTATCCATATGAAATTCCGCATGTCTGTCAAAATTGTCTTTTACATACGATTCATAATTTTTGCTATCACACGCGCATATGTATTTCCGTATGACATAACCTCTAAATGTAAACAACAGCTGATTTAATTTGTGAATTTACAAAAATTTATTGTTAAAAAAAAGTATATATATTTTTTAATTGTTAATTAATACTAAACAATTTATTTTTCTTTCAATATTAATCTTTAAAATTTACTCTGTTTTTCTTTCGCCACAAGTAGTGTTGTATTTTCATATGTTTGTTATGCAAAAATAGAACCTGTTCTAAAGGTGCTATTACACGAAGTGTTTTTTACATATGTACTGTCACTTTTTTTATCCATATGAAATTCCTCATGTCTGTCAAAATTGTCTTTTACATAAGATTCATAATTTTTGCTATCACACGTGCATATGTATTTCCGTATGACATAACCTCTATATGTAAACAACAGCTGATTTAATTTGTGAATTTACAAAAATTTATTGTTTAAAAAAGGTTATATATTTTTTAATTATTAATTCATACTAAACAATTTTTTTTTTCAATATTAATCTTTAAAATATACTCTGTTTTTCTTTCGCCACAAGCAGTGTTGTATTTTCATATGTTTGTCATGCAAAAATAGAACCTGTTCTAATTGAAAAATGTACGTGACTTTCCTCATGTATTGTACAGAAACAATGTTTCACATGTATCACACGATGTGTACAACTTTTGTTGTGGGAAAATTTGACAGTACATATGTAAAAAACACATCATGTAATAGCACCTTAATTGAAATACGTACATGTGCTTTCCTCATGTATTGTACATAAACAATGTTTCATATGTATCACACAATGCGTACAACTTTTGTTGTGGGAAAATTTGACAGTACATATGTAAAAAACACATCATGTAATAGCACCTTTAACGAATCTTTTACAAATATCACTGACATCCCCATAAACGAGGGATATTATACCCGCAATACTGATATTAGTTCAACTTTATCGGAAAATACATTTTGTTTTCAATGTGAAATCTAATGCTGTTAGTTCTGATAATATTCATCCCAGATTCTTAAAGGAAATTATCCCTCAACTACTACCTCAAATTACCCATATTTTTAACATTATTATCAATAAAAGTGTATTTCCTCAAAGTTTGAAAAATGCTAAAATTTTACCTATTCCTAAATCAAATACAGAATATCGTCCCATTGCTATCCTACCATACTTGTCTAAAGTGCTTGAAAGGTTATTGCATCAGCAAATTGAAAAAAATGTCAAGAACAAGGGCCTACTCTCAGACAGACAATCAGGGTTTCGTCCTAAACATAGCTGCATAAAGGTGTGTTTACACTATGTGTATTTTCCATGTGTTAATTCAGTTTTACGATCCATACGTAATTCCGTGTGTGTGTCAAAATTGCGGTTTTACATACGATTCATAATTTTTGCGTTCAAACGTACATATGTATTTCCGTATGACATAACCTCTAAATGTAAACAACAGCTGATTTAATTTGTGAATTTACAAAAAATTATTGTTAAATATAAAGTTATATATTTTATATATTTTTTAATTGTTAATTAATATTAGACAATTTATTTTTCTTTCAATATTAATCTTTATAATTTACTCTGTTTTTCTTTCGCCACAAGCAGTGTTGTATTTTCATATGTTTATCTTGCCAAAATAGAACCTGCTCTAATTGAAAAATTTACATATGTCTTGCAAAATGTGTTGTACATAAACAATGTTTGAAGGGGTTCACACTATGTGTACAAATTACACGTGCTAAAAAAATAAGAAAAACACGAGCAAAACACGTAGTGTGAACGCAGCTTAACTGCACTCATTGATGTGTCTGAAGATATTCGTGGGTATATTAATAGTGGTAACATTGCATTTCTAGTGCTCTTAGATCATTCGAAGGCATTTGATACTGTGAATCATGAAATACTCTGCATGAAGCTTATAACTTTTTTTGGTTTCTCTCCTTTCGCAACTCGTCTTATATCGTCTTATTTAGAAAATCGACAACAATACGTTAACGCCAATAATAAAATATCAAATGTGCTTCCAGTAAAAAAGAGCGTCCCGCAAGGTTCGATTCTAGGACCACTTCGTTTTACTATATATGTATATAAATGATTTGCCTAGGCAACTTTCAAATTGTAAAGTTCATATGTATGCTGATGATGTGCAACTTTACGTTTGTAGTCGTTTCGATGATCTAAATAACTGTGTTGCGAGCCTAAACGAATTCGTTTATGGGCTATGGCAAATGGGCTATGTCTCAATCCTTCAAAGTCTAAATGCATCATTATTACTCGAAGATCTGTGCCTCCTCTTGCTATACCAGATATTATCCTTAACCGACAAATTATTGAAATTACACAAAAAACCAAAACTCTTGGAATTATTTTCAATAAAACTCCCACCTGGTCTGATCATATAAATGTCACTTCGGGAAAAATGTATTCAATGCTTCGATCATTGTGGAAAACTCAACATCTTACACCAGTCCATGTACGAGTTCTACTTGCAAAAACCTATCTAATTCCAACTTTGTTGTACGGATGCGAACTATTTGCTAGCTGTGATTCTATTAGCTTTAGGAAATTAACAAATACGTTTAATTCTATATTAAGATACGTATACAATTTGAAAAGATCATCCCACATAACACCGTATGCACGAAAACTCTACGGTGCGAAGTTTTGCGATCTCTTGAAGATACGATCATTGATACTGATGCATTATTATTACACGTGAGCTTACATATCTATTTAATCGGATATCCTTTTCTAATTCAAGAAGAAATAATTCTATGATTCAAATAAGGCATAAAAGTTTGGTCTCTGAATGACAGTTCTATATACAATGCATACATATGTACGTCTTTGGAACTTGCTACCGCCAACATTACAATATTTAAGCAACGAGGACATTTTAGGAAACAAGTTTTCCAATTTTTCAATACCATTTAAATATTTTTTAAACATTGCTTTGTTTTGAATATATCTAAAATAATTTTTATCTTTTTATAAAAATTATAAACTATGTTATATTTTCATTAAATACTGTATCACATTATACCGACCCTGTACTTTAATTATAAGACTCTTAGTCTTGTTGTGCAGGAAACCAAATAACTAAATAAAATAAATGAACGGAGGAAGAGCAGTAAGATAATTTTTCTTTTTTACGGGAATCCTAATATCTGTTGGTTATGAATTTCATTCAATTTCCCAGTACCTACTCATACCTCTTTTGCTAACATTCAGAACTTTAAAACTTTCCAAAATCCAACTTAGTATATCGTAACCACTTAGCGTCTTTCCAAGTAAAATTTTCAGTTTTTTCCAAAGAATTAAATGAAAAATTATTGAAGTCGTCAGAATTCATTTCGACTACTGTGTATTTCTTTCTTACACGAACACTTCTATTGAAATTATATCAATCGTGGGGTGATGTATTTTGACTTTGATTTTTTTTTTCGTTCAATCAATGCGTGGTCCACATCACACTCCATATGGGTGTGACCTTCAACTAAAAATTTATGATCAATGGTTTCGATCGTAAAGCTATTTTGGAGAAATGGCATGAATATAGTACTTAGGTACGAATTTTTGTTTTGTCCCACACAAACAACACATGAAACAACAAGGATTGCTGGTTTCACCATCGGATACCGTTAAATTAAATGTCCATAATTATCTTTTGTAAAAATTTATTGATGTCTGTAGTAGTGGAGTTGGCATGCACTGCTGAAGGTCAAATGAATAAGTATTGACGGTTACATCAGTTTTGGACACATTTTTGTCTTATTCTTTAGCTTTATAAGCTAAGTCAGCTTTAAGATAATGCTCACCATGTTGTTTGCTGGGATTTTATGCTTCAATGGGATTCACTTTCTTAGCAATGTCAATTCGAGATTTAAATTCATCGCATTTACTGCAGGTATCAACTTTCGGATTTTTGAATTTGATATTCATTGATATTCATATAAATTATTTTTACTGTGTTAAAAAATGAAAGAATTTATTTTATTTTTGAATATGTCCGAGTAAGTTTTAAGACTGGCGGGATTTCCTTCAGTTTGTTCGCATAAAGCCTGTACATGCATGAAAATGTGAGATCCGATAGTAGGTATTTGCAGGAAGTGTCGCGCCTGCTATAGTGACTTTCATAAGCTGGAAACGTGTTTATATATATGTTCTCTTATTAAAACGAGTTGTGTTGACGGTAATTTATTTGGCGATAAGATAATCCGCGATGGTCGGAGAATTGAAGATACGTATGAGTTTCTTTACAACGCTTTTAATAAAGCCATCCGTCTCGTCAAAACATTGCTGGAAGCATTTTTTGCAAACGCTTATTCTTTTTGCGTCTGAATTATATAATAACGAAAGAGATATTTCAGTCACGGATTTTAGACTTGAAGAACTTTTGTCCAGAATTTCTATTAGTCCTCCAATGAAAAGAATGCTTTGATTGTATGAACACAATGTCCAGTAATTATCAAACAGTTCGTTTTGCGTGGTAAGTGTAATGTCTTTACATTTCATGCAACAGTTTCTGCTGATTGGAATCAACTTCTTTCCTTGTAAAACATTCTTTTCGGGTTACGTAACCTTCACCTTTGTTGTGCTTATTTTTAATTTCTTTTGTCGTATTGCAACTGTGTTGCGTGGTCGGTGGAATTGAATGACTTTCAATTACATTTGGTCAGGTTCTACGTCAAACTCATTTAATGGCGAACTAAAGTCTGAGTCAAGCACTGAATCGTTACTATTGAAATCTTCGCACTGATTCGATGTGTTTAAAATTTCCCCTGGGAATCCTTCACTTTCTTGCGCTTCGTCTTCATCCATTGCTTATTATTAAAATAACAGAAAAAGGAAGATGTGTTTTGATGTACTACCAAAACAAAATTTTTATTTTATTTAAAAAAGTTTATTTCCAACAATGTGTAGGTTTAAGAGAAAATTTTAGAGAAGAATGAAAAATGGTATTTTCTTTTTTGATAGGAATTAAAAAGAGAACATTTTTGGAAAACAAAACAGAAATTAAAAGGTCAAGTATTGTTTTCCCCAGTAGAAATATTATAGGATTGAGAACGCTTCCGCTGCCTGAATAATTGTTTATCTATTAATTTCTCACGTCTGCAAGCAAAAAAAAAAAAACAGCTTAAATGCAACTACTAACAGTACTTATCCATATGGTTGCGTGAAAAAATTGCTTATCTCAAATATGAATTAATAAAGCAGTGCAAGTCTTTTGGAAAAAACAACTTATCTACAATCAATAAACTTGAATTGCATGGCTTGGAAAAACTGCTTATGTCGACATAAGAGGTTTTGACGTTTCCTATTGGTGAGCATGAAAGCAACTTTTTTTGATTTGGTAAAACAACGTATGTTATTTTAAGCTCTTTTCCCTTAGCACAATTTGAAATACAGCAAATCGTTAATGAACTTAAGTTATTCCAATTGAAATTGTACGCCTAAATGAGATAAGTAAAAATTCTCTGGGCTATAACTTCATGAAAAATCGTACAAAATAATCCAATTTTACCAGGGGGTACTTTTCAATACGGAGATCAGCGTAGTGCTCTTATCTCAATTTTTGTTTAAGTCGACTAAGTACTTTTTCCTTTTCACCACAGATATTTAGCTGCAAAATTTAGATAAATACTTTAGATAAAGAAAACAAGATTGTTGCTGAAGTCGAAACAAGCTGAAACTAATTTTGGAAAAAAAAACAATTTTTTTAAAATAGTAAACACATTTTTTGGAATATTCAACCATTATTTTTAATATTTATTTCTATTCATATATAATTTTAAATACTTAGAAATAATTTATCTCTGCTTTGATTTTAGTGTTTGCAAATAATAGAAGTATTAAAGTAAAAGTAAAAAACTGTACAACAGTAAAGTAGGAGTAGTAGTAGAGGTACATACCGTTATCCCAGCAGGTTACAAATCACCAACATCTCATTTGGCTGTATATGTTCTTCTTACACATGATGTGGCGTAGTTGGGTCGAACCTGTTACGCAATGGTAATACTCAAAGAAAAAAAGGATCAGTTAGTTAAAATTTTCAAAAGTAGAAATTGAACACGAGAAAGATGGATGCATTTTCAGAGTTTACCACTTTATCATAAGTGCTGTACTGCAGTTAGTGGTATAGTACTTGTGATAAAAAACATACACTCTGCATGATTTGCGTATGCAAGGAGAAACCAAATGCTTTGTTTTCAATTGATTGTCAACACAATTTCATTGATTAATTCCTGCAATACGCAATTAAATTGAAACGATACAAATCTCGTTTACAGTTTTGTTTTTATCATCATCATTTTATCGGCTGAACACACGTTCCATACCCGAATGAAGAAGCCAATATTGAAAGCTTTAACTGGAAAGTGGGTCGACACTTGATAATTCCTTGCTGTAAAAGATTCAATTCAGGTTGTCAGTACTCTGTTGTTAGAACATAACTTTGCTCATATTCTCATTATGAAAGAACATTTGGCAAAACCCACCTTTGCACATAGATGCTACATATGTGCGAGCTCAACACCAGCATCAAGCAGCATCCTTGATGATACAAATAATTGGTCTGAAATGGCGAGAATTTTGTTTAGTAACCGTTCATTCGAAACGTTGGATATAAATCGTAGATGCAAACAAAACAATATTTGAACTTAATTAGGGTTTGCCTCTAATGCACCTACCCCCACTCTGTTGTATAAATTAACATAAAAAAAAAATAATATTGTGTTAAATGCTAAATAAATTTTACGAGTTATATAAATGTAAAAATAGGCATAACATATGGCCATCCACCCAAATAAACCACTTCTAAAAGTCAGATATTAAAGTAGGTTTAACAAAAAAAAAAAAAAAAAAATACTTAAATACTTGAAAAGTTGTAATAAAAAAATGACAATAAAATAAACTAACCAAATGAATTTTTATGTTGCATCAGCAATAATTTAAGACAATGTGCCGTCATTCAAGAGCTGTAGAGGTGGTGTTCGGTTGTTCGAGTTCCAGTGACATGTCGGGCAAAAATCCACTGCCACTCCCACCAACGAAATGTAAACAACTTCCTGTTGTATTATTCTCAGTACCAACATCAAAATCTATACTAGATTGAGAGCGAGACTCAGAAAAAAAGCCGACTTCCTGACTAGAAGTTTGAAATAAATCAGACACGGATGCCGCTACGTAACTGTGATCAACATAAACAGTACGAGCATTATCTTTATGTGATATATTTGGTATGGGTAAATCATCTACTATATTGCTGTAATAACCATTGCAATTCCATAACTCGTCCAAACTAGTAGATGGAGTCAAATTACTGCCGTTCGCGTATTCAAAATCTGTGAAAAAGTCGGAAAAAGTAAAATCAGAGGATGAAAAATCACTGGAATAACGCTGATTATCTATAGTTACACTACCATCGGATGGGTTGTCAAAATTATTGGACAATGGGCTATTATTCAGGCTGCTGCTATTGGAATTGGAGGTATAAGGATCAACCTTGCAGCTGTATATTTTATCGTAGTCAAAGTTACTTGTGCTTAGAAATGGAGACTTAACAGACTCATGTGGCAATCGACAATTATTTATAGCAGATAAAAGACTTAAGATTTCGGATTGATTTGTAAAAAGGCTATGAAAATATTTCTTCTCTTGTTCTAGTCGTTTAGACACTTTCGATTGCCGCTTTAAAGCTTTCAACAAGATTCGATTTGCTTTCCGTGCATCTTGCAACTCCTTCTCGATCGATTCCAAATACATCTTTTTTTTACGTCGATTTTCACGTGCCAACAAAGCATTCCGGTTGTAGATATTCGGATCTGGCCGTCGTGTCGGTAATCTCTGTTCGCCATTTCGTTTCTTTGAGACATTAGCATTAACACCCATTTGACAATTAAAAGATGCTAATGACACATCACTGCCACGTCTTTCCAAATGCGATATTGACAATTCATCATCGTCAGTTTCATTTTCTTCAGAGCTGCTCACTAGATAATCTTCACTTTGTGCTAATAATGTCTTCAGATCCTCCATATTCAGTTTTAATTACGTGATGTTGCGATATTTTTGTATAGCGGAAGCGATAAATAGTGAAACTATTATTTGGTTCACTTTTAAACAATTTTTAAGTACTTTACCTTAAACTATGAATAACAGCCAAGCAATCTTTCTCTCTGTTTTTAAATTTAGATTTTAGATATAAATTTCTATATTCCACAGCAACAAAAAAACCTTACAAGGCCCCCACAATAAGCGTTTATTTAATTTAATCGTTACAACATTGGAGTACCTTCCATAATAGCATAATCGTAGTGCTGCTAAAATATATAATAGCAAATACCGAGTGTCAAATACTTTTATTTTTATTCTTGTACCATTTGATGGGTAATTGCTACCAAAGTTTTTGAAGCAACCGCAAACAGTAGTGCCAAGTCTGGCAGCGATAAGAAATCAGAAAGAATCAAAATATGTAGTAAAATTGGCGCAATTTTATATATTTCTACAAATTTCTTATCTCAACGCTCGAAAAAAAAATCTCGCGTTTCACAGAGATTAGCTAAGAAACATCACTTTTTACTACACATGTTAGCAACTGTTACACAAGTTGATCAGAACAAAAGCAACCAAAATCACTATTGAACTTTATTATATTTTTAAGCATGTTATCGTTATTTTTCCAAAATCTTTATAATATCTTACTCTTTGTAACATTACAACTAAAAACACAAAACTAAAATTGTAAACTAAAAGAAACGTTATATTTTTTTTTTTTTTGCAAAAAACTCAAAATGCCACTATTTCAGTTGGACAAAACTTCGCGGCATCTACGTTGCATGGATTCAATAAGGTGGTTGATAATATTGACTGGAATGCTTTTCCACTCAGTTTCCAGCGCTTCTTTTAAAGGTTGTTTAGAAGTGAAAGCCCGACCAGCTACTCGCCGCTTTAAAATGCCAAATAAGTTCTCAATAGGGTTCAAATCATGTGTTTGAACCCCATTTTCAGCGAGCCACTGTTTTACCAGCTTCGAAGTATGTGTGTAGGGTCGTTGTCGTGTTGAAACATCCAACGAAGCGGCATCTCCCGCTCGAGTGTGCCATCATAACATTAGCAAGAATGTCTCTATATTTAAATCTGTCCACTAATCTATCGATTTCGTGGAAGGGTCCAATGCCAAAACCAGAGAAGCATGCCCAAATCATAATTGATTCGCCGCCATGCTTAACAATTAGCTTGCAGTAGTGTGGGTTTAAACGATCTCCTTTCTAAATAAAACAGTTTTCCATTTTTCAGGCGTTCAGTTTTGGTATTTCTGTGCAAAATGAAACCTACAAATATTGATATTCTAAGCATTTTAGCGAAATTGAATTGATATAAATAAGTTCTACCTTTTTGCCAAATGTTTCGGCGACGAACAGTCCTTGAATCTATATTTAAATTTAACTCATTTAAAATATTTTTTGATGATTTAAATTGACATTTTTGCACAATTTGTACAATGTGACAGTCTGTCCTCTCATTTGTCTTCCGTGGTGCTCTTCCCAAATGCAATGTTTTTACAGATTTTGTTGTTTTATATTTTTTTTTTATAAGCCGAGATATTATAGATTTAATAATATTATGCTTTTTAGCTAGTTCTATTTGACTCTTTCCATTCAAAAAATGCTTAATTATTTAATTTTTTAACTTTTCGGAGTATTTATCACGAGCCATGAAGATTTGATTTAAATATCAATTTCACAACGCAACTAGCTGTCAGTTAACTTAAATTAAATAAATTAAAAGATAATGGAAAAATAAGCCATTAAACTTAAAAGTAGAGACAATGCATTTTATTCCTGCTTAAAGTTGCTTTTGTTTTGTCGAACTGAAATGGTGCCATTTTGAGATTTTTGAAAAAAAAAAATATAACGGTTCTTTCAGTCTACAATTTTAGTTTTGTGTTTTTATTTGTAATGTTATAAAGAGCATTTGTCATTCATTTTCCTTTAATTGTAGGCTAAGCCTCTTGGAGGTTGGGGGCAAAAGGCAGACAATAAATGACACACTCAATCAAGACCTGTTAACAATCTACGAGTGGGGTAAAGCGAATGGTGTTGATTTCAATGCGCTGAAGATTCAATGTTGTTTGCTTACCCATAGGGCTATGGAAGCAACAATGTCATCTGTATATATGGGTGGTGTAGGTATTGAGAAATCGGATACTCTTGATGTCCTAGGCATGAGAATTCAATGTGATGTTCGTTGGAACGAGCATGTTTTTCAAGTGTCGAAAGAAACATTCAAGTGTCTTGGTTTTCTAAAATGGTGTAAAAATTGCTTCACTCCTTCTGATCTCCCTAAAATCTATACCACTTACATCCGACCGAAAATGGAATACAACTCCCATATGTGGGCAGGAGCTTCAAAGTCTATTTTGGAGCTACTGGACCGTGTGCAGAGGAGGGCGTTGGCGCTCATCAATGACAGTAGGGTATCCAACTCTTTTGATTCATCGGAACATTCTTCTGAGATTAGTGAACTTATTCCAAGTGCCCGAGTTTCGGTTCGCTCTATTCGCTTCTCTAGTAGATCACATCCGTTTGTAGTCTATTGTCCAGTTGACCGCTCAACGCATTACAGAGATAATTCGTTTATCAGTCGAACTAGCCGTATGTGGAATAAACTCCCCGCAGAGGTATTTCCTGACAGTTATAATCTAGTAAAATTTAAGTCAAATATCCACAAACACTACTCCCTCTCTCTTCCTTCTCGTAACATATTTTCCTGAAATCAACACAATGCACTGCATTTGTAGGGGGGATCCCCTGAGTGTTGGTTAATTAAAAAAAAAGAAGAGTAAGAAATGATAAGGAAGATTTTGGAAAAACAACAATAAGATGCTTAAAAATGCAAAAGAGGTCAACGATGATTTTGGTTGCTTTTGTTCTGACCAACACTGTATGTAGTAAATCTCAACGCAAAAGTTACACTTGTAATGTTTATATTTCAACGACACGTCGCACAGTGGTTCAGCTTCATACGATTGGTGGCATTATACATAATGAAACATCGTAGAGCCTTGAATTTTGGTATAGGCTAATATTCCCATATAACACAAAAGTTAAAAATCATTGTAGTCACAATATTTTTCTCATTGCAATTTTATGATAATATTAACCAATGGTGAAGAAATTAGCAAGGTCTGCTAACAACCACGCCTACCTCTCATACAAAATGGCCACATAAAAGGCAATATTTTCCTTGTTAACAAAGCTAGATCGCTTTAAAAAGCTACACATGTTTAAATTTGCGTGTTTTTTATTTGATTAAAATATAAATTAAGTGCAGCAAGAGTCACCCCCATGTTCAATGAAAATATCTGTAAATAAACGAAAGAAAATATTAAAAATATTTTAAAAACAAAGTAATTTGTGTACCTTTATTAATATAACAAATATTTTACTTCATCAGAAAATTCCAATATATCCTTCTTGAACTATTTACGGTATGAATTTATATATGGATCTGAAGACGCTAGTAACATATGCATGACTTCTTCATTTGTTGATATGCGATCAGTTTTTCTGGAGTGGCTTAGGCGATAACTTCTGTAATCTTTATTACGAGCTTCCTGAGCTTCCTTCGACAACATGCCAAGTGGCAATATTGCTGCTGACACAATTTTACTCCCATGAATTAGAACTTTGTGTACAGTAATAGGCATATAATACCAGCTGTACAGTTGTATATATCGTTCTGCAGTGTCCAAACAATAAGCATTAAATTTTTCTGCATCTATTTCGGAATTACTATTTATAGCCGTTAAAATTGTACTAAAGCGATGAATAAAATTTTCATAAACACCAAGAACATCTGCTGTTATGGAAGGATTTGCAAAAAAAACATCTAAAAGTATTGCCATCGTTCGTTGAGCCCATTCCTTGTTTAACCATGTCCACATTTATGCCTAGAACCACTTTAAAATTTCTTTGTATTTCCGCTTTTCTGGACTAAACATTTTTGAAAATTGTTCATCCGCATTATTTTTTTTGCAGCTGATGAAATAAGTTCTGCCGAATTACTATCACATAACTGCTGTACTTTACTCCTTTTAGCACGAGATTGGCAAAATTCAAAAGATTTAGAAGGGCGACCACGTTTGACTTCATGAGAACACATTGGTTCTTCATATTCTGCAAGATCTTCATCAAAACAATACATATTTTCCAACCAAACTTCGTTTTGTTCAACAAATCTTTCTTTCATATGTTTTGCACTGGCCCACTTTTTTAATTTTGGTTAAAATTGTTTATTTAAAAATTTTTAAATTGATCTACGTTAATTATTGATAAATTGGTATTATTTGTTGAAATAATATCGCAAACTACATCAATATTCTCATCACAATCTAATAAAAGATCGAAAATTTCATAATAAGATAACTGAAGATTGTCCATATTTAAATAATTTTTTTGTATTTGTCACTTCATACACAATAAACTAATTAGCTATAATAACTTAATCACAGCTGATAAGAAATTCAAAAAAATAAACTAATAAGATATAATAACAAAAACAATGCAACTAATAATCACAGCTGATAAAAATATTGAACTTTCAACAAAAACAAACACAGCATCAAAAATAATGTGAAGAAGTTATTGTAAGCACTACTAAGTGCGATAATTTCTATGCTATTTTATAAAAAAAGTAAATATTTTTAAACTTGGGTTTTGATATTGTCTTTTGTGTGTTTTTTTACAACAAAGCAACATAGCAAGCAAGCAAAAAAAAAAACTGTTATTGCATGCGCATTAACATGCTTGTGAAGGAAATTTTACCTAACTTTTTTTTTTAGTTTTTTTTTTACTGGAATTGCTTAGGAGCAAAATGGGCAGCTGAATTTTTAATAAATCGTTAGCTAAGACCTCAAGCTTTGATTTGATATAAGTCTCGGGCTAGAGGTTGGAGATCAATAGATACAAGCCATAGAAGTTGGAGAAAATTAATATTTTTGGACAATTTATAGCAGTTAAAAAAATTTTTTTTTAATTTTTGAAATTTAAAAAAAAAATACATTTAAAATTTTTATATAATTTGTAGCATCCAATTGTATAAAAAAATCATTATATTGTCATTACAAGACATTTTAAAAGCATGAAGCGATAGAAGGTAGCATATATAAATTAAATTTAATTAAATTTTTTTATTTGCATAATATATATCATTTATAACATCCAATTATATAAAAAAATAATTATATTGTCATTACAAGAGCATTTTAAAAGCATGAAGCGGTAGAAGGTAGCATATATAATGCGGTCATTTCAAACGCATTCACTTAGGTCAGATTTGAATCTCTCTGGACAAAAAAGTAATAAAGATGTAAGGCTAATAGTTTTGGTACATAATAATTAGATTGTGTATTACAAACTGTGGAAAAATCAGGTACATCAGAAGACATGAAAAAATTAATTAATGCCGCTCTTAAACCACTGTGCGTCGTTGAACAACATTGACAGATATGTAATATCAAAGCAAACATGTATAAATAATGTACAGGCAAAATAGCAGGAAAGCGTTTTGGTAGCTGAGTGTGTAGAGTGCTTTCTCTTGAACTTTTTCTCCCAAGTTCAAATCCCAATTAAGTCATACATATTTATTTTTTTTATAAGGAATTTTTATTTATAGTTAAAAATATATTTTTTATTAAATAAGAACTAGTAAAAAGTAATTATTTCTATTTTTTACAGTACTTATATTATTTAAAATTATTGGTCAAATCTGGCAACACCGTGATGATCAGATAAGCTAATTGCATTTGGTTAATTAAAATTCGCAATAACTATCATAATCTTACTAAAAAATCTCTATATTGTGAAATATTTTATTATTAAACTGTATTTTTCTTCAGTAATATAAAGTTTTATGATTTTAAGCAAATTCAATTTAAAAAATAGTGATTCGCAAAGAAACCTTATTCATAACCACAATACTGCTTCAAACGTGTTTGTTTCTTACTTGTACAATTCCTTCAAATTATAATGTCTCTGAATGATAAGATTTGTGCGCTTGATTCATGTGGCAAATCGTTCTCTAAGGCTAAAGGAGGAATAAATTGTCACTCCTGCTCTAAATGATTTCATCCTGCTTGTGTGGGAATTGCTGCAGAACAACTTAATACCATTTCTAAAAGTAAAGATTCTCTTTTGTTCATGTGCGATTCCTGTTTGGTGGCACCTATAAACGCAGACACAGGATCGGCAGCACTACGCGACGATTTACGCAAAGGACTCGCGGATATACAAAATAAGTTTGATGTTGTTTTGTCTGAACTTAAGCACGAAATTGGCAATAGGCTTAAGGAACTTAGAATTGATATCGACAATTGCAGTAAAACCATTAGTCACGTTGATTCTTCAACAGCTAAGATCAAAGTTCTTGAGGATCAAAATGAAATCCTCCGTAAACGCTTGAATGCAGCTGATATAATAATTAATGGGTTCCCAAGGAATCAGGAAAACATCGATATCATTGTTCTTGATATTTTTAAAGAACTTCATGTAGCTGTTGATGTCACGGATCTAAGTATGTGCACTTTCATCAACAATGGCTATTCAGTGCTTGTGAAGCTAAATTCTGTCCCCAAAAGGGATCTTGTTATGAGTAAATACTTCAACTACATTAAATCTAAACCTCTAAAGTATCTACTTTCGTTAAAATTGAGACTGGCTCTGGAAAGGAGAATGTTATCAACAAGCGACTATTTCGAAATGATCATTTATCAGCTCTAGCAGGAAGAATCTGCTTTTTTTGTCGTAATCTTCGCAGAGGAAGAAAAATTCTTAAATTTCGGCTACTCAGCTCCGAGATCCAAAGAGTTAAAATCACCTTTATGGATCAATCTACTGATGTTTTTGTTTTTGCTGGGTTGCATTCTTCTTATGATTATCTTAATTTGGCTTCGAGAAATATTGCAACATATGATGATCAACGGAACATTGATCGCAATGCTAAATCGAGTTTAATTATACCGTAATTATAATGTATATCATGTACATTTTAATTTTGATCAATTGTGCGTAGTATTACTGACTTAACTAAGTATGCCTTGATTTTTCCATGCTGTAATGTTTTTTTTTTTATATTGATGAGTTTAAGTCTTTGAGATGAACGATTAAGTATTTCACCTCTCCTAATACTTTTAATTTAACGTATAATCAAGGACTGTAGATAATGAGGATGTCCAAAACGATAATGGAACGGTTAAACCAAAAGTCTGTATTTATTGCAACATTGTTGTTTAATAAAAAGAAACATGTATGTAAAATTTTTTTTTTATTCACCAATAATGTTGAAAATGTAATATCGTAAAAAAAAATATTTTTTGAATTTTATATGAAATTAAATAAATAAATGATTATTTTTATTAGTTCTTATTGATATGTTAAGAATTTATTGTTTTCAATATGTTTGAAGAAAAATAAAAAAAAGTACATAAGCGAAAAAGATCAAGAGCCAGCGCACTACGCCCTCGACCACCAATATGTTGCTCGACGGTTTCGCCGGAACTGTATTTAAAAAATTTTTGTTGATTTTTTATTACATATAAATGTTTCTTTAATTAAACAAAATCATAGGCAGAACGTTCAACAGAGAATATTCCAAGAACAGTATATTGTAGAGGATGTGCAAACCTGAATGAAGACGGTGAAACCTGAATCTAGATTTAAGAGAAACATGTTGTTTTATATGTATATATAATTTTTTATCTATCAACCATGTTTCTGTGTATAACAGAATATAAAAATAGTTTTAGAATTTGCAATGTAATTTAGTATATAATAATTTTATATAATTTATTTTTATGAGTTGTTATTTAAAAAAATATTAATATAAATAAAAATTAATTTTAAATAAATAAACAAAAAAAATTTTTTTTTATTACTTATAATTGGGATTTGAACATGTGAGGAAAAGTTTTTTTTGCTTTCATATCATTCATGTATATAAATATTGTTCAATTATAGAAAAAAATGAAGAACGTTCTCAGAAGAACGTCCAATAGAGAGAACGTTCAAGAAAGAACGTTATGGAGAGAACGTCCATAAATATGAAAGTTTATCCCAACAAACCATTCCACAAGCAAAATGTAAATGAAGGGGAGAAAAGTTTGCAATACAAACTGTTTTTACATTGTTTTGGTTTGTTGGATGTTTTTAACCAATCTTGGTCATAATATAATTTACATATATCACTAATTTATTTTAAAAAATTATAAATTAGTTATTACACTTTTTTTTAAACTTTTTTTTTTATAAAATTTGTTTTTTTTTTTGTTTAGCACTTCTTTCAATTTTTTACAAAAACAAATTTAAACTTGTTAATTATTTTCTTTTTATGTGTTTAATTTTTTTCTTTTAACATAAAAGTTTTTACGTACTTATGCCGTTTTCTTTTCTGACAAAAATGTCGTACTTTATTTGCATTTTTTTTTCGAAAAATGTATATTTCTTTATATTCTGAATTAAGAGCAACATTATCTTATACATCAATTGAAAGGTCTCAAGGTCGAGCACTCGTAAATCGCATAAAATTGCAGCCAAAGACTTCTTTCAGGTCATAGTGTGAGAATATTTCCCCATTGTTCCCCTTTTTGAATATTTTCACCCTATGACTTCAAAGAGGGTAATAATATTTTTTTTTGCATGTTATGAACACAGCTCTTTGTGACCTTTGGATTGATTTATAAGATAAGGTTGCTCTTAATTTAGAACATATAAAAAATACACTTTTTGAAAAAAGTGCAAATAAAGTGCGACATTTTTTGTCAGAAAAGAAAACGGCATAAGTACGTAAAAACGTTTATGTTAAAAGAAAAAAATTAAACACAGAAAAAGAAAATAATTAACAAGTTTAAGTTCTTCTTGTAAAAAATTGAAAGAAGTGCTAAACAAAAAAAAAAAACAAATTTTATAAAAAAAAGTTGAAAAAAATGTAATAACTAATTTATAATTTTTTTAAATAAAAAATGGGAAAAATTAGTGACATATGCAAATTAAATTATGACCAAGATTGGTTAAAAACATCCCAACAAACCAAAACAATGTAAAAACAGTTTGTATTTCAAATTTTTTCTCCCCTTCATTTATATTTTGATTGTGGAATGGTTTGTTGGGATAAACTTTCATACGTATGGACGTTCTTTCCTTAACTCTTTCTTGAACGTTCTCTCTATTGGACGTTCTTCTGAGAACGTTCTTCATTTTTTTTTTCTATAATCTTAAATATATTTACGCTGATCCCTGACTCACTGACTGACTGACTGATTCTGTAACACTGAAATAATACACACATTTAGCACTCCATACAAAGCTATGCGAAATACACAAACAAAATTTGATCTTTCTCATTTGATACAAACCCACACACAATTTTCTCTCTTCGTTGTTACCGACCAGTGCTGCTAATAAAATCTTCTGAAAATCGACAATTTTGGAAACTAAATGGCCAAAATCGTCATTTTTAAAACAAGAAATTGTAAAGAAAATAATAATAAAACTCGACAAAATATTACAAAACGAAACAATAAAATTTATTTATATCATTCATATTACGAATATTATTACAGCATTGGTTATTTCTATATATAAAAATGTATTAGTGATGAAATTTCAACGAAAAAAATTTAACACAGCAATCAACTAAATAATTTTAATGATATGTATCTATAGCTGAAACATATAATATAAGTATGTTTAAAGTATCGCCGTAATTAAAACTTAAATCTTAAATGGAGATGCTATTCAAGGTATTTCCGTTTTGAAACGACTTGACCCAGAATTAAATCTATATATATTTTGTAATTTACATTTACACTGAAAAAAAACTATCAATTTTCGATAAACAACCCATTAATTGTTAATCCTTGAAATCGTAATTTTTATACTACTGAAAATTTAAAATCTTCAATCATCATTTTAACAAATTTAAGAAATCATTTTAACAAATTAAAAATCGTCGAAATTGCAATAAGTTGTCAAAATTGGCAGCACTGCTAACGACAATAGCACTACATATGCAGATTTCGTGTTACATATGGAATAATTTGAACGCAAAAAATGGATAAAAAAAACTAATATCTATTCAAATTCTTCTTTAAATTCCCTTTGTTGGCCAATAAAAAAATTCTGCAAAAAAAGTAATGAATGAAATTTTAAACATTTTTAATTTTTCTCATTTAACGTCGTCCGATATGCATATCGGAACTAAACTTTTCCGTTTGTCTGTTTTGATTTCAAAATTCTCAAAATTGTTTTGTGTTGTTATGAGTGCTTTCGCTCAGGTTCTCTGATGGCCAGCACTTACCAAAGAGTATTGATGATTTTTTTTATAAATATTTGAGAAAAAAGAGATCTTCAATGTGGATTTTGTTGTTGTCCAACGTATGATTTCGTTTATAGCTCTGTATGGAAAAGCCCTTGAAAAAATAGTGCAATATTAAGTTTAAAATTTAAATTATTGTAACTTAGCATAATTAAATTACATTGTAATTTCAGAAGAGAGGTGGGAAAATAATTTTTTTTTCACTCATAATATTAATTTTTGCAAAATTTGCTTTCAAAAAATTTTGACAAACATAAATTACGTAAATATTTAAGATTTTAATTTGAATAATTTATTGAAATTATCATGGAAGAATTAAAGGCGATTTGGAATAATAAGTTTTTTTTTAAGTAAAACTAATACGCCCTTATTTTTTATTTTTTAGATTTATAGATAACTTTGCAAAAAATGTAGTTCTCTTTTTTCAGTTTACATGTATGATGAAATATGAAATATTTTTTTCTCTTTTGTGTAGGTGTATTGGTGTACTTCCTTAAGGGGTGGTAGGTTATAAAACCTTTTTTTGCATTTCTCTTTCTGAGTGCACAATATGTCGAGCGTGTTCTGTGAAAATTTTAAGTAAATCAGAGCAAAACTTAAGAAGATACAGCGTTTCCAGCGACCGGCCTCATACGGTATATAGGTATACAAATCAGTTTTTAGAAAACTTTAAACCGATTTTCTCGCAAATAAATGTTCGAAGTCCGTGAACATCATAACTCAAAATCTACTTGACCGATTCTTTTGAAATTTTAGGCACTATATCTACACATAAATAATCAGCTAACCACAAAGAGTTTTTTTAATTCCATTTTCTTCCCCATTTTTAACAACAAATTCCCGAAATTGTATAGCAAAAATCATTTTTCACTGCAAAATGCTGAAAAAAAAAAAAAAAAAATTGTAAAAAACTCTTCGTCACTACCTCAGGAAACATGTCACCTTTGAATCGCATTTCGATTTTTTATTTCACATGATCCGGTAACGAGTTTTGATGTTCACCGCAAAACAACAACGCCTCCGGAGATTCCCTGTCACGGACTTATTTATTAAAATTTTTAATTGAAAATTTTTTCAAAGATTGTTCAAATGTTATGCTATAACGTACATATGAAATAAATAATCCAACATTATTCATATCTTCAAAAAATAATTATGAAAATACGACTTTTTTTAACTTTTAAAACCTTCTCCCCCCTCTTAAGAAACTTTTAGGAACCTAGCTCTAAAAGGTTTTTTTTTTTTCTATGCTTTTCTATTTTTTATACCCTCCACTCCAGTGTGCAGAGGGTATATATAAGTTTGTCATTCCGTTTGTAATAATTAGAAAAAAAAATTTGGACCCCATAAAATATATATATTTGTGATCGTTATAACAACCGGAGTTGATATAGCAATGTCCGTCTGTCCGTCTGTCCGTCTGTGGAAATCACGATGACGGCATCAATCGGGCAGCTAGGGTGCTCGTTGGCATAAAAAATAATTCATTAACATCCTGAAAAGTTTGCTATTTAAAATCGTCTAAATCGGTCGGTTAGGGCCCGAGATTTGAATGAAGAACTAAAAAAAGTCTTGAAAAAATATAATTTTCTATTTTGTTCTTGTCACGATCACGCCCTCAATAGGATAGCTAGGGTGATAATTTTTAGTGAGAATGATTCACCAAATTCATGGGAAGATTTCTACTTCAAAAATCATTAAAATCGGTGGAACAGGTCCAGGTAAATCTATGAAAAATTAAAAAAAAATGAAAAACATGATGTTTCCATATTGTTCCTGTTGTTATTCTAAATGTTGCATTGTTGTCATAGCTGGACTTGTTGCTTTTGTGGTCGTTGTGGTAATAATATAATAAAAACAAACCCTTTGTACATTTTTTTGTGAGCTCTGGTAGAAAATTTTAAAAGTTTCCATTGTTTTGGCATCACTGTCGCTAACTTGTTCTTTACACAGGCTACTGCTTTTGAAGCCAACTTCAAGTCTATTTATATAGTTTCGTAAGCATAACTGATAAAATTGTTTCTATTATTTTTTGCTGTAAGTAATAAATTATAAATATACTGAATTTGCAAACTAAAATGGATACATATATTGGAGGTGCTTTAATAGAAAAGAGTTAACGAAACAAAATAAAAAAAAAAAACAACTCTACAACATCAACAATGGCAGTCATATGTTCTTCAAATAGAAAAAAAAAACTGCAAGTGTGTTTTGTTGGCTACAAAACAAAAATAGTGTTGACAATATAACAAAATATGTAAAAGAAGTTAATGCTATGAAATATTTTATTTTGTTTAAAAAAAAAATCGCAAAATGAAAGGCTATAATTCCATTAATAATCAAAAGGCGTTAAACTAATTTATTTATTTTTACGTTGTACTAATGCATTTTAAATAAGTAAAAGTAATTGTATATTTAAATAAAAATGCATTTGTATTATATGTTGCTGTCGTATTCAGAAAAATCAAGTAGCTGACTATACGACTACAAATGCTGCTGCCAGCAGTCGTCTATGTGTTTCATTCATGATGTTGCATTTTTTTGCGAGCAATACTTACATATATTCTAAATAAAGAAATAATAGTTCTTTTCATACTGCGAAATCTATACAAATATATGTACAAATACTATATGTCAAATTTCAAATTTGCAATAATTGATACATTTTTGAAAGAAAATTGTATAATATGAAATGTCTTTAATTTATTTCATAGAAAACAATTTTTTGAGGTGCGTGGATTTTCCATATTTACTGTTTTACTATTTTCGTAATGAGGTTAAATGAGTTAAAAAGAATTTAAAATATTTGAAAATATTAGGTGAGGATCCTCAAGATGTAATATACGATCGGTCTAAAACTTTTCACTTAGAGCCACAGTTAAATTCGAAACAACAAAAACCCATATATTTTTGTGCATAAAGTTTAACATTAAATGTGCTTTTCTAAAATGTCTATTTATTTTTCTCATTCATTTCTGACCATCTTCAATGTAAATTTACCAAAGTTTTTTTTATTGCAATATGTATATAAAACTTAAAAATTTAATATTTTTTATTGTGTATTAACTTATTATTCTGCGATTTTCATTACATCACAAAATGTTACAAATTGGCACTACTGTTTCAAAAACAGAAAACTTCTAAATCAGTTGAAAACAGTTGATCTGTAAAACTGTGTGTGAAATTGTGTCAAATAAAATTACAAATATTAATAAATATAATAATACATATATATATATTTTATTAATTTTGTTAAGAATTAGCACAAAATTGATTTTCCATTTTGCATTTCATTTATAAAGAATTCTGCCATATTTTGTTAAAGGGAAAATCCATTTTTGTTATATTAAAAAAAACAGACTTGCATTTAATTTTTCCGTGACTGCCTCAATAATTGCGTAGATGCCACCACAATATTTTTTCTAATTAAAACAGTTGATCTGTAAAACTGTGTGTGAAATTATGTCAAATAAAATTACAAATATTAATAAATATAATAATACATATATATATTTTATTAATTTTGTTAAGAATTAGCACAAAATTGATTTTCCATTTTGCATTTCATTTATAAAGAATTCTGCCATATTTTGTTAAAGGGAAAATCCATTTTTGTTATATTAAAAAAAACAGACTTGCATTTAATTTTTCCGTGACTGCCTCAATAATTGCGTAGATGCCACCACAATATTTTTTCTAATTAAATATTAACCAATATCTAACTAGAATTATGATTTATTCTGACTAAAAAGTTCCAATTAAAAGTTATTCATCCCAATTATGAATATTCTCAAGGAATTTCTTTCTCACGGAAAATACATTTCTCGAGAAAAAATTCCTCCAATTATAAATTCCGCGTGAACAAAAAATGATTAACTGGCATCATCGAATTTCGAAGCCACTTGCTTTGCTTATTGACAATTTATTTTCTATTTTTTGTGTGTGTGCAAACGACCCTACAATAAATGTCCCAATAAACATTTTTGTTTGCTATCAACTTGAGGTGCATTTGAGATCAAATACATTTCTCAAATCTCCAACGTTAATTCTCAAATGCCCTCAATAGTTCGAATATAGTCTTCTCAACTTAAAAGGCACATTTTTTATATGGCGATTTTCATAGTTATCAAATTGAGAAATTTGTGATTCTCAACTTGATAGCAAAGAAATATTTCCAATCGGTATCAAATGGAAGGTACGGAATTGCCATATTAAAAAATATTATACTAATTTTAGAAATGAAAACAATGTACTTTTTTTAATGTTTCAATTTAATTTCATTATATATTTAACATTACTATGTACATGTTTAACATTAAATGTACATATTATGTACATTTTTTAAAATCTAGAATTAAAAATAAATGAATTAATTAGTTGTAAATTTTTTGAAAAATTCGACAAAAAGCAGAAATAATTAAAAATATATCAATGATTTATTTGTACTTTTTTGGCATTTTTTAATTTAATTTATTATTTATGACATATTTAAATAATATCTCAGACTTAACACAAATCGTATTCAAGTTGAAAAAATGTTTGGTCTCAAGTGGAGAAAAGTGTTGGATATCCAATTGAGAGTAAAAATGTTTCTCAAAGATTGGAAAAAATGTTAAGTCTCAACTTGATGTCAAGTTGAAAGCAAACAAGGAGAAAAATTGTTCAACCCAAGTTGAGAATTACATTTGACATCAATTTAAGAACTTAACTTTTCTCCAACATTGGAGAAATAATATTTCAATGCATACTGGGGAATGACCGAAACTAACACATAAACAGTTTTTTCCTATTTGAAAAACATATGACTGTCATTGTTGCTGTTGTAGAGTTGTTATACCCTCCACTCCAGTGTGCAGAGGGTATATATAAGTTTGTCATTCCGTTTGTAATAATTAGAAAAAAAATTTTGGACCCCAAAAAATTTATATATTTGTGATCCTTATAACAACCGGAGTTGATATAGCGATGTCCGTCTGTCCGTCTGTGGAAATCACGATGACGGCATCAATCCGGCAGCTAGGGTACTCGTTGACATAAAAATGATTCACTAACATCCTGAGAAGTTTGCTATTTAAAATCGTCCAAATCGGTCGATTAGGGCCCGAGATTTGAATGAAGAACTAAAAAAGTCTTGAAAAAAAAAATAATTTTCTATGTTGTTCTTGTCACGATCACGCCCTCAATAGTGCAGCTACAGTGATCATTTTTAGTGAGAATGATTCACCAAATTCATGGAAAGATTTCTACTTCAAAAATCATTAAAATCGGTGGAACAGGTCCTGGGAAATCTCTGAAAAAGTAAAAAAAAATGAAAAACATGATATTTCTATATTGTTCTTGTTGTTATTCTAAATGTTGCATTGTTTTCATAGCTGGACTTGTTCTTTTTGTGGTCGTTATGGTAATAATATAACAAAAACAAACCCTTTGTACATTTTTTTTATCAACTTTGGTAGAAAAATTTAAAAGTTTCCATTGTTTTGGCATCACTAAAAAAATATGTTAGATCATTTCTGTCATTGCCACAAGCCTGCCTGCAAAATTGCAGATCGATTGGGTCACGGGAAAGTGGTTAAAATCGATCCAAAATTTGTTCGACAAGCAGACACTACGAGTTAATATAAAGGGAGTAAAAATTCACCAACATCTAAAGCAAATAATGCTAAAATACCTAGTTGTTAATAAAAAAAACAATTGGGCAATTCACAATGGGTAATGTATCGTTGTATCTCTTGTATCGTGTATCACTTTACAATAGTGTAAAATTGTTGTTGGTAATTTTCACTGAAAAATCTGATACACGATCCAACTTCATTTGCTATGTTTAGTAAATGTTGTATATTGTATCATAACATATCAGTTCCAAGTGAATGCCAGTTTTTATGAAAAAGAAAAAACAAATACATAGAATATTATCAGCATAAATAATTATAAAATAAAATATGGCAAATAATGCAAATAACGCAAATACATCGATAAGTTTATTTATATAAAAATTAATGTTTATATTTTTAGTATATATTTTCTCTTTCAGTACCAACTAAAACATTTAAAATTTTTTTTTTTTCATTATAAATTAAAATGCAAGAGGTACGTAACTAAAACTCCAGGGTATATCTCACGACCAAAAAGCAAACACTGACAAGTGTTTTCTCTTATACAAAATAGCAGAAGCGACGAAGCGATCTTTCCTCGTTGGATCGAAAATTACTAAAGAAAGCGTTTTACAATATGAAAATACAACTGAGCGTTCACAACAAATGATTGTATTGTGTATTTCAATACAACATACAATATACAACACCTGTTGTGAATTGCCCAAATGTAAATTTAGCAAAAAAATTTATGTATTAATTTATTTAAAGAGAAAAACACAAAATTAACGTTTGATGTTGTATTTTTTGTGTGTAATATTTAAATATACATACATACACATATTAAATAATACAAATAATGTACATATATTATATATATGTATGTATGTATATTCATAGTAACTGCATGTTAGAAATAAATCGGTTATTTTATTTACATAAAATTCTGCAGTATTTTGTTGTGGGGAAAATACATTTCTTTTGTATTAACAGAGTGTCACTTCATTTTGCTCAGCGTGACTATGCCACAGTAGATGCCGCCATAATTTTTGTTTGTTCTAATTATACCCTATACCACTATGTGGTTTGGGTATAATGACTTTGTGCTGCTGTTTGTAACAACCAAAAATATTTGACCTACACCCATCTTTAATTATACCGATCGAATCAGAATCACTATCTGATTCGATTTAATGATGTCCGTCCGTCCGTCCGTCCGTCTGTGTGTCCATGTAAAGCTTGTAATCAAACTGCAGGTCGCAAATATGAATATATTTTGATGAAATTGGGTATTTAATCTTTTATCGGCCATGGGATGAACGCTATTGAAATTGGTGAGAATCGGTCCATGTTCAGACCTAGCCCCCATACAAATTACCCATATGAAATCGACATAAATTGCCATAAGATCCAAATTGTCATATAGATCTTACTCAAATAGGGTTTGTATGCGTTCACTACATCCATTAATGAGTAGTCCAAAAATGATCCCTTTGACCCCATATAGAGCTGTTTCCCGATCTTCACTTAAATCTATTAAAAAACAAAAATATTGCACTGATTCTTCTCAAATTTTGTTTGTATATATTTTTGCAAAATACAAGAGACTTTACCAAACGTGATCAGGATCGGTCCATTTTTGGACCTAGTCCCTATATAGATATAGCATCCGATATTAACTTTTTCATATTTGCAGCCAAAAAAATTAATAAAATCCCACTCAAATTTGGTTTTGGTTATTTTCTATGTCCAGTTAGTTGGGCCTAAGAGATAGGGTTTCTAAACGCATGGTATAGGGTATCGTATAGTCGGTCTAGACCGACTATAATTTTCTTACTTGTTAGCTTTGCAATAGTTATTTCTATTTTAACATGAATGTTAATATTTTCAACTAGATATCATACAGAACAATGTTAAGAGTATACACGGGTTGGTCTTTTATTTCATACGTTTTTTCATTATTCTTTTACAAATATGAACATAAGTTTGGCATATTACCCACCAATCTCACATCACACTGCAAGTTCGAAAAACTCAATACACTCACATTTTTTTTACTAATACACACACATTTTCCGCAGTGGTCACACTAATGGCACCAAATTTTTCGTGCGAATAGTGGCAGACACTAACGATAATTAATGTTACCCTGTTATAAATTTAATGCAAATTTACTGGATCCTGTAAAATTGTAATTAAAGTTTTAACTTGTTAAATCTATTATAATGATTTATTTTTTGAAATGCGCATACAAAAACGTTTGTTAATTATAGAGCATAAATATTATTAACTATTATTAAAATAATACTAATAATAATAAATGTAAACATTTTCCCTCAAACATGTGCCTGTATAATAAACTTGGTAACTCTACTTAAAATAAAATAAGAGAGAGAAGTATACAAATTTTTTCAAGTTTACGCTTCGACAACATTTTAAAAATGAGATTGCAGTCAGATGTTTGAGCATAAAATTTAATGGCGATGGATTCGACTAATTCGAACAATTTTTCGTTGATAATACGTACACAACGATTTTACAATTTCAGTGTGATGTGAGATTGGGGGGTTAACTTTTTGTTGTCTTTACAAAATAGAGTTACCGAGTTCGTCAATGAGTTTTTTGCTTACAAAACAGTTCTAAATAGTTATATAGAATTATTATTCTGCTTTACCTATAAAATATCTGATTGCGATTACATCTAATTTTTAAAAATTGTTTATAATTAATAAAGCATTATTATTCACATAAATACAAAATTTCACTTTTTAAATTTTCCATTCAAATTTAAGAAAATATCAATTATAATAAAAACTGAAAATAAAATTTCCAATTATAAATTAGAAAATATTAATTGAGTTTCAGAAAATCATATCAAAACGTCGGAAATAATAATTTTAAATTTAGAAATATCTTTACATTTAAAAATGTTTACATTTAAAAAAAATATTGCCATTCAGGAGATATTAATAACTTTTCAGTACCGCGATTCAGTAACTTCTTTTAACGATAGTCGAATTGTAAAAAAAAAGAAAATTGCAAAATTATCAGTAAAATTTTGAAACGATATTCGCTATTGTTAAAGTCAGCTGTTGTTGTTATCTAAACGACAACCATTTTTGTGTTGTTTATCCAATCGATAAAAACTTAAATTTTTAGGTTGAAATGTCGTCATACATAAATAAAAATCATGAAATAGCGAAAATATTTTGCTTTAATTAAAAAACTTTTTTATATAAATAAAAAAATTAAATAGCATATTCAATTCATTATTTCATTTTCAAATAAATAAACAGAAATATTAGTAAAAAAAATAAAGATATTAAACGTAAACATAAAATCATCCTGTCAAACACGAAGTAATTTGTTTTTTTCTATTCTTTGTGTTTTTCGCTTATTTTGACAGAGATGCCACTCCTTTACAATTTAAATAAATAGAAAAACAGATTTGTCGATATTAATTTAAATTCAATGAATTTAAGAAAACCTCAAATGATATTTAAGAATTGCTAACATAAAAATTGTTACATAAGTAAACGTAATTTTATGAGAATGTTATTTTTTATATATAAATTTTCACAATTTTTTTTGGATGAAAATTTGAAGTTTTTCAGAAAATAAAGATAACATTAAATTATTTTATTTAAAATGTTTGGGACTTTTCGTTTTTTGCGTTTTTCATCCCTAATTTGATTATTCATTATTATAAATTTATTCTCTATGTTTTCAAAATATGGCAATATTTTAAAAAAAAGTTGAGAGAGCTTTTTTTTTTGGTTATTATTTTGTTACTCCATCCGACCTATATGGCCACAATGAAGAAATATTTGGCCAGTTAAAAGAAACTATACAGCCATCTCCAATTAGCACGATTTAATGCATTTAGCCACTCTACACAACCATTACCTTTGCAATGGAGGTTAGGGCGAGCTATTTAATTAGCAAAAACTAAATTAAACGAGAAGTTATGTCATATAACCGGAAACGCATGCATATAGGTATATAACCAAAATGCATGCCGATCAGCAACCACGATGACCAAAAAGCAAACACCGAAATAAATCCGAAATAATAGAAAAGAAGAAAACCAATCCAAAGAATTTGCTGAAATAATTTGGTATTAAGTTTAACAAATTGTTTACTTTTTCATTTACATTTATTATCAAGACTCAAACCGAGGTGGAGGGTATCAAAGATTCGGCACAGCCGAATTTAACACTCTTACTTGTTTTACAGTAAAATGGAGTTCGGTTATAACGAACTCGGCGGGACCGGCCAAATTAGTTAGACTAAGTTCGTTATAACCGTAGTATTTTTTGCTTTGTCCGAAAGGTTTAAAAACTTTTTTTAGTTGAATAAGTTTATATATTTTGATGCATTTTAAAAAGTTATAAAACATAAATTAAATTATTAAATTAAATTAAATTATTAAGACTAATATTACCGAGTTTCTATCAAAATAAAATATTTTTTTGAAATCATATAATATTAAAAACTCCTTATGTATAGAAGCAGAAAGTATAAAGCAAACTTTTGCGAAAATATACATAAAAGGACCTTTTACAAAACTTCATTTGAAAATCGAAGTTTTTGTTTTGTATTAAAATTAAATTAAAATAAAATTAAATTAAATTAAAATTAATTTTTTAAAAATATATATAATATAGGAAAATTATGAAATGGAAAAAAAATTGTTTGTTAAAGTCAAAAGTTTGATATAACCACTGTTCGCTATAAGAGAAGCAATTTGTATGAAAAATGTGATTAAAACTCTTGGGACCGAAGAAATTCTTCGCTATAAACAAAAATTTATTACAACCTGGGTTCGTTATAAGCGCACTCCATTGTATTAAATTTTAATAATTTTGGGAATCTCCAATCTCCTCACTTTACCCGGCCTTCCCACGTTCAAGTCAAATTGATCACACATACAATAGTCAAAAAATTGTTAGGCAACTGTCCCATTGAAAAATTGAAAGAGAGAATTGAAACGTATGATTGTTTAGTAAAAAAGAGTAAAAAAGTATGAGTGCATTACAACCTGAAAGCCAAAAATTTAACGTGTGAAGGCCGGGTAATATCTAAAATATATTTACGCTGATCCCTGAATCACTGACTGACTGAGAGACTGACTGATTCTGTAACGCTGACCAAAACGATACGGTTCTAATTCCTAGGATTGATCTCGCCCCAATCGACACCACATTACCTTTCATATTAAAACGCCGCCAGTTTCCAGTAATTCCTGCATACGCAATTACCATAAACAAGGCTCAAGGCCAGTCATTAATTTGGAGACCGCGGTATTTTCACACGACCAACTGTATGTGACTTTGTCACGACCAAAAGTTGCAAGCCAAGTTAAGATACGTATTCAAGAAGGAAAACTATTACATGACCAACGATATTTCACACGAAATATAGTTTTTTAAGAGATTCTAAATTGAAAAACTTTTTTGCCAAATATTTCTTATCTGTTTTGATACTTATGTATACAATTTCTACAAACACAATCTTTTTTCATATGTACATATGCAACAATATAATTTTCAATTTACTTTTATTTTAAAAGAAATTTAATTTATTAAAATTTTTCGTGTTTTTAAATTTAAACTGTTTGTTTTATTCATAATTTAAAAACGGGCGCCTATGCGCTACACAATCAACTAGTTGAACAATATTTGCATAGGAGTATACATGATATGAAAGCAAAAAAAACTTTTCCTCCCAAGTTCAAATCCTAATTATAATTAATAAAAAAAAATTTTTTTTTTGTTTATTTATTTTAAATGAAATTTTATTTATATTAATTTTTTTTTATATAAGAACTCATAAAAATAAATTATATAAAATTATTATATATTTCATTACATTTAAAATTCTAAAACTATTTTTCTATTCTGTTATACACAGAAACATTGTTGATAGATAAAAAATTATATATACATAAAAATCAACATGTTTCTCTTAAATCTAGATTCAGGTTTCACCGTCCTCATTCAGGTTTACACATCCTCTATAATATACTGTTCTTGGTTGTACTACACTGATCGAAATCCATGGACGTAACACAATGCCGACATTAAATGGCTTTGTGTAGATTTTGTATGAATGTTTATATGAATGCATAAAAGGGAAAATAGTTGAGTTCATGAAGAATATGGGAAAATTTTAAATATATTTTGTTGTTTTAAAATTTTAAATCTTACATTCTGAAAATGTAAAACAAAATGTGAAGAATATTTAATCTCTTTTATCCGTAAGTTTGAAGTTTATTAAATCAAATAAGTAATAATAAGTAATTCATTTCTTTAAAAAAAAAAAAAAAAAAAAAAAAACACAAAATAGCCAAACTTACCAGCCTGCAGTATGTAATTTATAGAAAATGTTTAATTTATAGTTTATCAAGTCTTCGAAATTTTCTCAACATTTTTGGCTTTTAAAAAAATATTCTCTGTGTACCTATTAAAAGAAAATATATATGAATTTCTAAAGGCAATGCGACAAAGACCTGCTTTGTTCAAAAGCTTTCATAAGACTGAATGAAATTGTTTACTTTTACTCTTTGGTGAGTATTTTTGTTTTCGTTCGGCTGTATACATATAAGAAGCCGAGCACAAGCGTGGTTGGCACGGCCTTCACTGATATATACCCTTTGCACACTGGGGTGTAGGGTATAAAAATAGTCACACTTAAAGTGCAGAAATTTTCTCATTTTTGTAGCGTAGTGTAAATAACTAATAGGGAAGGTCTCCTGGAGTAGCAATTTCAATAATTGTTAGAGAAGACATAGATTTTTACTGGGACACTGATGTGACTAAACGAACTTAAAATGAGTGGGATAGGTTCAGTGTTTGTGACACCTTCCATACAAAAAATATCTAGAGTATCTGAAAGCATTAAGATGGCTTCATCTTTATTTTGATATACAATTTATTGGTAGGTAGTTTTAACGATTTTATATTTAAGATATGGTCAGATGAAGAGAAGTTGAAATAATCGTGAAATTTCCACTTTGTGGCTGTAATCACTATAATATGATCATGCTGTTTAAAATCTGCTGCAAAATTTCACTAATACAAAGAATACAATAAATTCTGGTAGCCCTACTATAACTCGCTACAGATTCTTACCGATGATCCTGAGAATTTTTGAGTGTGAATTTCTAACTGCTACGGAAATATTTGTAAGACGTAAAATAAAAAATGGAGGATGCGTGGAATAGATAATTGCAAGGAGTGATTGTGATATATTGCATACATCGTACATTTAATTTTTCGTTTTAAATCTTACAAATATTTTTTTACTATTAAAAATTCACAATCGCATATTTTCAGGTTAAAATTTTGTATAGGGCTAGGATAACTTATTTTATTATTTTTATGTAATTATTTCATCATTCTAACTTCGCTATTAATTGATGAAAATAAAAAGCAATAAATTTTGTTTAACTAAAGATGTTTCTTTAATGCATTTATTTGTATTATATTAAAGTAATATTTTTTAAGCAGATATAATAAAAAAGTATTAATATTGATAGTGTCAATTGCAAAAACAACAGCAAACGGAACCTCGATTATGGTGCACTATATGTAAAATCAGATAAGAATAATAGCTCATTACGGCTTCGTCATTGGATTTAGTATTCATCACCTTCGCCTGCTTCACCTTCGGACGTATCGATGCCAACTTCTTCGTAATCCTTCTCCAAAGCAGCCAAATCTTCACGGGCTTCGGAAAATTCACCCTCTTCCATTCCTTCACCAACATACCAGTGAACGAAGGCACGCTTGGCATACATCAAATCGAATTTGTGATCCAATCGAGCCCAGGCCTCTGCTATAGCAGTAGTATTGGACAACATGCAAACGGCACGTTGCACTTTTGCCAAATCGCCACCAGGTACAACCGTGGGAGGTTGATAGTTTATGCCAACTTTAAACCCAGTAGGGCACCAGTCAACAAACTGTATCGAGCGCTTAGTTTTAATTGTAGCAATAGCTGCGTTTACATCCTTAGGCACAACATCACCACGGTATAACATACAACAGGCCATGTACTTGCCATGACGCGGATCGCACTTGACCATCTGATTTGCAGGCTCGAAGCAAGCATTGGTTATATCAGATACAGTTAATTGTTCGTGGAATGCCTTCTCGGCAGATATAACTGGTGCATATGTGGCCAATGGGAAGTGAATTCGTGGATATGGCACCAAGTTCGTCTGGAATTCTGTCAAGTCGACGTTAAGTGCACCATCAAAGCGTAACGATGCTGTAATCGATGATACAATTTGGCCAATTAACCGATTCAAATTAGTATATGTGGGACGATCAATATCCAAGTTGCGGCGACAGATGTCATAGATGGCTTCATTGTCGACCATGAAAGCACAATCCGAATGCTCAAGTGTTGTGTGGGTGGTCAAGATTGAATTGTATGGCTCAACAACAGCAGTTGATACCTTATTAATTAAAAAAAAAAAATAGTATGAAATTAGCTTTTCAATTAAGTAAGAGACGGATATTATTTTCGAAACATACTACCACTTAACATTTATGGCTTTAATTAATTTACAACCTTAAAAACGTACAGTTACTATCACAATTATGTATAAAGCTTTACTGAAATTACAATAAATTAAAAATGCTTTGAATTCTGAAAACGTGACGTTCTATAGACAAAAAAATTTTGCAAATTTAAATTTCTCGGATCGACCAAATAGTTCAGGATTACACACCTATGGAATTGCTGTAGAATTTTTATCCGAGTAGAAAATTGTTTGAGAAAAATGCGCAGGGTATTTTCTTACTGAAGTGTTTTAGAATCTGGAGTCCATAAGCCTTGGTTGGAAACAATCACAGAAATATTGGACAGAAGGTATTCACGCTTTTATATGTTTTTGGAAAGATAAATGTTTCGTATATGTCCATTATGCTAGGACCATCAGCTATGTAAGCCAAAATGTATTTTAAAGTTTGGTGCTTATTAGCAACTCAAGCAATTTTATCAGAATTTTGATCAGAAAAACATAAAACGTTCTCCAATATGGCTCAAATAAATTAATGAAATCATACGCTTTCGTTTTATATATCTCTTATTGTGAAACAATTCCTAGTTTATCAGGAAAAAAATCGCATATGTTACGGATAGCAACTAATTTTTCATTTCATTTAAATCCAAAAAAAAAAAAAAAAAATCAGAATTTCTTGAAGCTTGGTAACCAAACTACAGGTCGGTATTGTTAGCACCAAACAAATGTTCATGATGTATCCCAATTAATGCCCATGTTAAATTAATGAGGAAAAACGCGCCCAAAGGTACATAGTGGTCTAGTTTGTTTGCTAATCTAGTCTTTATGATTATTGCTGAAATTATGGTATTGCTTTATCTTTTCTTGATCGGCTAGACCTGAAATTTACAACTTGTGTGTTTTGAAATGTTTTGAGTTCCATTAACGCAAATTTAATTAAATTTAGATTGAAATAATTAGCCATTTGGAAAAAGGACACATTTTTGTTCAAGTAATAAAATGTATGGTATTTTTCTTTGGATGTACACACCTTAAGTCATAATAAAAAGATTTGTTAAAAAAGAAAAAAATATGCGTTCAAAGTTTACACCTGAAAAGTTTTTTCAGACCCACTGTGATAAATGCTAACTATGTTTGTGATTTAAACAATTCAAAAGATGTATTACATATTGTGAAAACAATTGTATACACATACCTGAGGCGCGGGATATATCGAAAATTCCAATTTCGATTTCTTGCCATAATCTACCGAAAGACGTTCCATCAGCAACGATGTAAAACCGCTACCAGTACCACCACCGAAGGAGTGAAATACAAGAAAGCCTTGTAGACCAGTGCATTGATCGGCGAGTTTACGAATGCGATCGAGAACGAAATCGACTATTTCTTTTCCAATAGTATAATGACCACGAGCATAGTTGTTGGCGGCATCTTCTTTACCAGTGATCAATTGTTCGGGATGAAAAAGTTGGCGATAAGTGCCGGTACGAACTTCATCTAAAACAAACACACATACTTGTACAAGTAACTTAATGTTTACTTCTTTGAATATTCTTGTTTACTTACCCACGACGGTTGGTTCCAAATCTACGAAGACCGCTCTTGGAACATGTTTACCCGCACCAGTTTCACTAAAGAAAGTATTAAATGAGTCATCGCCACCTCCAATTGTTTTGTCAGATGGCATTTGACCATCAGGCTGAATGCCGTGCTCTAAACAATAAAGTTCCCAACAAGCATTACCAATTTGAACACCAGCTTGACCAATGTGTACAGAAATACATTCTCTCTACAAAACAATATCATTAAATTGAGTAGACATTTATGAATACAAAAAACTTTTACTCTCGTCATGGTATAGTAACTTCAAATCATCTAGATATAAATGTTTTCTTATATTTCTTTTTAATTATTTTCCGCTAAAGCTTTCTTCGTTTCAGACGATTAGTTTCTTCTTTTTGAAAATATTCAAGATTTTATGTAATAATCAAAAGACTGAGTTAATTACTTAAGGTGTGTCCTTTATTTTCATCAATTTTTAATTCAATTGTTATGTTTCTTTTCAAATTTAATATACATACATTTAATATACATACATGTATATAAAATACATTATACATATCGTCACCTAAAATGCAAAAGGCACACAGAAACTAGAACTGAATTTTTAGTTGATAATGATACTTTCTAAGCACATACGTATTATGTATGTGTGTTTTCTAGGTTATTTAAGTATTGTATGAACTTTGCACGCAAATACCGTTACTTCATATTAAATTTAAAAAAAACTAATTCATTTAATATATAAATATGTATACATATGCATAAATAATGGACGTAGGTGGCGGAAATACAAATTATATGAGACGTTTATTTTTGTTAATAATTGTTAAATGTTTTTGTTTGTTTCTGTTTTTCTTAGATCCCTACCTTCTGAGTGACCACCTCAACTGTTTATCACAATATATCGAACAATGTCGATCGAAGTTTTTTTGTAAATATAATAAAATTTTGGTTTTACGATTGTTCCTATATGTATATATAGTGACGGCCTAACACCGCATGACTAATATTTAAATTCATAGAATTATTTATTCATGTTTAGAACGTGTTGTATACTCCTAGGCGTATTCTACCATTTTTAACATCATATGCCAAATGTAGTAAACTTTTGGCATTAAAATAAGAAATATTTAATTTTAATCCAATTTGATTATGATCGGGTATCAAACATGTATGTACATTAAAATCTCACTCATATTTGATGGGAGCAAAGAATTTAATTTTATGGAGTATAATCTGTATAATACATAATAGGGTGCATGCAATAACGCCCAGTGCTATATGGTTATGGCGTTATAGCACACGTAAAAAGTGCATTAACGCCCATGCATTCTCATTTAATTAATCGCGAAATTGTTTCCTTTTTTTAGACTACGCCTCATGCTTTTTCTGTGAACCGCCAAAGCATAAAAACAACGAGCTCATTAGAGTCATTCAATGCTTCATTGGCTAGAAAGCTGCAAAAGCATAGAAGATTCCATAAATTTTTGGAGGTCATACATACGCGAAGATGATTTTGCTACTAAAACTGTCTGGGACAACGCAATTGACGGTGATTTAAACGCCCTTACGAAAAAAAGATGAAAGCAGCGAGTGAAGGAACAACGTCTTCGTGCATCGTCCAAAAAGTTAGGTTAAAGCGAGATTTCCCTGGGGAAATTTTTTAATTGCCTGACAAACAAAAATAAAACGATTTTTCCCATTTTGACTGTAAGTTTGAAGACGAAGTTTTAGTTGTGAGTTATGAAGAAGATGTTGATGAACTCCAATATAGTCAAATGGTCGATGTTTTCAAATGTATCATTTGCAAGGCTAGAGATATAGAGCTGCAACCATGCAACCACTTCAAAATGTGTTTTGAATGCTTGCAAAAACTAAAAGAAAATACTCAGAAGAAAAATTCTCTACTGAATTCAGAATTCATATTTTGCTAATTTTTTTCAATAAAACCATTGAAATCAACATCATTTTTCTATTTTTAATCCCATGGGCGTTAATGCACTTCTTACGTGTGAGCTTTATTGCATGCACCCATATAATATATATGTACATATATATTAGGGTGCTCCAACCTTGTACGAAGCAAAAAAAATATCAGTTATTGACTGGGCCGCCCTCTAAAAATATGCATTTGGGTGTAAAACAACATCTCCCAAAAAATTAGGACAATCGGATAAGAGGAACACGGAAAATCATAAAATTTTTAAGCAAGAGCTGATCAAGAAATCAGTAATTATGGTCTCGGTAATTGCTGTGTACCTAAAGATATTATATCCAATTTAAAATGTAAAAGTGAATAGTAAAATTTTAGACTGCAGATTTAGATATATAATTCATATAATATATATGCTACCATCGCATGCATTTAAGATTACATTGTTTATGAACTCGATAAAAATAAATACTATCACATCCTCGGGCGACTTAGACGCAATGTGTAGACATTTTAAAAATGATACAAGTGATTAGTAATTTGAGATACTTTAAGTTCATTTTAGAGTGTCTAAACATATACCGATGTTTACCAATTTCAATAGCGATCATTTTTCAGCCGATCAAATTCCAATTAAAAATAACATTATATCTGCAACCTATAATTTTTTTTACATGTCCTCATGCGGACATCACTTAATTGTGGTTAAGTGATTCTGAGATGATCGATAAAAAAGGGGTTGGTGTAATTCAAATATTTTCGAAAATTACAAACATCAACACAAACTCATAATACCCAACACATTGTTTTATAGAACTTATTTATTTAGATCAATTAACAATTAGTCGACAATTAAATGTTAATATTTTGTCTATGTAGTAATATTTAAAAACATAGACATCGATTATTAATTTTTATTGAGTATAAGTTACCAAAACGAATGTTATTTTGTTTGTAATATTAAAATTATGTTTATAATATTAAAATAATGTAAATGTTGGAGTTATGCAAACCAAATAACTGCTATATTAAAATATATTTACTAGTCCTACACGAGTACATAAAGTAGACAAATCATATATATATATTTTAAAAATTTCATTAATACGCTTTACACAAAAACTCAGTAGGAGATACAAATAAATGTAAATTTATTCTACCAATTGTGTATACAATTTGCAATAGAATCAAATTGAAATATACTATACATTTCGCTGAATAGAGTTTTCGTATACTTTTGCGTTTATCTGCAAAATAATCCTGACAAAACAATATGAATATTCACTTTTTGGTATGATAAAGAATAATAAACATATGTTGAAATATAAAAATTTCAAATAAATCGTTAAAACTATTATATATGTATATTAAACACACACTATAATACGCTGGTGACTACATTAATATCCACATTTACTAGGGTGGTAAAATTTTTAACAGAGTTCTAACGTTAAAAATGAAATAATAACCAAAATAACTCTATGCCAATAAACGAAGAAATTAGCTTGTCACTTAATGGAATTTAATGTAAAGTTTAAAGCTATGCTCATATATTCGAATTTTAATGGAAATTGGAAGTTATGTACATTATTTTAGTTGTATAATCCTAAAAGAGTTTTCGAAATCCTTAGTTAGTCTTCATTTAACATCAACAGATATTTGAATAAGGTGACGCTAATCTGATTAGAATTATATACAATTTAACGAAAATTTGGAATTGACTCGATTTGACAACAATTCACTTCATATAAACTTCATGTAAGTATATATTTACCATTTTGTTTTTAATTCGCTGAAAATATCCTCTCAAAAAAATCCGGTTAAATACAATTGAAACTTTTTATGAATGTTTTGCACGCAATTAAATAATCCTTGCAGTAAACGTTATTAATTACTACAACTGCAAAAAATTTTTCTATTTGGTATACTCTTTTTCTAGGAATAAAAATATCCAAACGCTTGTCCGTAATGCAACAAAATTGGAAATCAACTGAGCAAATGTTATTCTAAGAGCCGGCCTTATATATGTACGATGTGAACAGGTCAATGGGGGTACATAAGCAGTAACACATAATAAAACACAACGTACCTGCATATGTGCATACATACATATATTTATTCGTAGTACACCATTTATAAAATCAACTCATACAAAGTTTTAAGTTATAATACCAGTAAAGCCATATAGGGGATTTATATCCCCAAAATGGGGATATTTGCTTTGGACAGAGATTTATAGGTTTACTGTATTTAATAAAATTATATATGCATTAATTTTTTCTAATTATAAAAATTATTGTTTAAAAATAGGTTTTTTTTTAGAAACAGTCAATATTTGAATGGAAGAAACAAAAAATTTATTACATTAATAAAAAAAGTGTATGGTAAAGTGTATTTTTTATTCCATAAATTTGTGTAACTCTGAAGTATCCAATAAATGATTCATTATTATAGCTCAGTGGCAGAGGGTATATATAGGTTTGTCATTACGTTTGTAACGCATCGAAAAACTAATTTCCGACCCCACAAAGTATATATATTCTTGATCCTTATCACAGCCCGAGTCGATATACCGATGTCAGCCTGTCCGTCTGTCTGTTGAAATCATGCTCATTCACAAAAAAAAAAAAAAAACATTTTGCTGGGTAAGGTTATAACAATATCATTAGCCATAATTCCCAGCAGGTCGGTATTGAAAATGGGCTAAATCGGGCATCATTGTGCATTGGTACGAGCAAAAATATGTAGATACCCCTAAAAAAACATAAAACACAGTGTGTTTGTTGTAATATTTTAGTGATTGAACATAATAGTTGTACAACAACATTCACAGTTCAAAAAGCCACAAAAAAATGATGCAATCATACCAACAAACACAACTACCATGAGCTATGTTAGAAGTAATGCCACATATTTTTTTATCGTTATCACGTTATAATAAAAAAAAGTTGCCAATATGAAAGAAAAAATGAAAACGAAAAAGGGAAAATGAAAAATGGAAAATGAATCATTGAAAATGAAAAATGGAAAATGAAAAATGAAAATTGAAATATGAAAAATGGAAAATAGAAAATGAGAAATGGAGAATGGAAAAGAAAAAAGAAAATGAAAAACGGAAAATGGAAAATGGAAAAAAGAAAATGAAAACTTGAGAATGGAAAATGGAAAATAAAAAATGGAAAATGGAAATAGAAAAACAGAAAATGGAGAAAGGAAAATGGAAAATGAAAAATGGAAAATAGAAAATGAAAAATGAAAAATGGAAAATAAAAATTGAAAAATTAAAAACTAAAAATGAAAAATGAAAAACGAAAAATGAAAAATGGAAAATGAAAATAGAAAAATGAAAAACTAAAAATAAAAAACGAAAAATGAAAAATGAAAAATGAAAATTGAAAAATGAAAATTGAAATATGAAAAATGAAAAATGGAAAATGAAAAATGAAAATTGAAAAATAAAAACAAAAAACGGATAATGAGAAATGAAAAATGGAATTTGGAAAATGAAAAATGAAAAAAAATGAAAAACGAAAAACGAAAAATGAATAATGGAAAATGGAAAATGGAAAATGAAAAATGAAAAACTAAAAATGAAAAACGAAAAATTAAAAATGGAAAGTAGAAAATGGAGAGTGAAAAATGAAAAATGAAAATTGAAAATTGAAAAACGAAAAATGGAAAATGAAAAATGAAAATTGAAAAGTGAAAAATTAAAAATTGATATATAAAAGTAAAAATGAAAAATGATAAATGGAATTTGGAAAATGAAATTTGAAAAATTAGAAATTAAAAACGAAAAACGAAAAATGGAAAATGAAAAATGAAAACTGGAATTTGGAAAATGGAAAATTAAAAAAAAAAAGAAAAACGAAAAATGCAAAATGGATAATGGAAAATGAAAAATGAAAAATGATAATTGAAAAATGAAAAAATTGAAATTGAAAAGTGAAAAATTAAAAATGAAAATTGTAAATTGAGAAATTAAAAATGAAATATGGAAAATGGAAAATGAAAAATTAAAAATGGAAAATGGAACGTGAAAAATAGTAATTGAAAAATGAAAAATGGAAAATGAATAATGGAAAATGGAAAATTGAAAATGAAAAAAGAACAAAGAAAAATGAAGAACGTAAAATGAAAAATGGAAAATTTAAAATTTAAACTTTAAAATTTAAAATTTAAAATTTAAAATTTAAAATTTAAAATTTAAAATTTAAAATTTAAAATTTAAAATTTAAAATTTAAAATTTAAAATTTTACATTTTAAAATTTAAAATGAAAAATAAAAATTAAAGATTAAAAATTAAAAACGAAAAATTAAAAATTAAAATTAAAATTAAAATTAAAATTAAAAATTAAAAATTAAAAATTAAAAATTAAATATTAAAAATTAAAAATTAAAAATTAAAAATTAAAAATTAAAAATTAAAAATTAAAATTAAAAATTAAAAATTAAAAATTAAAAATTAAAAATTAAAAATTAAAAATTAAAAATTAAAAATTAAAAATTAAAAATTAAAAATTAAAAATTAAAAATTAAAAATTAAAAATTAAAAATTAAAAATTAAAAATTAAAAAATAAAAATGAAAAATTAAAAATTAAAAATTAAAAATTAAAAATTAAAAATTAAAAATTAAAAATTTAAAATTAAAAATTAAAAATTAAAAATTAAAAATTAAAAATTAAAAATTAAAAATTAAAAATTAAAAATTAAAAATTAAAAATTAAAAATTAATAATTAAAAATTAAAAACTAAAAATTAAAAATTAAAAATTAAAAATTAAAAATTAAAAATTAAAAATTAAAAATAAAAAATTAAAAATTAAAAATTAAAAATTGAAAATTAAAAATTAAAAATTAAAAATTAAAAATGAAAAATGAAAAATTAAAAATTAAAAATTAAAAATTAAAAATTAAAAATTAAAAATTAAAAATTAAAAATTAAAAATTAAAAATTAAAAATTAAAAATTAAAAATTAAAAATTAAAAATTAAAAATTAAAAATTAAAAATTAAAAACTAAAAATTAAAAATTAAAAATTAAAAATTAAAAATTAAAAATTAAAAATTAAAAATTAAAAATTAAAAATTAAAAATTAAAAATTAAAAATTAAAAATTAAAAATTAAAAACTAAAAACTAAAAAATTAAAAATTAAAAATTAAAAATTAAAAATTAAAAATTAAAAATTAAAAATTAAAAATTAAAAAT